>CM073570.1:13139184-13681684 GCA_037074615.1 Leucaena leucocephala | reverse complement strand
AAATACTTAGTTTTTAATCCTTCATCCAGGTGGTGGCAGAGAAAGATCATGGTCTTGGTTTTGTCTTTGTTGGATTCCTGATTGTCTTCCTTGATAGTGTCTCGTAAACCCATGACATCTAGATGAATTTCTGTATCTAGTATCCAAGATAGGTAATTCTTTCTAATAATGTCAAAAGCCACAAACTCAAGTTTTCTAAGATTCAAAATAATGATACTATCATAAAAGTGTAACAAAAGTTAAATGAAGATACAGATTAAGAAGGTTGAATAATTAGAAAATAATCAAACATGAAACTATAATTCAACATGAAAGTAATATAGAAATTCACATTCCAATGATAAACCTTACAATAATATCAATGTTTAGAGCAGTCATGCTAATAACGTATTGTAAAACTAACAATAAGATTAAGAGGAGAGAAAAGATGCAGACAAGAAAATGAGAGAAATATGTTATATTCTTCCATTTGCTTTACAACACAAATGACATGCCTTATTTATATATATAGTCTTATATGTAGGTTATATCCAAATTTAAATGACAAATAGCGGATAATAAAATTTATGAATGACATAATAGAAATTACAAGTTTAATGTAGTAGTAGAGGAGTAATAAAGTAATCGAAGTTAAAGTTGAAGAGAAAGAGGATTAATATAGTAGTGTAGGAGTAATAGAGTAGAGGAAGTTAAAAGTAGAAGTTGAAGTTAAAGTTAAAGAGAAAGAGGGAGATTGACATTTACTTTTTAATATTCATAACATGTTTCTTATAATTTCTTTTTCATTTTTATTTTCGTCTTGATCTCTATAATTTCAAATACAAATGATAGGATTTGGTATCTCAATTAAAAATTTGGATCATTTTATCATTAAAATTTTTTATTTAAAACTATAAAGACTAAAAGTAGAATGAAGATAAGATAAGGATAAAATATGGTACTAAAGGTATTTAATATATGATATATTTAATTAATTTAATTATATTAAATAATTTAATTATATATTTTTTTAAATATATAAGAGTTAGATGTGGAGTTTATTTTTATCCTAATTATAATAATCTAAGTTATTTTATTTTCTAATATTATAATTTTTTTAAATTATCTTTATATAATTACATATATTAAAATAATTTTTATTAAGAGTAGTTTAAGTATATATAATTAAATAAAATAATTTAGAAAAACAATATATAATTATTACAAGAAATAATTTAATTAATTTTTTAATTAATTAAATATATTTTATATTAAGAATTTGGAGGTAGTAGTTTTGATTATTGTTAAAGGATAAGAGGATAGTTTTTTTTTTTGTAAAAAAAAAAAAAACCGAACGGCTGATTATGGTGAAACAACGGTCAGAGTTGCTTCCTATTCACCAAAACGTTGCGCATGTCATCTATCCGATGGCGGAAAAGTCCAAATAGGCAACTGTGGGAGTAAGACTAAGCGTTTGTGTTAAGCCTCCCACAGAGCCATGGAGGCGCTGAGATCATGGACTTTAGGCTCGCTGCCACTGAAGCATCTGTTTCACCTCGCCTCTGCCTCCACCGCCACCATTAGGCGGACACCTTCTAGGGTGGTTCTTCGTTGTTTCTCTTCTTCCACCACCTCCACTTCCAGCAATGTCGACCAAGGTCCTCCCAAGGGCTCCGGCCGTAATCGCCGGTCTTCTTCGTCTTCGTCTTCTACCTCCGATAGGGAATCTATTAGAGCCATTCGGTTGAAGAAGGTAGGACTTACTTGGCTCATGCACACACGATGACAGAAAAATGTTTCTGCAGGATTGTGTTCTGCGCTTTATAATTTTATTTCAACCTTTTGTTCTGAGTAAAGCAGAGGGATTGGGGTCTGAGGTTGAGGAGGTTCTGTGAGAATATTAGTTCCGGAGTTAATTTGCATTGTAATATGTAAAATTGTGAGCTTTTTTTTTTTTTTTATTTAGCTTTGCTGTTGGGTTATGTCCAATGTGTGGCATAGTATCCATCATAGGGACTTTAAAGAATAAAGAATAATATTTTAATCTTGGAGTAATGGCAATTTACTATTTTCCATTAGACACCTTTTTTCCTCTTTTCTAGACAATCAGTTGGGGAAATTGAGTTGCAAACTTCTATGTCAAGTTTATTTCTAGGGACAAATGCCCCCTTCAGCTATGGATAGGAGAGGCAATGCGATAGGTTTTGGTTAACTGCTTAACTTCTTACCATAAGGTGTGAAAACTGAAAATTGATGTTTCTATTTCATTTAAACTCAAATATTATCATTTCAACTACTTTAACTGCATTCTTGTTTTGTAGGTTGAAGAATTGAGAAGCAAGGGGCTTGACCCATATGCTTATGGATGGGACAGAACTCACAGTGCTGATCAGCTTCAAAATATATATAAAAATTTAGAAAATGGAGTGGAATTAAATCGAGAGAAAGATCAAGTGTCTGTAGCAGGAAGGATTATTGCTAGGAGGGCATTTGGAAAGCTTGCCTTCCTGACACTAAGGGATGATTCAGGAACCATTCAGGTATTTTTGAAGACTCAATTTATTCTCTCTGAAAACTCATAATAAGGCTGTTTCCTATGAGATGACAGATGTGAGTTTCTGTATAGTTTTTATACCTAAATCATAGTTGAGTCTTCATATAGTTTGTTGCATTTCTTAATTATAGAAATGTTAGAGCATGTGTTGCTTCTATGTAATAAGTGTTGGAGTGAGGTGCTGACTTCATATTGAAATCTTTAATTTCAGCTTTACTGTGATAAAGAGAGGCTCCCAGATGATCAATTTGAGCAAGTAAAAGCATTTGTTGATATTGGTGACATACTAGGTGCTACAGGTTCTATAAAACGCACTGAGAAAGGTATAAATCTGATATTCTTCTTTAAAATTTGCTTTCTTTAGTTCATAATTCTTCGGTTGAGTTATTATGACTTGCATTTCTAACATTCTATATTGTGAGTCATTACCTAAAATGCTTTAGCTATTTCTTAATATGTTTCATTTTTTGTCTTTGGTAACAAGATTCAACAAGAAAAAAGGATAGAGCAAGATGCTAAAATATTGACAAATTTTATCATATGGAACATGAAGACTTTTTTAGACAATGTTGTACAATTTGGAAATCGGCATTTGGAGGACTTGTAGAATTGGGAATGGCATCTTCCATGTGGATTTTGAGTGGGTGTCTGAACGAAAGTTGATGGGCTATTTGTAGTTTGGCTTAGGCACATTGGTATCTTATGTTGGTTGTGTTACTTTGTGTATAATTCTAAAGAGAAGTTAGTATTTTGAGCAGCTAAAAGAAGCCCTTGTGGGGTTTAATGATATATTTTAGATTCATTTTCATTACTTCCTATGTTTTTTTCTATCAGCCCTATGGGTCTTTCAAGGAGTTGGACTTTTGGTAGTCTATGATGATGGGCCCTGGGCAAATAGATGTAATATGGGAGGTTCTAGGGCTGTTATAATGATTGGTGAGGAGTCCAAAAAGGGGCCCTGGGCTGCATTACTATCTCATGGAACTAGAGGTGATTGGAAAGGGGGGGGGGGGAGTTGGTTACAAAGAAGGAAATATTGAGGATGGATTTGACATGAGTGAGGTAAGCAATCCGTAAGTGTGTGAAATTAGCCTCTCAAATGCTAGCTTAGCCTGTTTTTTCTGCTATTTTCTGTGGCGTTCATCTGTTTAGACCCACACTGGCGGATTACCGTTGACTTGAGTACCATTTCAACCTTGAGTTCCATCATATGACTTCTAGGCCTTACATATTTTTCTCTCTAACATACCAGATGTAATTTTTTGTGCGCATTCTATGTCTGTAGCTGTTGTTGGCATCTATTACCACTTACTGGATAATGACACTATAAAGGAAATCTACATGCTAACTGTATTATCACTTTGTATTGGTCTCACTTGCAATTTGGAAGTCATTTGAAGGGCCAAATGGGCAAGGCAGAAAACCCCTTTCTTGTTTGTCCAATAAAGGAAATGTTTCTTATATTAATTATTGTTAGAAAGTGAAAAGCCCGGGCCCAAAACTCCTACCCTTGACCAAGCTGCCAGTTTCCTACATTTTTTTGAGATGATTATTTCCTCTTTTATCTATCATTATTGTGCATCAGTTTAGGAATTCAAAGCAGTGATCCATTAAGATGGGAGATTATCCTTGTTTTTGGTTGCTTGATTTACATTTTGCTCATCTTCTACAAATATCTTGTATTTGATGAACATACCTTATCTTTTAATACAACTACTGCAAGGGGCATGGTATTCCTACAATACTGTGACTTTCTGTGATAATATCCTTGCTGCTTCCTAATGTTATGTTATTTTTCTTGTTTTTCTTCATTCTTCAGGGGAGCTCTCTATTTATCTGAATTCTTTTGTGATCCTTACAAAATCTCTGCTTCCATTACCTGACAAATACCATGGATTAACTGACATAGATAAGCGTTATCGCCAGAGGTTAGTACACGTTAAGTGTTTTGTGCCTCTTTTCTCTAGTTCTTGGTATGTTTAGTGTTCATTTTTCTTTCTCTTTCTTTTTCAGTGAGAAGAGAGGGTTTGGTTTGGGACATGGTTTCTTGGTTTGTAGAATGAAAATGATGTATTTATTTTTTCATAGGAAAATTATGACATTTTTCCTAATAACTTGTTTTTTCTTTAATAATATTATTAAAAAGTTATTCTCTTGGCTTTTACTGTTGCATTGGATGTTAGGTTCTCACAAAGAAAGAGCATGAGGTTACCTTCTGATAGTGAATAGAAAGTGTAAGAGGGAAAGAGAGAGAATGAGAGCCAGAAAAAGAGAAATAGAGAGAACAGGACAGAGAGGGAAAGAGAGAAATGAGAAAAAGGATAATTCTTCATTATTCTAAAACCCTTGATTAGAATACTGACCTTTGCCTCCTTTAATATTTTCAAACATGGTGTCCAACATGTATGAGAAGAGATTAGATAATATATTATTAATTCATGTAAACTAGGGATTACTGATAAATAAAGGAAAAAATATTTTACTTAAGATTAGGATCATAAATTAGTAGTTTAATTTACATTTATTTTAATTAAATTGTTTTTACTTTTGAAGTGATCAGGAACTATTCCATGGGGTATATATAAAGCCGTCATCAATTGTATTGAAGTAGCTTTTTGTCCATTTTGGATTACTCTGTCAGTTTTATTCTTTATTTTTCCCCCTTCCTACTTCCTCCCCCTCTTTACCTTTATGTTTCTCCCTCTCCCTTCTCATCCACTACTATTCTGCATCATAGTGGTAAGTTTATTCACCTCAGTTTTTCTATGTAACTTTTGACTACCAATTTTCACCTCGTTTTGCTTTTCAGGGTTTTATGTTAATAATTGTTCTTATTTTTATGTTTTCATGTGAATGTGTATTATATACTTTCCTCTGTGGGCTTCTTGTTTTTCCTGCTCCACATGTCTTCCTCTTTCTTTGTTGTGAGTTTTCAACTGCAGTGTAGTAATTGAACTCAATTTGAATATTTCTCTGATCATCATTTCTGAACTCATTGCCTTTTGTTAATTATGGATTTCTAGGAAGTTTATGGACTGAAACTTGACTAGCCCTTTTGTTTAAGCATTTTTTCCTAATGTTTGTTGTGGTTAGGTATGTTGACATGATTGCAAACCCAGAGGTAGCAGATGTATTTCGTAAAAGAGCAAAGGTGGCTCATCTCTCTAACCTCTTCATCAGAAAACAACTGTTTGTGATGGTTCACATCTTTTTATTTTCTATGAATATCTATAATAGATTGTTATTCCTTTAGTTTAGGTTTTGAAGGCTTACTATATTTAAGCTACCTTTTTTATTGGTAAATACCAACAGCTACCTTCTGCTTTTAATGTCTCTTTTGGACCATAACTTGGAATTCAATGTTAGGAGTTAATGCTGCTAAATAAAAGTAATTACTGAAGGAATAAGTATATGGGAAGATAAAAATGAAGAAAGAGAGTTTAATGCATAAAGTATTTCCGAATATTTCATTCATTGTACAAATAAATAACTGGCCTATGCTTATTTGGATTGCTAATATAGAAAAGTTTGAATTCCATGTATCATGACAGCTGCCATGTCTTATGTCTGATTTGGTAAAATTATCCATCACAAATAGCTATATTGAATATGGTTCTTGCTTTAATACTTTTGAAAGGTGAATGAAACTGTATTCAAATAAAAACATTTTACATCAAACAGAGGCATTAACCCCTACGCCAACAATCACATTAGGTGAAAGATACAAGCAGAACTGGTCTGCAAGATAGAAACAAACCCAACCCAAAATATGTTATATGTTTTACCTAACACCTTTGTTTACCTGTTCCTGCCTATGACAAGTGTTTTTTGCTAGTTTATGACAGATCTGCATATCATCTGGGAGTTCCTGTAAAAAAATCAAAGCATTTTCGCTTGCCAAAAAGCATAAATCAAGGCACAAAACATAGCCATCCTAAGCTTATACAACAGCCTTTTCTTCCTTCTGGTTTGCACAAAAACATGTAACGAGGATAATCTTGAAGAGCCAATACCATAAACCATTGCTTTTTTTTCCTGAGATATTAGCAGATATAGAACACCCAAGAAAAAAATGACCAAATGTTTCTGGATAAGCTTGACAAAAATTGCAGAGGTCTTCTTGCTTTAACTTGGTAGCTAAGGGTTTAGCTACTAAATGTTTAGGACTATCCTTAGTAGCTAATTCGCCATGGAAAACCAGCCAAGCAGTTATTGAATGTTTTGGCAGTTTGTACCCACTCAAAACAATATAACACTAGGGGACTTCAGAAGGGGTAGGATGAAAACTCCAACAACACTCCTGTAACTTAAATATTATTATACTGCATGTAGATTTTTTTCTTGCATTCTCCATTTCAATTGACATCAGGGGTGAAGATATTAAATAAGATATTAATAGTTGATTTTCAACTGATTATATTTTTTCACTTTGTGAATTATCTAGTAAAGTTCTATGCTTAAATTAATATAACTCTTTGCCTTTCCAAAGATTGTATCAGAGATACGGACAACAATGGACTCCTTAGGGTTTGTTGAAGTTGAAACTCCAGTTTTGCAGGTTTGTTATATCAATGTACCTACAATTTTATGTGAATTTTTTATTTGATTTTAGTTTATCTCGGTAGATGATTGTTTCTGAAACAATGCAAAGTGCGTAAGTTTTTCATTGACAATTTGTATCCTAAAGCTACAGGCAGCATATAATTGTTTCATCTTCCTCTTCATGTTAAACACAATACTTTTTCTTTTAAAATAATAGTTATTAACAGTGCTTAGTGAACCTTTAGTGCCAAAAACCCATAGTGTTAGCGTGTAGGGAGAACCGCTTAGTGTGTATTTACGCACACACACTCACTTCAAAAAATGTTATTTTACTTGTTAACAATCATTATAATAATCTCAATGACTAATTGCTAATCTGTATGGTCGTTCTGTCATTCTTTTTATGCTTGTGTTTTGGAACTTTGTTGGTCCTTTTTTATATTGGGTCTGGTCCCCTGTATTTGCTTGTATGCTTCACAACCTTTTTTTAATTTAGAAATTTGCTTTTGTCAACAATACTTTTTAAATGCCATCATTTTTGGAATTTCTTTGTATCAGCCCTGTTTTCATTAATTTTTTCGTCCAGGGTGCAGCTGGGGGAGCTGAAGCCAGACCATTTATTACATATCATAATTCTCTTGAAAGGGACTTGTATCTGAGGATTGCAACTGAACTGCATTTAAAGAGAATGCTGGTAAGACGTTTTGTATAGTGAAGTGACTGTATAATGGATTCCAATAAATACGTCATCTTTGTGGTTCTGGTTTTTCTTTTGTTTAAAGCGTCAAACAAAAAGTGTTTACAGAAAATACTATTTTCTTTGTTAGGGGAATGGATTATTAAATAATCATCTTCTTTACATTTGGTATTTTGAAGATACAGTGCAATTAGTATGTTGAACAATAGAAGAAAAAGGGAGATTTAGTATTATCAACAAATTTGCTGCCAAAAGATATTAAATTACTATTCTTGGTCTTGGATTTTTATGGACATGGCAACATTCTGAGGGACATATTGGAAAAGTACACATTTCAAAGTTTGCATGGAAGAGGCTTCCTGGGTCTATGAATTGAAAGTAGCTAACCACTTTGATGTGTTTTTTCATGACAGGTGGGAGGGTTTGAAAAAGTATATGAGATTGGCCGTATATTTAGAAATGAAGGAATTTCTACTCGTCATAATCCTGAATTTACAACTATTGAGGTAAATTTTTGAGCATGCAGCAATGGGGGTGCATCTTTAGGCACCTCTTCATTTTCTATTCAGATGTGATAGATTACCTTAAGAATCTTATATCAATCAGGTTAGGGGTGGCGTTTGGTATGATTATGTATACTGGTTGTAACTAATGTATTTCTAATTAAATCCTAATGACATTTTGATTTATTAATATTTATCACATTTTAGATGTATGAGGCATATTCAGACTATCAAAGCATGATGAATTTGGCAGAGGAGATTGTCACTCGGTGTGCTCTTGCAGTTCATGGGAAACTTACTGTAGATTACCAGGTAGATTTTGTATTTGGTCAATCTCATGTTGTCATATGCAAGTTATTTCAAATCTTTAACTGAAATTAATGGTCTTTTCAAATATCCCCTTTTCTCATGTAGTTGTTAGGAAGAAAGGTAATTCAAAGACCATCAGGTCTTTTAATATCTTTCAAGATTTATTACCAAGGTACTATCTTGGGAATATAAGTTAGATTTTCACTTCTCAACAGAGAGGTTTTATGTTTCTCTGTATCACTCGTGTTAACTAATTAGAAGAGGTTATGATGACATTATATTACTTATTATTCTACAAACTGTTGCACTAGTAATTCATGAGTCATAAAATTATTCAGTTAGTCCAATTTTCTTCCAATACTGCAAATCTGCTGAAGAGGGATAAATGCACTTTTGCAGGGGAATGAAATATGTTTGGAGCGGCCCTGGAGAAGGGATACAATGCACAACCTTGTAAAAGGAACTTCTGGAATTGATTTCAATGAGTTGGGAAGGGATCTCGATGATGCAAAGAAAGTTACCCTAAGCACCCTTGGCAATAACCTTGATAACAAAGATAAAGCTTCCATTGAAGCATGCCAATCACTTGGCCACCTACTTAATGAGGTTGATTAGCTTCTCTATCTCATGTTCTTCAAGGAACTTTTAGTGCTCTTTATTTCATGTACTCCCTCTGGTCCTTATCATAAGAGGTCTTCTAGAAGGAATTCTTGGTCCTTTATATAAGATGTTTTGATAGTTTCAATGAGCATTTAATATTTTTTTCCATGTACGCCCATATTCAATAAGGGTAGTGAGAGGGTAGAAATTAATATGGTGTTAGAGTTTAATGTAGTTAATAAGGGTAATATTGGAAATCACTCAAATTTTATGTTTTTACTTTTTAATTGTTTTTATTGGTATGTGTAAATTAGTTAGAAACCTTTTATAAAAAGGACCAGAGGGTGTACTTGGTTTTGTTTGCAACTAGTCACTTTTTTTTTTTCAAGTTGATTATTCTTTATTAATACATTCGATTTCCTTTTGGTTGTGCTTTGGAAAGTTTTTGTATTTTCAAATTCACTTATATAGACTAAGCAGTTTGTTGGTCTTGTTTATTCAGGTTTTTGAGATTTTTGTAGAACCAAAACTTATTCAACCTACATTTGTGTTAGACTACCCAATTGAAATATCACCTCTGGCTAAGCCCCACCGAAGGTAGTGATATCTTAACCATCTGCTGATATTGACATGCTGTATATTTTGGTATTTCCGGCCAAGTGCTATTAGTTTATCAGGATCCATAAAGCATGTAATGCATTTTTATTGACATTTTGTAACAATTTAACATAATTATAGTTATTGAATATCGGAGGTTAATACTAAGGTTCAGAAAACCAGACTAGCCAGTGAATCAGGTCATGCAAAGTGGAAAACTGGCACCTAGTTTGGTCTAGAACACACTCAACTGAACCTCCTAAAAACTGCTCAATGACTGGAAAATCCAGTTAAAAACCGTAGAACCAGTTAAAAACTCAACCAGTTCTAGTTTTTGTAGAAAAATGATATAAACTTTAAACTTAGGGCCTCTTAGATAGCCAAAGCCCAACAAGGGATCCTTCTGGAGGCTATCAAGGCTGTAGAGGAATGTTTCTGTATGAAATCCCTTGAAAACTATAATTATAATGAAGGACAAAAACCAGAACTAATAAAAAAAAAGGGATAGAAAAGACCTATATGTTCCATTTCATGACAGTGCTTCACTCCTCCAACTGCTACTTATCCATCTCTTAGTAATTTACACTTGTAAGAAAAAAACCTCTTTTTTGATTTCTTCCCCATATAACTTGCTGGGAAAAAAATTCATGTTCCTGCAAGTTCATGGATTTTACATCCCTGATTCCATGCCTGTCCTGTCGCCAGTTCTTCTCAATTCATGTAGTACATAGGCCTGCATGTAGAACAATTCCACATCTATAATACTATCAAATGACAATCATTGTTGCTGTACATAATTGTGGCAAGGCTAAAACTTACAATTTGTGTGCGTGAACTTAAGATAACTTAGGTCGAAACTCCAACTATATTGAACAGTCCCCTTGTCTCCTCATGCTTGGCATAAAAGCTGTACAGTGGTTGATGTCTAGAGCATGAAAAGAAAACTGCTTACTGATCTGCATCTATAATTACTACTTCTATGTCGAGTTCTAATAGTGACATGATATTTAATTTTTCTCCCATATCTGACACTAATATTTATGCAATATATATTTTACTTCTCAATTTTTGGTATGTAGTGAGAAAATTTCTTCTAAAACTTGATACGCAATTCTAACTAATTAGCTCTGATCTCCTACTCTGTTTTTGGACAATATCTTTTATGATACACTTTGTTTTCCCACTAGATTCACAGGTTTGACAGAGAGATTTGAACTTTTCATCTGTGGTCGTGAGCTGGGGAACGCATTCTCAGAATTAACTGATCCTATAGATCAGGTAAGAAAATTTTTATGGTATATTTCTCCGGAATCAAGAGATCATTGATTCGAGGCTTCTAAGCTTTCATATTGTTGAATGTTCAATGGCTTATTTATTTAGAAATGAACCACGTGATAGAAAAATTCTGAATGTTCGATCTGCCTCTCAAAATCAATTTCTTATTAGAAATTAGTAACTAAGTTTTGCAACTAAAAATTTGATGCTACTAAAGTCCGAAAACCTCAACTTGTAAATTGGGAAGATATTATGATGTTAAGGAGACCGTAGGAAGAACAGTAACATCAAGTCCTCAACCAACAACTTGTGGACATAATTTGATTATTTATGCACACTTACTGGCCCATAGCTTCCCTTGGCAACAAATAAATTCTAAGTATGACTACGCTTGGAGAACTTCAGAGAATTGAATCATAAGTCAACTCAAAACATAATCCTTCATAGCAGTCGAACAGAACCGAGATTGAAGCAACATATACCAGAATGCACCACAAGTGAAATCTCTGGAGCTTCAACAGAGACAGTCAACCTGTGGTGAAAAAAATCAGGAAAAGGGGAGAGAGAAAAGACAAACTCAGGAGAGAGACAAGTTAGCTGGAAGCCAAATGACAGCATATGTCAGAATGCAACACAAGTGAAATCTCTGAAAGCTTCAACAGAGACAATCATTCTCTGGTGAACAAAATCAGGAAAAGAGGAGAGCAAAAGGGACAAACTCAAGATAGAGACACGAATTGGAAGCCAAATAACAGTGAAACAACCGCTTATATGACGGGGTTACATTCTCATTGAGAAACTCGAATGACTATTAGACTTTGGATAACTGATCTATATTCTAAAGGCACATTCTAGCTAGGTCCAATGGGTGCTGCAATATTGGCTGTAAATTAACATAGTGCTTTAGGTATTTGTCTTTTGATGCCTTCATAATGGACAAGCCTTTTGTTTTTTTTTTTGTCTAACACAAACACATGCCCAAATTAGACGCCTTCAGATTGTAGATAAGATTTTTAAACTTGTAGTCCTTTAGACAATACAATGGCATCCAAACTCTGAAGCATGGGAATTAGCAAAACATGAACATTCATGGGTGTGGATAATAATATTTTAATGAAGCAGGTAACGAAGTGACTATTTAAAAAGATGCTGTGTTTTTTGAAGTATATTGATTAGAATCGATTTTATTCATCTATATAAAGTTGTAGCAAAGCTGTATAAGTTGAAAATATACTGAAGATTTTTCTAACGTGTATTTTTGGTGTGTATGGTTAGCCATTTATAATTATTGGTGCTTCCTAGGTTTCACTTTTAATGGGTTTGTTTTTTTTGAACCTCTTGTTAACTGTGGGGGTGTATCTATTTGTTTTAAAAACAATAACATAATACTTTGTTGTGAAAGTATATGTCTTGAAAATGTTACCCCAGAATTGATATGAAGAGTTCGTCTTATGATGATCATTGTATTCTTAATTGCACCTTAAACCGTTATGATGCTGTAATAAACAAAATCAAGCTTCATATATAAAATCTGTGACATTTCAGCAAGTGAGTTGAAACTCGGTGGTATATTATATTTTTAATATAGATAAGAGGATTTTATCATATTTTCCACATTACATGAAATGGACAAAGAGACCGTTCTCATGGCAATATATCTGGATAATAAATGAATTTCAGGGTGATTATTTGTGGACAATTTTATATTATTGTTTGCTGTTGGTTGGGATTGGTTTGATTTTTCTTATTAAATGGTTGTTATTTTCACTTGGAAGAGAGGACGCTTCGAGTATCAAATCAGAGAGCATGAAAAGAAGAGAGAGGCAGCTATTTCAGCAGATGGTGATAAGAAGGAAGGGGTGCAAAATGAGGACGACTCATATGAAGTCACTCTTGATGATGACTTTTTAACAGCTCTGGAATATGGAATGCCTCCAGCTTCTGGAATGGTATCATAATCTATTCCCATGTTCTTATATAGTTTGAGATATATTGGAAAGTTACAAAAACACGGGTTTTCTGTAGAAATTCCTTGTAAGAATGTATTTTTATTATAACCCCTCACAACAAACCAATTCATGGCGCAAATTTTTTAGCCGTACATGTCTTCATATCAAGTTTAATAATTGGTGAAATCGCCAATTATGATTAGCATTCACTGCACTGTCATGCTTTATATTACATCCTATGTGTAAGTTACTTGTAGGGAATAAGTTTGGTCCTAAATGTTAGAGTAATTAATGACATTTTTCTAATTTTACCCTATTGAATATAAATTACTTATAGGATAGTTAATGATATGTTTTTCAATTCCCTTTCTTTAATAAGGGCAAATGTAAAAAATTTAATATCCAGGAATGAGGTATATGTGATTTATATAAAGGATTAGAGTGATATGTTTCATGTCTTATGGTGAGTTTCTAGTTCAAGCTTGGTTGTATTTTCTGTTATAACAGATTGACAAGACCTATGAAAGTAAATCCTATACTAGAGTATCATGATGATCCCCGGGGCATAAGCATGATCTCTCTCTCTCTCTCTCTCTGTGTTTTGTTTTTAGATGTATAATTTTTCTTCAACACACACAGCTTTAGCAGAACTTGCTTGCTGTCTTTTAGTTACTCTTATTAACTTGTTGAATTTTCGTTTTCATGAGCTACTATTAATGAATAAATACATTGTTTCAGGGACTTGGAATTGATAGGCTTGTGATGCTTTTGACAAATTCTCCCAGTATCCGAGATGTAATTGCATTCCCTGTGCTCAAACTCCAGCAATAAGATTATTTGACAGAATAGATAGTGAAGTGCGTGTACCCAGCAAGAAACTTGTCAAAATTAATATTTGTCTTATTTATGAGATAAATATGAGCGTAAGAAATTTTGGTTGATATACTTATTCCTTTGAATAATATCCTCATTTGTTCATGAACATTTTATATCAATAATTTATTATTCTTTTTTTTTTCTTTTTGCGCAGCATATTCTTTAGAAAAAAAAATATGGGGAAGATGAATAGTGTATTTCATTTTCAAATTAATATGATAGTGTAGTATTCCTTATTATCATTATAAGAGTTAAATTACGAGTTTAATTTGATTTTAATTATAACCTTTAATCTATTTTATTTATTAATTATAATTTTTTTAAGATAAATTTATATGATTAAAAAGATATTTTAGAAAAAATAATATAAAATTATTATAAATAATTAATTTAATTAATTTTTTAATTTATTAAAATTAGTTAATGTATATTATATGAAAGAAGATAGTGTCAGATATCACTCAATAGTCTAAGCTTTACTTGGTCAGAATAACATGCATTCCATGGGTCTGTGGGTCTGGGCCGTACTTTAGTTGTTGGAATAGATTGGCACAAAAAAAGCGTGGGCGACACGGGAAGTTACTGGTCCTATGATAAAATAAGATTTGAATTTCATATATTCATATTTAATGTATACTTTTTTTAAAATAAAATTACTTTTAATAGAAAGATATTTAAATTTAAAAAAATAATAAAAAAAGATTGGGTGACTAATAAAAATTTAGGACACTTAAAAGAGAAAAATAAAAAAAGAATAGCGTATAAGGAATTTATATTAGTCCACACCAAGAATTCGAGTTACGCCCAATTTTAAAGATCATACTTAAAATTGTTACTACTCTCTTTTCTTTTTAATAATTTCCCTCCTCCTATCTTCAACCTCCACTCTCTCTCTCTCTCTCTCTCTCTTAACTTAAACCAACGCTAATACTAATAACTTCCCTATATATACGCATGAATGTTCCCGCATTGCAAATCGCTTGCCTTATTTCTTCCACTTTTAAAGTCCCCCTCCCTCCCTCCCTCCCTTGTTTATAACATGAATTATAACTTATTTTAATTTTCAAATTATTTAGTAGTTAATTTTGATTACTTTTCAAAAACAAACAAAAAATTACTCCTCTTATCATATTTATAATGTAAAGATAGAAAGAATTTTTTTTATTCTATTTATAAGGCATGTTATTAAAATTTTTTCAAATGAATATATAAGTTTACCTTTAATTTATTATTGTATTATCTTTATTCTCATATAGTATAATACATATTAAATATGAATAAAGTTATAAAATTATTAAATTTTAAATTATAGTTAATATAATTTAAAGTTTTTTAATTTATATAAAATATGCTAAAAATAATTTTTGAATAGGATTAAGGGGATATTAATTTATCTTGCATAAAACAAAAATAGAGAGTGTGTGTGTGTGTGTTTTCTCTCGATATTATTAACTAGACCCTTCATCAGGGCACAGAGAAGAGGATAACTACTATTCCTGACTAATCAAATTAGAATATTATATATTAATTTTAAAGATCATACTTAAAATTGTTACTACTCTCTTTTATCTTAATTATAAGAATATTTATTTGACGTTTTAGTTATTAAATAATATTGCTACTTATTAAAAACTTTGTGGGGGCAAAATTATTTGAACATTAACCCGATATTATATTGATATATCATTATTTTGATGTCAGTAATGTCTGGTCAAGTCGATCACCGGACCTGACGCAGTCCAATTCTCTCCTTTCCTCTCAACGTTCTCTGTTCTACTTGTGATGTACTGTCCCCTACTCTCTTCTTTAACTTGAAGCTCTCTGGTTTTGTGTATTTACTCCTTTCACTTTTCTTTTCTTTTCTTTTCCTTGCCCTTAATTAGTCATCTGATAGAGAGGCAGTAAAATTGTTTCTTCCTACCCATTCCAGTCATCAAAGGACGTTCTTCTCCCTTCGTCTACTTCAAAAGTAAGTTTGATATCTTTTTTCTTTTTAATTTTTATCCATCATCGTCTTTTTTTATTTATTTATTTAGGTCAAGAGGTCTCGTTAGAAATTTTCGAATGTTGTTAAAAGATCAGAATGTCTCTATGTGGTTAAGAGACCATATTTTTTCTTTGTATGAAGCCTTTTTAATGTAAACTAAATGAGTGAGAAGTGATGAAGAAGAGTTCAAGGAGAATTAGATTGCGTAGTTAGAAAGAATAACAAAGTTGAAGAGTCATATTCAGAAGCTACCATACTTTGCTTGTTGTCATGAAAGGAATAAGGTTTTGGTAAGTGGGATAAGAAGATTTTGTGGTGGGATGAAGATGCACAAAAGAAAGTTAAGAATAAAATGGACAGTTGATGTAGCTGCGTATTCTCAGTTGTGCCCTTTGTTATGCAAAAAATTTGTCCCCTTTACAATTGTGTTGTTGTTTTTCTTTGGATCCACGTAAAATAAATGACATTTTGATATTTTATAGAGAAAAACATGGTCGAGTTTTTAATTTTTTATGATATTCCAAAGATTTAATACTCTTAATCATAAAATACTATACAATTTTAGAGCATTAAATCTTTAAAAAATCATAAAAAATTGAAAACTCTACCATCTTTTGCCTATAAAGTATTAAAATTCTACTCATTTTATGTAGAATCTAATAATGCAAATAAACACAAAGAAATGTTTGGAAGGGGGACAAAATTAAAGTGCAATAAAGGGCAACTGAGGGACACAGCTAACCCCCTGATCTGAATAAAAGAGATTGTTTTAAAGCCATAAACTTGTAAAGAAAATTGAAAAAAGTATCATATGGCTATAAAGAAGACTAAGAAAGTTGTAAGTCAAGCTCGATCTATGTTCATCCCCCAAACGTTGCGTATGAGGGATGAGCATTTTGTGGAGTCATTCTTTTTTATCCATCTCAAATTGTAACTTCTTCACATTTATCTTCTCAATCATCCACATCTCACACTAATGAAATTATTAAATTCTTCTCAATCATTCATATATCAAGTTCATGGAATTAAACATTTTTTATAACTAGAATTAAATATTTTTAATAAAGGGAATAATAACCAGTTTTAGTTAATATTGCAATTTACAACATAAATGTGCATATATAAAGGATTTAAAAGTTAACGTTATACCATTGGATTGCAAACTATGTTGGCATAATGGCATCTATTTTTTTCTCAATTAAATTCCTTTTTTATCAAGTTAACAAACAATTATTGTTAATTTTTATGTACAAATTAATCTATGGACAAGGAGATATTTGACATAGTATTTAATCCATTTTTTGAGTATCTGCCAAAGTATTTTGATAATAGACATATCTTAAAACATAGTTTTGTATTTTGGAACATAGCTTACAAAAATGTGTCCCCTTTGTAATGGCATTATCAACTAAGAACCTTGGATGATCAAACTGAAGAGGCTTGTCGTCCCAAATGGAAGGGTTTTCTATGTATTGCCCGCACATTCACAGACACACGCGAGAGCCTCTTGGGATTGTGTAATCTCCTTCTATGGTTGGTTTCACTTGGCACTATGACGAATTAAGAGTGAAACAATAATCTATGTACCAAATGGAGCATTAGTGTCTCTTTGCCTTCTAATTCTAATTCCACAAAAACTCTTCCAATGTACCAAACGGTGCATAAGGGCCATGGTATATCTTAAATTCTTTTAGCTTTAACTTTTCATATATTTAAGTGTAAAGGTTCAACCTACATCTAAACTAATTTTAGTAGTATAATTAGTATTCTAAAATATTTTAGTGTGCTAATTAGCACCCTCCACTAATAAATTTTAAACTTTCGTTTGAATCTCTCCACTTAAATTTTTTTAAATGTCGTTATTTAAAATTTTACCTATATAATTATTTTAAAAAAAATACATTGTCGACACAGTAGAGAAGCTGAAGAGGGTCAACTGGAGTGGTAATGGTAGAGGAACAATCACGACTAGGCAAGGGTGAAATATTTGTTCATCCGAGTGGTAATGGGAGAAAGCGCTATCTCTTTAATTTGTTGGATTTTTTTAAAAATAATAATTATACAAGTGAAATTTTAAATAATGTGTTAAAAAGAGCTCAGATTGAGAGGTTTAGACAGAAGTTTAAGATTTATTAGTAGAGGGTGCTAATTGCATCAAAAAAATACTTTAAAATATTAATTACTCTAAAAAAAACTAGATACTAATTGCATCCTTAAATATTTTAGGAAGCTAATAGCACCACCAAAATTAGTTTAAAGTTACCCTATATTTAAATAATTTGTTTATCTAGATAATATTACTATTTACTTTGGATGTGAAAAGGACATTGTGGTGGGTGGAACTTACACATCAGCTAACACAATAGAGTTTGCAATGGCTGAAATTGTGGCGAATCCAGATGTGATGAAGAGAATCCAACAAGAAATGGAAAATGTTGTGGGAAGAGAAAACGTGGTAGAAGAATCTCATATTCATAAGCTTCCATATTTGCTCGCTGTTCTGAAAGAAACTGTGAGGTTGTTCCCAGCTGTTCCACTAGTTCCACATTGTCCAAGTGAAACCACCATTGTTGGAGGCTACACAGTCCCAAAAGGCTCTCGTGTGTTTGTGAACGTGTGGGCAATACATAGAGACCCTTCAATTTGGGATAATCCTATTCACTTTGATCCCACTAGGTTCTTAGATTCACAATTGGACTTTAGAGGTAATGACTTCAGTTATTTACCATTTCGGTCTGGACGAAGAATTTGTGCAGGAATATCTCTGCCTGAGAAGAATTTGTTGTATTCTGTTGCAACACTAATGCATCCATTTGATTCGAAAGTACCTCCAGGCCAAAAGTTGGATATATATATATACATATATATATATATATATATATATATATATCTGAGAAGTTTGGTATTGTTCTAAAGAAGAAAACGCCTCTAGTTGCCATTCCCACACCACGATTATCCAACCCAACTCTGTATGATGAGTAGATTGAAAGTCAATTGATTTTAGGGAAACTGTTAGAAGGTTATGATAATGCTATTGGGTTTGTGGCCCAATGTCCAGATAGTTGTATAGGAAGTGGGCTTTGCGTGATGGACAAGTTGGAGTCTGATATTGTTGTCTATATAGATCAACATTATATTGTAAACAGTTTAAGACGTGTAAATAATAGATGGATCTTTCCTCTGCGATATATGATCCAAGTCTGGAAAGACTTACATGGTACCAGAGCGGGTTCTGATAGAAAGAAAAAGAAAAGCGTCCACAACCGCATAGGGCTAAAATCCAAGAAGGCTCAAGAAGGGATCCAAGATCCGGCTGAAAGGCAAGAGTCTAGAAGTCACGAATGTTCACTCTCTATCGTAGTCACAGAAACAATCTAGGAGAGGAGCCTTCCCAAATATCCACACTGCAAATAACGATGCTCAATGCATTTCGACAGGATGACAGCAAGATTCAGATCTGAATCTTTAAAGACTGGTTCTGATCTTGAGAAGACGGCATCATCTTCCTCCTCGACGTTTACAGAAAGCTTGAGAAGGTGATTTGAAGCAAACTGCAAAGGTCACCGCGAATACTTTCTGAGGACTACAAGAGAAATCACGTTCACAAGGCGACGGTACACTTTAATAGTTCCAGAGACAAAGGAATGGATGCCAAGAAGGAGTCGGATCCACCCTTAGCTGACAAGCTAACCTTAACTCATCCCCTATTTCTCCACCCATCGGAAACCCAGACAACAACCATCATTCAACATGTGCTAACAGGTAGCGAAAATTACACTATCTGGTCACGAGCCATGCTAATCGCCCTGCGAGGCAAGCGGAAGTTGGGTTTTATTAACGGGTCATGTCTCAAGGAGATGCAGGAAGAATCTCTTCAGGAACAATAGGAGCAATGCAACGCAGTTGTCCTTTCCTGGATATTGAATTCACTTTCCAGAGAATTGGCAAGCAGCGTAATCTTTTATCACGATGCGTATTTGGTGTGGACTGATCTGAAAGAACGATTCGACAAGATCACTGGTTTGAGGATTTTTGCTCTTCATCGTGAAATTGGTAAGCTCCGTCAAGAATCCCTTACAGTCTCTGGATATTATTCTAAACTGAAGGAACTATGGGAAGAACAATCTATTCTATTTCCCATCCCATCGTGCAAGTGTGAAACATCCAAGGCTTACTCAGACATGATTCAGCAACAAAAGTTGTTGCAATTCTTGCTTGGACTAAATGACTCTTTCACTACGGCAAGAAGTCAGATCCTCATGATGAACCCTCTTCCTTCTGTAAATCAAGCCTTCGCAATGATAACTGAAGATGAGGCACAGAAATTGATCGCCAACCCCATTCGGAATAGCCCCATTAAAGGGGTTGCCATGAATATTAGAGGAAGAGGACGAGGACGTGGAGCCCGGGGTCGTGGAGGCCCGATTCCTGAGTGTGCATACTGCCATAAGAAAGGGCACACCAAAGATGCCTGCTGGGAAATCATAGGGTACCCGGCAGACTTTAAAGGGAACAAAGGCAGAAGGAGTCAAGATACCATGGCTAATCAAATTGGAATTGAGAATGATCATGAAGGAAAAGCGATAACCACAACCACTGCAGGAACAGTTGCGCCAACTTTTACCAAAGAACAATATGACAGGCTCCTGGACATCCTAAAAAGGGATTCTGAGGGGACTGTCAATGCCTTAACTGGTACTACAACAGGTTTAGCTAAACCCACTCACCGCACACACACTCATACCACATGGATAATTGATTCAGGAGTAACTACTCACATGATAGGCCAATTAACACTTTTTCAAAGCTATAGAAAAAATGATAGTTTAATCAAGACAATTCAGATACCTAATGGAGAAAAAATGCATGTCACTCACATAGGGAATGTTAGGCTCACAGATGAAATCATTTTAACTAATGTGTTATATGCTTCACAATTAAAATTTAATTTTAGTCCCTAGATTAACTAGAGAACATAATTGCTTGGCTACATTTTTTCCTGATCACTGCATAATACAGGGCCTTCAAGATGGGAAAGTGAAGGGGACTGGTAGACTCATAAAAGATCTTTACATATTACAGTTGAATCCCAAAGATAGTGTCCTGAATTGTACAAGTCGTGAGCTAAAAAAATCACAAAAATATGTTGACATTTGGTTACTGCATCATAGGTTAGGACATGCACCTATGCCTATATTGAGACACTTACACATTGTAAATCACAAGAACATGCCATTGAATAAAGTTTGTGATGTCTGTGTACAGTCAAAACAGACAAAACTTCCGTTTGCATCCAGTTCTATAAAGTCTCTTTCTTGTTTTGAGTTACTTCACATGGATGTGTGGGGGCCATATAGAACACCCACACATCAAGATCAACAGTATTTTCTTACAATAGTTGATGATTATTCTAGAGCTGTTTGGGTTTTCTTAATGAAAGCTAAATCAGAAATTGTTCCTTATATTAAGAATTTTATTGCATATGTTTTGAATCAATTTTCATCAAAGGTTAAGAAAGTAAGAAGCGATAATGGAACAGAATTTGTTAATAATCAACTAGCACAGTATTTTGGGGAGAAGGGTATTGTGCATGAAACCATATGCCTTTACACCCCACAACAAAATGGGGTTGTGGAGAGAAAGCATAGAACTTTAGTTACAATTGCTAGGAGTTTGATGTTGCGGTCTGGAATTCCAATTGAGTATTGGGGAGAGTGTATAAGAATGACAGCACATATAATCAACAGAGTTCCTTCAAAGATTCTTTCATATGAGACATCATATGAGAGGATCTATAAGGAAAAACCAGATTATGACAATTTAAGAGTCTTTGGTTGTTTAGCCTATGCAACAAATTTGAGAGTTACAGATAAGTTTCTCCCTAGGACCATACCATGTATTTTCTTGGGATATCCAAGTAGTCAAAAGGGATTTATGTTACTTAATTTACAAACAAGGGAAATTTTTGTCAGTAGGCATGTATCATTTTGTGAGGATCAATTTCCATTCAAGAAACTTGAGTGCACTAAGCAAGGGGGAGTGAACCAACCACAAATTGGAAACTCTTCCTTAGATCTTTTTAATTTTGACCCCATAGAAAATTTTGTGGATGGGTCACAACAGGGGACAAGACCTCATATTCAAACCAGTAACCCATTAATTACAGATATTGCGGACATTCATTCGAGCCAAGATGATATAAGTAATCAGGAAATGCAAACAACAGGGCTGCCCAATAATAGACCAGTTAGGGAAAGGAGACCACCTATATGGTCAAAGGATTATGTGTGTAATGTAATTGCTTCAACGAATCCAGTAAGCAATCAAAACAAGAATAAATGCTTATATCCCATTGAGAATTATATTTCTTATTCTAACATATCTGCTTCTTATATGTGTTATTTATGTGATATTGATTCTGCTATTGAACCCTCTAGTTATGGGGAGGCAATAAAGGACAGTAATTGGATTGAAGCAATGGAACTTGAAATAAAGGCATTAGAAAGTAATGGAACTTGGGACATTGTCCCTCTCCCAAGGGGGAGGAAGGCTATAGGTTGTAAATGGGTGTTTAAAATCAAGTATAACTCAGAAGAAAAGATAGATAAATATAAGGCAAGATTGGTTGCTAAAGGGTATAGCCAAAAGGAAGGAATTGATTACCATGAAACATTTTCCCCTGTGGTTAAAATGACAACTATTAGGGTAATAATCAAATTTGCAGTTTTACATAATTGGAACTTATTCCATATGGATGTGCATAATGCATTTCTGCAGGGTGATCTTGATGAGGAAATATACATGTGTGTGCCCCAAGGTTTCAATGGTAAGGGAGAAAACATGGTTTGCAAGCTCAAAAAATCATTGTATGGCTTGAAACAAGCATCTAGACAGTGGAATGTTAAGCTGTCTATAGCCTTGATTCAAGGTGGATTTACACAAGGTAAACATGATTATTCACTCTTTTATAGGAAGTATGAAAATGACATAGTTTTTATATTGGTCTATGTGGATGATTTGTTGATTACAGGCAGTTCAGAAATGAAAATACAGGAAGTTAAACAATATTTGCATGACAATTTTAAGATCAAGGATTTGGGTTTAATGAAATACTTTTTGGGAATTGAAATGGCTAGATCTAAGAAAGATATAATTCTATCACAAAGAAAATATATATTGGACCTATTAGCAGATTCGGGTATGAGTGGATGTAAACCACTTGGGCTTCCTATGGCTCAAAATCTGAAACTGTTAGCTTATGAAGAAGGAAGAGATAAGAAGTCTGATTTATTAAGTAATCCTGACAAGTATAGAAGGCTGGTAGGTAGGTTAATATACTTAACTGCTACCCGTCCTGACATTTCTTTTTCTGTGCAGGTTCTCAGTCAGTACATGGCAAATCCCATGAAGATACATATGGTTGCAGCAATGAAGGTGGTCAGGTATCTGAAGGGAACTCTAGGGCTCGGTGTGCTGATCAGTGCTTCAGGAGGCCTGGAACTTGAGTGCTATTGTGATGCTGATTGGGGTGCATGTGGTGTGACAAGAAGGTCTGTAACTAGATACCTATTGAAGCTGGGAGGTTCACTCGTCAAGTGGAAGACCAAGAAGCAAAACACTGTGTCTCATTCTTCTGCAGAAGCTAAATACAGAGCACTTGCAGCAGCAGTTGCAGAAGTTTGTGTGGCTTATAGGTATACTCAAAGAAATAGGAACACAACATCCCAGACCAGTCAAGGTATACTGTGATAGCAAAGCAGCAATTCATATTGCGTCAAACCCAGTATTTCATGAGAGAACAAAACACATAGAAATTGATCTTCATTTTGTACGAGAAAAGCTTCAAGAAAAATTGATTAAGCTGATATATACAAGGTCTGAAGACTAAGAGGCAGATATATTGACCAAATCAGTGGGGAAAGATGTACAATCCAAGTTACTTCACAAGTTGGGTGCAATAGATATATTTAGCTCCCAACTTGAGGGGGAGTGTTAGAAGGTTATGATAATGCTATTGGGTTTGTGGCCCAATGTCCAGATAGTTGTATAGGAAGTGGGCTTTGCGTGATGGACAAGTTGGAGTCTGATATTGTTGTCTATATAGATCAACATTATATTGTAAACAGTTTAAGACGTGTAAATAATAGATGGATCTTTCCTCTGCGATATGTGATCCAAGTCTGGAAAGACTTACAGAAACAAATCAAGTTAACATGAGCATACTCATAAATCACCTCATTATGTACGTCTTATTGATATTTTCAAGTGCGATTTTTTACTATTGCCACAAGTTTGTAAACATATCACCTATTTGAGTGAGATTTGGACAGTTGAGAATCAATCATTATACTCCTTTTATTTTTAATATAAGATTTAATTAAGAAATCATAACATATTTAAGAGACGCAATAAATTGCACAAATGTCAAAAAAACAAAGTAAATAATAAAAGTAAACGAATATCTAGTCTTTAATATTTAACTGATTTAATTAAATTAAAAAAGTTAATTAAATTAATCAATATGGCATTTTTTTTCTAACACATTCTAATCACATCATTTAACTCCCTCCCTCCCTTGACTTAATTATTATTAAGGGAGCATCAATAAGAGCAATTTAGGAAAAGTTAATAAATATATAAAATAAATATATATTTAATACCAATATCAACTCCATAATTAGATCCTATATTAAGTGTAAAATTCTCATAAAATATAACTATTATTAATTATTTAAACCCATTTTGCACACAATATAAATAAAAAATAATATCATAAATAAATTTAATTTATTTTAAAAGAATTAACTATAATAGATAAGAGTTTTATTAAAATTTAAAAGAAATTCTATCATAATTATAGAAAGATTTTTTCATAATAGATAAATAATTATGATAGAAAAAGAATAAGATGAGTCAAATTATTTATAATAGATAAATTACTAATTTTTTTATAAATTGTATATTATAATTAGATAGATATTATAGTATACTTAATTTTATAATATAAATATTATATTTTGCTATAATCATGTATATTAATTAATAAAACGGTAATTATATAATCTTTTATGAAATATTCTTAAAAATATTAACAATTAGATTAAAGTGTATATATAAAAATAATGTAAGAGTCTATACAATTTTGATAAAATTGAAGAAATAATTAAAAATTTAGAAAAGTATATCATAGATATTTAGAATATTATCCCCAATATGAACTCCCATAATCAAATACAAATAAAGCATTATATAATATTAGAGCATGCAGAAAGAAATTTATTGTGACAATATACAACTATTCCACACATAAATAAAAAGAAAGGTGTTATATAATTGATATAGTTTTAATCAAGCATATGAAGCTTTCCCTAGAGTCCTAAGACAAGACTATCACCTGAAAAATATTAATAAAAATAGGGTAAGACAAACGTCTCACTAACTATCAATTATACTCATCATGTATACTAACATGTGCTCATGAGGTGTCAAGTGAGACAGATCATAAAATACAATATATTGAAAATAACTTATTATCATAATAAAATCAAATTGATAACCCTCCCAAATTCATCCTATCAATCTAAACAAACTATCTTATCCCCGCTGACCGAATCCATGGGTTAGAGATAACTAACATATACCTAGTCATTTAAAAAGTTAACCAGTCAAATGTTATAGATAGGTTAAAATCTACAGAGCACATGACCGGACCATAGGTTTATTTCTCTTCGATAAACAGGTAGGATATCGCAACCCCTCGGTAAATGGGTATGACACGTCTCTCAGTAAATTAGTGGGACAAAAGTCAATCATCGAGTTTCAATAGAGATTAGACCACATGGTAGAAATACAATTCTCTCATCACTAATCCCAATGCATAATTCTCAAAATAATCATATTAATCAAAATTTTAATAGTTTGATAATCAATAATATCGATAAATATCATAATAAATTTTTTCTCAAAATAATAACTTTTTTTCAAATTTCAATATCAAGATATAACAAATTTATAATCTCAACTCAAACTTTCCAAGTTATATTTTAAGTCCCACAAAATTATTTTCAACAAAAATCATCAAATAAATTTTCTCAATACAATCATATCAATATCAATATATATATATATCAAATCACTCAAATATTACATTAGCACATATAACAAGTAGAAGTAGTTACCTCTTGTCAAAATAAGGAATAATTTCCATGAGTATAGTGGCTCTATACATGTCCAATAATATCAATTACAAACAATTTAGTGTTTTTAACAAAATTCACTACAAAATCTAAGAACGGTATGATAGAAGTGAAGAGATAAATTAAATAACAACGGGAGTTGAAAATTAGGTTTAGGGTGCTTATATAATTCATAAGGTTTAAAATTTAAATCTATATATAAATCTGAATTTAAATCCTAATAAATTTTTAACTAATAATAACAATAAAATCATAAAACATTGAGTAAAGGTAATGGTAGGATAATATAGATATTTTATTTTATTAAAATTAATAAAAATACTAAATTATAATAATTTAATTAGATAATGGTTATGAATTATTGATAAATAATATTTTTAGTTATATTTAAATATAAAAATTAAAATTAGAATATTATATTAATGACAAGAGCATGACAATAACTTATAATGGATAGGTTCAACAAGCATAGAAGCATCCAGTAAACAAATCCTGAGGTGATAACCAAATATTGAATCTGAGTATAACACAAATTCACTTCTTAAGAACATTAATAAACGAATAATAAAAATAGTAAACGAATAATGTTTTAATAATAAAGAGTAAAACTAAAGGGCTATTTGGTACAGAGATTTATAAGGGATTGGAGGGGGAAAATTAAGTTAAATTTCTTTATCACACTGCTATAAGACTAACAATATTTTATAGTAGTGAATATTAAGTTTTAAAGGGACAATAAAAATATGAAGTGGGGGTAGCTGAGATTAAGATGTTGAGATGGATGTGTGAGTATATAAAAAAATATTTGTAATATTTATAATGAATATATATGAAGAAGAGTTCGAGTGACATCTATTGAAAAGAAAATAATAGAAAATCAGTTGAGGTGGTTTAGGTATATATGAAGAAGGCCTTCAAATGCACCAGTGCATACGGTGGATCAAGCGACAAAGAGTCCTATAAAAAGAGGTAGAGGAAGATAAAAAAGAACACTCAAATAAAGTTGTTGAGTAAGATTTTTTAGCTAATAATTTATTTAAAAATTTAATTTTTAATAAAATATAATAATAGTGCGCATTTTTATAGCCAGGGATCATTGTTACTTTTTTATCTTACATCTTCTTCACATTAAAATTTTATAATCCTACTTTTTCATTTTTTTTAAATCTAATTCAAAAAAGTTTTACCAACCCTCTTCTAAATCCCTCGTACCCTGAAGTCCATTTAAAAGGAGTAATAGCTCTTAACTTTGGAAAAACTTATCCAAAATATGGGAAGATATCAACTTATAGGATGACGTGGAAATTGGGAAAAGGGCAGTACATTCGAATCTGAAAGGATGTGATTGTCACTGCTAATCATACTCTCAAAGCCATTGAGTTTTACAATTCCCTAATTAACTACTAAGCTTAGGCCTATTATGTTTTTTATGCTGGGCCTCTTTTTGTAGAACTGATTATTTTTGTCACTGTTTTTTAGATTTTTGTACATCAGGCTTACTTTGTTTATTTTGTGCAGATATTCTTGAATGTATTCATCATTTTCATTCATTGTAGGGAAAAAAATCTTTCAAAAACAATATTTTTTGGCCCAAAATAATCTGGATAATATTTGATATGGCCTAAAAAACCTTTACAAAAGTTTAAAAATATGTATTATAATTATTTTATAGCTAGTACCCTTACGACGCAAATCGAGCTTGTGCCCAGGTGACTCTTCTATCGCTATATAATCTCTCAAACTTATATTGTTTGTACTATATTTGATGAATAAAAAATGGATATTTGAAATATGTTTTTAGCCATATAAGAGAAACCAAAATAAGTAATTTTCAATAAATTTGATGAGAAATTTAAATTATAAAATTTCTTAACTAGACTAATAAAAATTAATAAATTTTATAACATATTAGAAAGTTTGAAAATATATGTATTTGTTATAAAAATAGGAAAGTGAGATAGTAGAAAGAATAACAAGACAAGATTTAGAGATGAAAGAAATTGAAGGACAAGAGAGAATTCCTCATATACTTGTATATTCACTTGTCCAAATGCCTTCTACATAGCTACTATTTATAGGCCACAATCATTAAAGACTAAACATAAGGTTACAAAGGATTAAAGATGAATAAAATGCCATTAACCACAAGAAACCCCTCTCAAGTCATTCATTGAGGAAGTTATAGTTTTATGGCATAAAGGAAAGAAGGAATCCTAAGAGGAATCCCAAGAGGTAGAATGGATATCCACATGTACAATAATATTTGCAACACTCCCCCTTGGATGTCCATGATAGATATTGTGCCTCATTAAAACTTTACTAGGAAAACCCCATTGGGACAAAAACCTAGTGAAGAAAAAAGAGTATACAATATTTATTTAGGTTGCCTTATCAAAAACCTTTTCAGGAAAACCCAGTGAAAAATAAAATTCTTAAAATGAAGAGTATATCAAGTACTTATTTACTCCCCCTGATGACATTGTCAATTTATGTCTTTAAATCTGCGCATTCTAATACCATACACTAACTTCTCAAATGGCTTAGTTGGTAGTGTCTTGGTAAACAAATCTGCAAGGTTGTCACATGATCGAATTTGCTGAACATCTATATCGCCATTCTTCATAAGATCATGAGTGAAAAAGAATTTTGGAGAAATATGTTTTGTTCTATCTCCTTTGATATATCCTCCTTTCAATTGAGCTATGTATGCTGTATTATCTTCATATAATACTGTTGGAATCTCTTGTTCTGGAAGTAGACCACTCATTCTTTGGATATATTGGATTACTAACCTTAGCCAAACACATTCTCGACTTGCCTCATGAACTGCAATTATTTCTGCATGATTTGATGAGGTAGTTGATAAAGTTTGCTTTATCGAACACCAAGATATAGCTGTACCTCCACAAGTAAATAAATATCCTGTCTGAGATCTACCCTTATGTGGATTTGCTAAAAATCCTGCATCTGCATAACCAATCAATTGTGATCCGAATTCATTAGAATAAAATAATCCCATATCAATTGTCCCTTGAAGGTATCGAAATATATGTTTAATTCCATTCCAATGTCTTCTTGTTGGAGAAGAACTAAATCTTGCCAATAAACTTACAGCAAATGCAATATCAGGTCGTGTCAAATTAGCAAGATATATTAGTGCCCATATAGCACTAAGATATGGTACTTCTGGACCAAGGAGTTCTTCATTTTCCTCTTGAGAGCGAAAAAGATCTTTTTCCTTAACTAGAGATCTCACAACCATTGGAGTAGTTAATCGATAAGCTTTATCCATATAAAATTGCTTTAATATTTTTTCAATATAATCTGATTGATGAAGAAAAACTCCATTTGTTAAGTGCTCAATTTGTAAACCGAGATAAAATTTTATTTTTCCAAGATCTTTCATTTCAATTGAGAAAGAATATACAAGCATATGAGGAATTCTCTCTTGTCTTTCCATTTCTCTAATCTCTAAATCTTGTCTTGTTATTCTTTCTACTATCTCACTTTCCTATTTTTATAACACGTTATCAGCACGACATTGCTTTAAAAAATTTAAGGTATGAACTTCTTATCAATTCATATACTATTATGTTCAATTATATACAAAGGATATTAGTTTTCTCTTTATCTAATTATCATATATGTTTTATTTTCTATTATCATCTTACTTAATTATTATGGGCAAATGTTATTATATATTTTACCGTTATTTATTATTCTTTCCTGTCCATTTTAATTTTTGTTGTTAGATATGTGTGTGTAGGTTATCTTTATTCTTATATAAAATATTGTGTTATTCTAATTTTTCTTCTTCTTTTAATATATTGATACAATATTATGATTGATTCTCTATTTATATATATTTACATATATGTGTTGGTTACATTTTTCTTTCTCCCTATATATTGTTTACATTTCCAATTCCCCCTCCCTATATATTTATTAATTTATATTTCAATTGATTTATTTATCTTCTCTGTATTATTGACATTATTATATATTTATTACAGTTATATAATATTCATTTATTTATATTACGAAATACTTATACTATGTTATTATTTATATATTTAATTTATGTTATTTCTATTGTAGTATTATTTTCTCTATATTATTTATATTGTTTCCATTATTTTATTTTCTTATGTGTTACTATTATTTATTTTGTTTCTTTATTTATACCATTTATATTTTATTATTTTTATTGAATTTATATTTATGTTGAATATATATTGTTTATTTGATTTATATTTATGTTTAATATATATTGTTTATTTGATTTATGTTTTTATTATCATATTTTTTTAATTAATTTTATCAAAATTCTAATTATTATTATTATTTTAGTTTGATCCATGGCTAATCTGACGAAACTCGAGTTTACTGCTCTTGATATCTCGGGAAAAAATTATCTGTCTTGGGTTTTAGATGCTGAAATCCATTTAGATGCCAAAGGTCTAGGGAATGCTATTTTACCTAGAAATGAAGCAAGCAGTCAAGACAAGGCTAAGGCCATAATTTTTCTTTACCACCATTTATATGAAGGGCTAAAAGCTGAATACCTAACGGTGAAAGATCTGTTAGAATTGTGGAGTAATTTAAAAAAACGATATGATCACCAAAAGATGGTAATATTGCCCCAAGCTCGTTATGAATGGTTGCATTTGACGCTGCAAGATTTTAAATCTGTATCTGAATATAATTCAGTTGTGTTTAAAAGAAGTTCTCAACTGAAGTTGTGTGGTGAGAAAATAACAGATAAGGACTTATTAGAAAAAACTTTTTCAACCTTTTATGCTTCAAATGTGCTCCTGCAGCAGCAATACCGTGAAAAAGGCTTTAAAAGGTATTCTGAACTAATCTCATGTCTTCTTGTGGCTGAACAAAATAATGAGGTGTTAATGAAAAATCATGAGATCCGTCCCACTGGATCAGCTCCATTCCCTGAAACAAATGTGACTGAATGCACTAATTTTTATGCCTATGGTCGTGGTCGCAGTCGTGGTCGTAGCCGTGGCCGTGGTAGGGGACGTGGCAATTACCGTCATCATGGTGGTGGAAGTAATTATAATCCAAATACCCACCAAAAGAAAAAATATAATGAAGGGCAGAAAAAAGATAAGGGTGGTCCCTCAAAAACTGTGAAAAATCTATGTTATAGGTGTGGGATGAAAGGGCATTGGTCGCGTACCTGTTGTACGCCTGAGCATCTGGCAAAGCTTTATCAAGCCTCCATAAAAAAGAATTCAAAGAACATGGAAGCAAATATGACTTTCCAAGATGATGATGTTGAGGCAAATTTTGCATACAAGAATGATGATACCAATGAGCTATATGATGACCTTGATGCTATGGCACACTTAGAAGTGACTGATTTCTTTGAGAATCATGATTAGAGAAACAAATTTAGTCTATATTTTATCTATATTTCATCTTAATTTAGTTATGCTTTATGCTTTATTTATGTTTACTTTTATTTTCTTCTTTTAAGAGCATTATTGCTAATAATATATTTTGATACATTTATTTTCTTTTGATGAAGAATATGGATGTTCCTCTCTCTTTTATTGGGCACAAGAATGAAGATATATGTCTCATAGATAGTGCTACAACACATACTATACTCAAAAATAAAAAATATTTTTCTCATTTGACAATGAATGGTGCAAGCATCAATACTATAGCGAGTAATACAAAACTAATTGAAGGCTCTGGAAGAGCAATGATAATATTACCCAAATGGACAAATTTTGTAATTAATGATGCTTTATATTCCTCTAAATCTCAAAGAAATTTGTTAAGTTTTAAAGATATCCGCCGAAATAGGTATCATATTGAGACTATAGATGAAAAAAATATTGAATATCTATATATTATAATTGTTAGACATGGAGAAAAATGTGTTCTTGAGAAAGTACCTGCATTATCTTCTAGTTTGTACTATACAAATATTGGTATAATTGAAACAAATGCTATAATAAACCAGAAGTTTACTAATAAAAATACATTCATTATTTGGCATGACCGGTTAGGCCATCCCGGATCAACTATGATGCGAAGGATTATTGAAAATTCACATGGACATCCATTAAAGAGCCCGGAGATTCTTCAATTTAAAGATTTTTCATGTGTTGCTTGTTCTCAAGGCAAACTAATTACAAGACCTTCATTAACAAAAGTTAGGGTAGAATCCCCTATATTTTTAGAACATATCCAAGGGGATATATGTGGACCTATTCATCCACCATGTGGACCATTTAGATATTTTTATGGTTTTAATAGATGCATCTACAAGATGGTCACATGTGTATTTGTTATCTACACGTAATTTAGCATTTACTAGATTACTTGCTCAAATAATTCGATTAAGAGCACAATTTCCAGAATATGCAATTAAGACAATTCGTCTTGATAATGCAAGTGAGTTTTCATCGCAAAAATTTAATGATTATTGCATGGCAACTGGAATAACAGTGAAAAAATCTGTTGCTAATGTCCACACTCAAAATGGTTTAGCAGAATCATTAATTAAACGCCTCCAATTGATTGCTAGACCAATACTCATAAGAATAAAACTTCCTATTTCAACTTGGGGACATGCAATTTTACATGCATTAACAATTATACGCATCAGGCCAACAAGTTATCATAAATTCTCCCCATTACAATTGGCTTTTGATCAGGAGCCAAATATTTCTCATCTTAGAATTTTTGGATGTGCGGTATTTGTCCCAATTGCTCCACCACAACGCACAAAGATGGGACATCAGAGAAGGTTAGGGATATATGTTGGTTATGAATCTCCTTCCATAATCAAATATTTAGAACCGTTAACGGGAGATCTGTTTACGGCACGTTTCGATGATTGTCATTTTGATGAAACAAATTTTCCAACATTAGGGGGAGATAATAAGCAGCTAGATAAAGAAATCACATGGAAAGCATTATTGTTATCTCATTTAGATCCTTAAACACAAATATGTGAGCTTGAAGTTCAAAAAATAATTCATTTGCAAAATACTGCAAATCAGCTGCCAGATGCATTTACTGACCCCAAGAGAATTATTAAATCTCATATTCCAGCTGAAAATACTCCAATTCGAATTGATGTCCCAGCAGGACAAGTAGCAAGTGCAAATGAAAGTAAACCACGTTTGAAGCGTGGTAGACCAATCGGTTCTAAAGATAAAAATCCTAGAAAGAAAAGAGTAAACAATCAAGATGGTCAAATTGAGGAGGCTGATCTTATAGGAGATACCCATGACATAACAAATGAAAAGACCCCAGAAGAGGTCCAGGTACCTGAAAATAATGAAGAGATCTCGATAAGTTATGTCACTACAGGAAAAAGGTGGAACCGAGAAAATATAGTCGTCGACGATATTTTTTCATACAGTGTTGCTGTTGAAATAACTAATCAAAGTGAGGATCTTGAACCTAGGTCAGTTGAAGAATGTAGATATAGAAATGATTGGCCAAAATGGAAAGACGCAATTCAAGCAGAATTGAATTCACTTTCAAAATGTGAAGTTTTTGGACCTGTAGTTCAAATACCAAATGGTGTTAAACCAGTTGGGTATAGATGGGTTTTTGTGCGAAAATGAAATGAGAAAAATGAGGTTGTTAGATATAAAGCACGACTTGTGGCACAAGATTTTTCGCAAAGACCTGGCATTGGTTATGAAGAAACATATTCTCCTGTAGTGGATACAATTACTTTAAGATATCTAATTAGTCTGGCAGTGCATGAAAGACTTGATATGCGTCTAATGGATGTTGTTACAGCATACTTATATGGTTCTTTAGATACTGAAATTTATATGAAAATCCCTAAAGAATTTAAATTGCCTGAAGCATGTAAGAATCCTCGAGAAAATTATGCAATTCGTTTGCATAAATCCTTATACAGATTAAAATAATTTGGAAGAATGTGGTATAACCGTCTAAATGAATATTTGTTAAAAGCATGCTATAAAAATGACTCAATTAGCCCATGTGTTTTTATAAAAAGGAATATATTAGAATTTGTTATAATTACTGTATATGTGGATGACTTGAATATAATTAGAACTCCTGAAAAGTTTTAAAGAGAAATGGAAGGATAAGAGAGAATTTCTTATAGTATTAAAATTGTTTTATATCTATTTTGTGAATCTTGAATTGGAAAGTGTTATGAAACCATTACTGTTGGAGGTTACATAATACCAAGAGACTCTCGGCTGTTTGTGAACACGTGTTCTCATACACTAATAGCTAGCCAAAGGAAATAAAAACACTTGAAAATATCTACTATTTTTATTTTTTAATATAAAATCTAATTAATTAATTTTAAAAATTAAAAAAATAAAAATATTATTTTAAAATATTTATATTTTTTTAAAATTAAGTTATTTAGTTTATAAATTGATATATAATTTAATAGTATTTAATATATATTATAATTAAATTATTTATATAGTATAATTAATCTATTATAATTAGTTAATATATATTATAATTAAATTATTTATATAGTATAATTAATCTATTATAATTAGTTAACTAAATCTTATATATATATTAAGGAATTAAGGGAGTACCATAACAATAATTTAAGAATTAGATTATATGGTCCAGTTGGTTGAACCTTCATTCAGACTCATCAATGGCTTGGTTTGGACCAAATAATTGTTTTTATGGTTTAGCCAAATTGGACCAGAGTGGAGCCATTATTGAGCTGTAACTCGAAATTGAACCAAGAACCAACGATTTTCAAAAAGCCAGACGGTTTTCAAGCCTAACGAAAAAGCATTGAAAAATTGAAAAAATGTATAAAAAATTAAAAAACAAAATTGACTATCTCAAAACATAGTTATATGGTGCTATTAATTAATTGAAATTTTCATATATTGTGATGTTATTTTGTTGACAATTTATTCGTTATGGATTTGTTTTCTATGTATATTATTATATATATAATTATATTTTATTAAATTTTTATTTAATTATTATGTCATTGGTATGACCGAACGGCTCAACAATCTGACCGTTTGAACCTTAACTAGCTAACTTTTCCAACTCAATATTTCGGTCCGACTTTTAAAATATTGTAACATACAAATAACACACGTCTCACAAAACAAATAAAAAATATTATCCGAAAACAAAACACAAGCTCTATATATAGAGCAAGAAATAACAAAGGAAAAGCAAAAACATGTCGTACTGTTTTGGCGATACCTTCCCTTCTTCTTTTTTTTTTTTTTTTGTATAAAAATTTTTAGAAAGGGGTTGGGCTCACCCACGATCCAAGGGCAGGGCGAAGTCTCCCTTCCTCTTAGGCGATACCAATGTCGAGCAGGGCGAGCCGTTTATTACCCTCAGGCATAAATCTAAGCACCCAAGAGTTAGGATGTCTCCCCAAGCGCCGCGACTGGAACCACAATAAAGTGATACTCCCCAGGGTTCAAATATACTCCAAATGATAGTATGTCTTATCCCTTCGCTAGCTGAACCCACGGACGATGGGTCGATACCTTCCCTTCTGATTGTGGCAGTAGAAGACACAGAATATTAGCAAGCGGGGGTGGGGAGTTTTGAATCCAATTACCAAAGACCCCTTTTGAGCCACTTACGCTAACCCATCAGCAATTTCATTATCCATTGATCTAAGAATCAATGAAAGCCTCACATTTCTTAATTTAGTTAATATAGTAAAAATATCAATAATTAAATAAAAAAAGAATGATAGAATTAAGAAAAATAATTATAATATTTTAAAAAAATATGTTGTATTAATTAATTTAATTAACTTATCTAATATAATTAAATTAATTAAATATGTTTTATATTAAATATTAGAATAATATTTAATGTCTTATTATGTCTTATAGAAGAGTCTCGTATTTACAAAATTCCATATTTGCTCGCTCAAAGAAACCCTGAGGTTGTACCCAGTTGTTCCACTATTAGTTCCTCACTGCCCAAGTGAAACCACTGTAGGAGGCTACACAATCCCATAACAATAGTACCAAGTTTAGCAAGGTAAAAGAGATTTTTAAGAAAGTAAAAATGTAAATAGAATTAAACTAAAAATAAATTTTAAAAATTTATTTAATATAATAAAAATAAGTATAAAATTAATATATATATTATTATAATTTAAGTAAAATTATCTAAAATATTTTTTTATAACTAGAAAAGAGTTAAAGTTGTTCAATAATTTTAAAATTAAGGTAAAATAGTTCAAAAAAAAAATTTACTTCCACTTCTATCATCTCAATTCTTAATTTTTTTTTATAGAATTAAAATTGTCTAAAATATTAGAAGTAGAAGTAACTCCTATCGTACTAAATGAAGGAAGTAAAAGATTTATCTCCCATTTCTACATCCTTACTTCTATTTCCCACCTAGTGAATATACCCTAGTGGTTTTGGCTCAAACCAATGTGGACAATATTTGATGGCCTAAAACAAAACTTATACAAAATGGTATCTGATAAGAACGAGAATTGGGTTACGGACGATTTAGTGTGTTTAGTTAACGTAAAGAGAGTTTTGTCTTGTAAAACGTAAAGGTATTTAGCTAAGAACGAGAATTTGATTGTTATTTTGAAAGTTATTTCTTTAAATTAATTATATATCTATTTTTTAAAATTTTGATCCGTAAAGACATTAGTTATTTATTATCATTGTTTTTTTTGCAATTATAATAATTAATTAAAAACAAATACATTGTGAGAAGAAAATACATTCTTCATATGATTAATTTAAAATGTAAAAACAAAGTCCCTAGAAAAAAATTATTATAAATTTATAAACCATTACATTGTATGAATAAAGGAAATTACCCATTGTTAATTACACTATTAGAAATAACTAACAAAATAATATGATGCTCATGTTGAATGGGCCTATATGCATTCGGTTATCAATAAAAGAAATAAATGCTCTTATATTATATATATATATATATATATATATATATATATAGAAAATACTTACTTTGCAATGTCTAAATAAATCATGAAAATATATTATAATAAAAAAACAAAATAAATTATAGAAATTCTGCTAAATGTAAAGAAAGCGAACCTTCAATGCCTGAATAAATAACATATCGCAAAATATTATTTTAGTGGTCTGCCTTTTCTCGCATTATATTTCCAGAGCTGTGTTTTCAAGTGTAGATTTCATATCACAGGAATATTTTTGTTTCTATTATCCCACAACTTCCATACCAAAAGCAAACTTTATCCTGTTACTGATTAGGAGTACTTCTCAGAACACTTACCCTGAGGGCTTCCCTTTTGAAAGGTATCTAATGGCCAGTCAGTTAATTGCTATAAATCATGAAGTTTGCAATAGAAAAAGAAAAAAATGAGGCAAAATGAAAGGAAAAAATATAAGGGGAGTTCAAAACATTAGATAAAAGCGGGCTAATAATAAGAAACCAGCAAGTGGGAAAAAAGGGAATAGAATGGTTTTTCCCACTTGCCTTCTCTCCTATTTAAAAGCCAAAACAGAATCATCTATGAAAATAAAGAGAATATATTCATTCATCTTCACCCCAGCTGAATCTACGGTTCAAAAAAGAAGAAAATGGAAATCTGAATCAGAGTAGAAGATAGGGGACATAAATTTTCCAACTTTCCATCTCTCCTCCTTATTCATTGGTGAATACCTACAAATGCACAAGAACAATTGGATTCGCAAATGGTGAATGGAGAACAGAGAAGAAACTGAAATCAAACCTACGATCAGATATGCAAAACCAGAAGAATATAAATGCAGTCGTGAGAAAAGGAGGAGAACCACAAAACAGATTTGTTAATTTGCAAACACGTGAACGGACATACGACTTTGGAAGAACTTGAATGGTCGCCAGATCTCCCCACCGTCCGTCAGGGTAAACTTGGGAAATGAAACAAAGAATGAGAACGCATAAGAGAGAGAGTGAAGGGGTAATAAGAGAGAACAATGTTTATTCTTGAAAAAGATGAGATTATGAAAATGGAGTGTTTATATAGACATCAAAGGACAAGTGATTCAAATTTGAAAATCAAATTTTAGTGGAAAATAAAGACAGTTTGAATTTAAAAAAGGAAAAATGACATATAAGTCTCGTGGTAGAAATCAAATTGATATAAGTCTCAGAAAAAGTCATAATGAATATCAAATCCTATGAAATCTCAGATTAATTTTTTTCTAATTGTAAAAAGATAAAGTTGTTCCTAGTATTTTAATTTTGTCCAGTGGCAGACAAGCACGAAGAGAATCAGATTGAGAGCAGTGATTTCACTTCAGAAGACGAAAGCACCGAGGACTATCAATAGGGAGGCTACCACGCTATGTTAATTGACGATACCTTTAAGAATGGTGGCTATGTTGTTTAGAGCAAGCTCGGTTAGGGGCATTTATCCACCGTCTTGCTAGCCTGGGACATCCAACTTTCTTTACAATCTATTTTCTTCTCAATATGCAGTTTCTATCTTGTGACTAGGAATCCCTATTTTATTTTAGTTTCTTTTGTCGGTTGCTTCTTAGCTATGGAAATTAGTAGTTTTCTTTCTATAAGTTGTTTTCTTGAAATTTGTTGATTATTAGTTCTTTTGCCCCAAATTGTTGTTTAAACTTTGGAGCCTGCTACTTTTTTGTGATAGAATATATAGAATATACATTAATTGTTGCATCAAATGAGCATTAGAAAGGTTACTGTAAAATTTGAATGAAAGACCCTGCTCTGATGTGGGAGAAGAACAAGATATCGATCTAATGCTAACAACCTAATTAATAATTAATTGATAAGTATTAAGTTACCTGTATAGGTTTAATTGAAGATATTAGTTGTTAGTTGATAATGCACATGGATCATTAGAACGACGTAGTAATTGAAATTGAGTTTGGGAATGAGAAATGAACATCTAAAAGTAGTAGGTGAGACTTCTAAATTTATGACCTATGGTGATATTTGGGAGTTTTAGGTAGAAGTTGGAAACTTTAATTTATGTAAATAAGTTAATTACCTTACTAGCTTATGTATTAACTTGTGGCTGATATTAATTATCTAGATTGATTATTGAATTGTCGCCTAAATATAGGGCTCCTCATTTTTTATACTCTGATTAGCAGAGATAATATAACATCGCATACCCCTCCCTCATAAATATTGTCCATGTTTGCGGCTATAGCCAAGAACAGGGTTTCGTTTCTCTAGGTGCAGCTATAGCCACCTAGAAAATACGTCTAAAAGGAGAAGGTATCCGCACCTTTATAATACATGCTTCGTTCTCCTTTCCAACCGATGTGAGACTTCACATCACATTTTACCCCATAGGGGCCCAGCGACCTTGCTCGCACACCCACTAAAAACCTGGCTCTGATACCAATTGTAACAGCCAAATCCCCTCCCTCGTAAATATTGTCCCTATTTGCAGCCGTAACCAAGAACAGAGTTTTATTTCCCCAGGTATAACCTTAGCCACCCAAAAAATATGTCTGCGAGGGGAAGGTACAAGTACCCATATAAGACATACTTCGTTCTCCTTTATAATACATGCTTCATTCTCCTTTCCAACCGATGTGAGACTTCACATCACATTTTACCCCATAGGGGCCCAGCGACCTTGCTCGCACACCCACTAAAAACCTGGCTCTGATACCAATTGTAACAGCCAAATCCCCTCCCTCGTAAATATTGTCCCTATTTGCAGCCGTAACCAAGAACAGAGTTTTATTTCCCCAGGTATAACCTTAGCCACCCAAAAAATATGTCTGCGAGGGGAAGGTACAAGTACCCTTATAAGACATACTACGTTCCCCTTTCCAACCGATGTGGGACTTGTGGTATATGTAACCTTACTTCATGTGAGGTCTAAGAAGGAATAGATATATGTAATCTTACTTCATAAAAAAATTGTTTTAAAGATTTGAATTTGTGACCTCCAAATTCCATAGACACAACTCATGACTTCCTGATTATATAAATTGCAAAATTTTATTGAGGGTGGGAGTTAAGGGAGGTTTTGGCTATTACTTATATCATGGAGTTTGGCCACCATAGAGGCATAGGATCTCATTAGCATGGCTTGACATAGGGTCCTCAATATCCTTTCCCTTGACCAGGGATCATGATTAATACTCTTGGACAGAACACTTCTCTAGAGGTAGAGAGGAAGGGAACCCATGGTTTATTGTTGAGCTCTGTAGCTTCTGGTCGGGCTACATCTCTTGAATTGGAGTGTTGTTATAAAAACTAGTCACATGAATGAATTGTAGCCCATGGGTTTAGTTCACGAGGAAATAAGAGAGAGATAAGGATGGAGCGGAAGGTTATATAATCTTATATATTATGTTCTGAAAAGAATATATATATTATGTGTTATTTTACTTGAGGCGCTTTTGTTATCATGTTGACTATTATATATTGTCACCTAGGTTTCATTCATACTCTAATGTAAACTTTTGAATTGTTGTGACTTACTTGATTGGTCTTGCATGTAATTTTGTGGAATGTTATAGTTATTTATAAGATGAGAATTATTCAGGAAAAAATTATATTTTGATGATATGGCTTGGATATGATTATGGGAAATGATATTGGGCCTAAAGGTTATATGGGCTATGGGGGCTAAATATGTACCCAAGGCACCTATTATCTAAAGTTTTAACCGGTGAAATAGTAAAATACGTTATTATTTAAAATATATTTGATCTTTATGGAGTATTATTTTGTTATAATTTTAGTTACGACAGTTGGAGAAATATCCTAACTCTTAAGTGCCTAGGTTTATGCATAAAGGTAATAGACAATTTGCCCTGCTCAATATTAGTATTGCCTAGGAGGAAGGGAGACTCCATCTTACTCTTAGATCATGGATAACCCCTTTCTAACAATTTTTGTATAAAAAAAAATGCCCAAGGCCCCATGGGTTTGCTTCTTTCTAACATTATAGGCTGGTTTGTTCCTTTTCAATCCTAGTCAAGGTTTGAAGCGCGTCCTATCCTGCATTGTTATGAGACTTAGGGCATGTTTGAATTATCTTTTAGAGAATAGATTATAGAAAGAATAGATTATGAAAAAAATAGATTATGGAAAGAATATATTTTAAAAATTGAAATGTTTAGATGATTAGAAGTATAATCACTTTTCATATTGATAAATTACTAAAAAGGGTATGATTTGATTAAAAATAAGAGAGGGAAGATAGAATAAAGAAGAAAGAGGAGATGATAGAGTGTAGAAAAGAGAGAGTAGATAGGGTGGAGAAGAGAGAGGAGAGAGGGTGTAAGAAAAAGTAGGGGTAAAATAGTAATTTGATAGTCCATAAACTCTTTTATTGTTCCAAAAGCTATTTTCAGTAACTTATTCAAAGCCATAGTATTAAACTATAGTTTTAGCCAAAACTACTTATGGACAAATATAGATATTTGTTTAAAATTTCTCAAAATTAAAGTTTTGTCCAAAAATACTTTTGAAACTTTAGTGCCAAACAAGCACTTAGTAGATTTAGAATATTTAAAAATAAAGTTTTAAGTAATATAATTTATGTTATTTTTGGGTTATAACACTCTCTTGAATAAAAAAATTATTATGATCAAGATTTTTGAAATGAGTTGTTCCCTTTACAATCGGGATAGGTGTTTTCTAAAAGTAAGTTTGTTACTTTTTTATTATAGTTATTTTATTTGAATATGGTCGAATTCTTTTAACCATATGTTTTATAAATATTAAATTTAATTAATTTTTCTATTACGATTAACTTATTTTGAACTTGGTTTAATTCTTATAATCATGATACATCTTCCTATTCTATTGGTTTCACCTGTTTTTTTTACCATGATTCGATTTGAAATTAAGTTATTTTCTTTTCTACTAAAGTAACATGCCTTTCAAATGAAATTTTATTATTTTCTAACTTACTAGCTTGTTTCTTAAAAGTAGTAAAAATCCTTTTCTACTTTAATATTGCTTTTAATTGATTTTTGATCCGTTTCTATTTTTGTAGATTGTCTTTTATAAATTACTAAATAATTTCGGGTAAATAAGGAGAATGTTACAAAAAGTTTGGTTATTGACATAATTGACAGGTTAATATATTTTTGAAATTTTTTTAATCATAATTAACTTTTTAATATTATGATATATTAATTTAAATTTTGGGATATATCTTCAATTTTTATTGACTAAAATATAGTTTGGTCGTTTAAATGTGTACTAAATTTCACTTTAATTTATTAAATTTATAAAATATATTTTATCTTATAATATTAATACTATTAGTCTGATTTAACGAAAAATATTAACTCCACAAATTTGTAGATGAAGACTATACAATTAAATACTGATAAATTATTATTATTAGATTTTAATAGTTTAGATTATATTTATATTTTAAATCATGTAAATTAAAATATTTAAAATCAGTCATGAGATTTTAATAAATTTTTTAATAAAATATGAAAGTAAAAAAATAGAGAATTAATTAAAGGAAGATTAATTTACACAATTTTATTTTTTTAAAAACTAAAATCATTAAAATCTCACCACTATTTTATTTTAAATCTTTTACATTACATATCTAAAATATGAAAAATATATATTAAAAGATTAAAATCTAATATTTTTTGTTGCATTTAATTACATGGTTATTACTTAAATTTACTACATTAATATTTTTTGTTAAATAAAATTAATTGTGTTAAGATTATGAGACTGAAAGTATACTTTATGAACTAAAGAAATTAAAGTAAAATTTGATAGAAATTTAAAAATATACAATACAACCAACTCACTTTAATTTGGTTGTTAAATGAGTATGGTGTGTTTGATTCTATTAATTTATTATTATTATTATTATTAAAAAGCTTTAATTGCTCAAATTTGACTAGTTAAAATAATTTTATTAGACTAAACTAAATTTATCTTAAATGTTCCGCTAGAATGATCTATATATTGAATGAATACTGCCAACAAGTATTATCTAAGTAAAAATACCAATTTTAACTGTTTAAATATGATATCTCAAATTTAAATTCGTGTAAATTTAAAAAATATATTTAGAAGAACTACCTTCAGTTAGGTTTGGTAATGCTTAAACTTGACTCAATTAGATATTCATATAAACAAAATATTGAAAGAAAATTTAAAATTTCATATTCTTTTTAGCTTTTTTTTATTACAAAATATGGCATAGTTTTGTATCACATATGGTGCACTTCCATATAAATAAATATTAGTTATTTTGGGATATTAAATATTTTTAACAGAAGAAAGTAAGAAACATCCCATGCATGCATCAAATCTAATTATATATAAAGTGTGACTACTGCCATTTGTTAAATCTAATCGTAGTATTAGCAATGCACATTACTAAATGTGAAATGCGCATTGAATGTCAATGCATGAATAGTATATCATACATGTTTCAAATTTAATTTAATTATCAGTTTGAATCAACTATTGTTGATGGTTTATTTTTTTTTTTTACGACAATGCACTAATATCTTCCCTTTTATGATAAAGAATTATTCAATATGTTAAATATTTTTTAGGAGTATATCTTACATTAACTTTTGGTACATTACAACTTAAATTATTACACTAAGTGTATTAAAATAATTTTTAATATATATAATATTTTAATATATTTTTCAAATAATATTTATTATTATAAATTTATAGTGCTTATTGTTACTAGATAATATTTTAGGCTGTTTAGCATAAGAGATTTGGAATGGAAAATAGAAGAGGGGAGGAAAAAATTTATATGAATTAAATCTTAAAAAAATAAAGAAGTAAAGTTAAAAGCTTTTAATTACTTTTTCTTATTCTTTTATGTTACATATTCTCTTTATTAAAATTTTATAACTCAATTTTTTTAATTTTTAATTTTTAAAATCTAATTTATAAATATTTTCTCTCTATTCTCCCTCCAACCCCTTGTGCCAAATTATCTTAAAATTATATTAAAAATTATTTTATGATATTAAGTATCATTAAGAAAATATTTTTTAAATATATTAAAAATTAATTTAGGATATTGACACTAGTAGAAAAATGATGCAGCCGTGTACTACACTTCATATACTTAAAGTATTTATTTTTAATCAAATTAAGATTTGTGAATTTTTTTTATAAATTTTTATTCTATCTTAATATTTTAAAATCAACTTATTCCGATTAAATTAGAAAAAATATATATAAATCTATAAAGATAAATAGCTAAGTCTTCCTCTTAATAAAAATATAGTTTTGTTGACCTTACTGCAATTGCCTACCATTTAATGCTGTTGCCAAAGAAGGATAGTTCATGAATTTTGTTATTATTGATTTGATCTTAATTATTCTTTTTACCAATTTTATTTTTATGATTAAATTCTTAAAAAAAATCATACAAAATACAGTTTAAATTTTAAAATTCTAAATAAAAAATTATTATAAAAATATATTGTTATTTATGTATTAAATATATTAAAAAACTGTTAACTGATATAGTAAATAGTTACTTGCTCACACCTTTATAAAAAAAATATAAATTCAAACTTTAAAAAATATAGTTAAGTGAAAACTTTAAACTTTAAAAGAATAGAGATAACTATTAAAATATAAGAAAAAAAATTAATTTAAAATTTTAAAATTCAAATGATATATGTAGATCTTCCCAACATTCTTCCCATATAAGGTTTTTTATTTAATGTTCTTGCCAAAAAAATATTTTTATTTAATATATATAATATCAAACTTTAAATAGTAATCTGATCAATTATTTATTATTTTAATATTCTAAATTAACACTATTAAAATCATTAATAAAAAGGAAATAAAATAAAACAAAATTGGTTTACGTAGATAACTAATACAGAATTTGTTAAGATACCCGACTAATCTGGCCTGACAAATGACCTTGGCTATCTATAAAACCAATATGTTTAAATTTATTTTTTAAAAATGCATATTTACTAAAATAGGATAATTAACTCTTACATACTAAAATAACAATAACATATAATTTTCATTATTTATAATAAAAAATTATTCATTTATTTAAAAATTATGTACTTATTATATTATAATTAATTATAACAACATAATAATAAAAAGAAAAGTGAATATGTATAAATTTTGTTTACATCATAAATATTTAAATACGTTTTTTTTTTTTTTGCCGCTCTCCCTCTTTGCTCATAAATTCGTAAAGTTCTGTCGTACGGTATATACGCGTATTTGCATTTCGTGGCTACGCTTTTCAGATGACTTTTTGTGAAGACTTGAGAGTTTCACTATAAAACGCAGTCGCCTCTTTTGTTCTGCGTATGACGCCTGAAACTGAAAAATAAAAAATCCCTTCTTCCTGCTGAATTCAGATGCTCATTTCAGAAATTTAGGGTCACAGGAAGGTTCTTCTTCTCTTCAATCCCAGGCCGATTTTTCCCTGAGATTCGATTCCCCAGCCAGGTTGAGAATTTCTGGAACTAGGGTTTTATCATTTCCCCCAATTTTTTATTCTTTTGAATTTGGAACTGGAACAAAAAAATGTCTCAGCTCAAGACAGTCTCACATATTGACGACATTCCATCAACTCCAGGCAAATTCAAGAGCGACAAATCTCCATACATTCATCGCTTCAGGATCTACTCTGCTCTTTCCAAGCTCACTCTTTGTTCTTCCTTTTTCTTAGTCTTCGTCCTTTTCTTCGTTTTTCTCTCCCGTTCTTCTTCTCCGGCCGCTGCCCCTGCCCGTCGTGCCCTCGGCGACTCATGGGGTGGATCCGATTGGGAGAAGCGAGTTAGTAAATCGGCGCGTAGGAGCTCTGCTTCTGGTTTCACTGTGCTTGTTACTGGGGCGGCTGGTTTTGTCGGCACTCACGTGTCTCTGGCGTTGAAGCGGCGTGGTGATGGCGTCCTTGGGCTTGATAATTTCAACCGTTACTATGATCAGAACCTTAAAAGGGCTCGCCAGAAGCTTCTTGATCGTGCTGGTGTCTTCATCGTGGAGGGAGATATCAATGATGCGGTGCTTCTTCTCAAGCTTTTCGATGTTGTGCCGTTTACCCATGTAATGCACCTTGCTGCACAGGCTGGTGTACGGTTCGCCATGCAGAATCCCAATTCTTATGTTCACAGCAACATCGCTGGGTTTGTGAATCTTCTTGAAGTGTGCAAATCAGCCAATCCGCAACCTGCAATCGTGTGGGCGTCTTCTAGCTCTGTCTACGGGCTTAATTCCAAGGTACCTTTCTCGGAAAAAGACAGAACAGATCAACCGGCCAGTTTGTATGCTGCAACTAAGAAAGCTGGTGAAGAAATTGCACATACGTACAATCACATATTTGGTCTTTCAATTACTGGTTTGAGGTTTTTCACAGTATATGGTCCTTGGGGTCGCCCTGATATGGCCTATTTCTTCTTCACCAAAGATATTCTTAAAGGAAAGCAGATTACAATTTTTGAGGCTCCTGGTCATGGAACAGTTGCTAGAGATTTTACTTACATTGACGATATTGTGAAGGGCTGTTTGGGGGCTTTGGATACAGCAAAGAAAAGTACTGGTAGTGGTGGGAAGAAGAAGGGGCCTGCACAGTTCAGAATTTTTAACCTGGGTAACACTTCACCAGTGCCTGTGAGTGAGCTTGTGAGCATATTGGAGAAGCTTCTAAAAGTGAAGGCGAAGAGGAAAGTATTGCCGATGCCCAGAAATGGTGATGTTAAATTCACACATGCTAATATTAGTTTGGCACACAAGGAGTTTGGTTATAGGCCTACCACTAATTTGGAGACAGGACTCAGGAAGTTCGTACAATGGTATCTGGAGTTCTATTCCGGGTCTAAGAAGAAGAGTTCTTGGTGATTTTTTTTCATCTTTTTTTTTCCTTGTCATTTTTTTCACACATCTGTTTGTCTATGTACTCCTTTGAAATCTTGCATGTGCTCTTCCTTGTGCCTTTTACAAAGGAGATGTTATACCTGCAGTGCATTGTTTGCTTTAGAAAAGAATATATAATTGCAGGCGTACGGTTGTATTAAGGAAGAACTAGGATATTGGTAAATGCTTTTTACTTCATGTTTTACTTTCTTTGCATCTTATGTTGTGTGGTATTTTAGGTTAATCATTGTACAGTCTTATTAAGAGATCAAATTGATATTCCTTATTTGTTTGGAGCCTGTCTTTCCTTGTAAGCTTTCGTTTCAGACCATTTTCTAGAAATTTTGATAATTTATATTTGTTTTGTCACATATTGGACAACAGAGTTTGTACTTATGGGTTCAATTTCATGTGCATTTTCATTTGGTTTGAATATTGCAAACTTTGTCTTCTGCTTCCTTGTTCTTAGGGTTATGAATTGCCTTATGGCCTGCATACTGATGCAAATATTGTAGCTAGAGATGCACCTTTTTTTTTTCTTGGATCAATCTTATTACATTTGAATCCTTTGGCATGGACACGTTTGATTGATCTGTTGATGAGTATGATCCTGTTCTGAGCCATACCTAATTTACTCAATGATGACAATGGGAAAGTTAGTAGATTTTGAGCTGGAAAATGAAATGAAAGTAGAAAATAAATGTCTCCCACCAATGATGCTTTGTTTGGTACTATACTGTTGTAATGGTTTACTAAATTTAATGTGATTTGTTGGCAGCAATTTCTGGTTGATGAGTCGGTAACAAGTTAGGAAGAATGGATATTCCAAAAAGATGAGAGGAATTTGTATTTTAGTGTATAAATGTGATAGAATAATGCGCCAAAGCTAAAATGACGAGTATTCAGTACCAATTCCCTGAAATTTGAATACAAAATTTTATGGAGTAGATATCAACTTTTTTTTTCTTGCTTAGTATAATTATCATTAATCTACCCATAAAGTATTTCCCCATGTGCACCAAACTTCATATAGTTTCCTTGGGTACAAAAGTACTCATAAGGTTTACAAAATGGTGCAAATATACTACAATCTTTGAGTCAGCTATGATGACCATTAAATTTTATTTGATGCAAAAGTAATAGATGTTAGGTTATTTTAATAGCTATAGTATTTTTGCACCATTTTAAAAATTTTATATGCAGTTTTGTGTCTAAGAAACGTTTATAGTGTTTGGTGCATGTAGGGTTATATTTCATAGGTGAATTTGCTCTTTAACCTTTCATTTTTGAATGCCTATTTTTAAATGGCAAAAATATAGGGGGCTATAAATGATAATCTACTTGTCGGTTTTCATTTAATTTAGTTTTGTTTGGAAATGATGTTGCATATGAAATCCTAGAATTGTGCCTTCCCTTCTAAATAAGTAAAATGTCGTTTGTTAGGTGGAGTTTGATTGGTGAGAAGCTATCATCATAACTACAGAAGTGGTAATTATAAAGTGGTTGAGTAGCCTTACATTAAGTCGTTGAACTTTGATTTTCGGTTTTGAGGCTACATGCTTTTGGTTTCTGATGTTTGACGACTAAGTTAAACTTTCCCTTTTACTCTGTCAAGTTAAACTTATCTAGGCATTTATTTGGCCCCATGATGATGTAAAAATATATATATTATTGTATTTTTCTTCTGCTGCTCAACAGGCAAGAATATAAATGTCATTTCAAAATATAAATTTATTTTTGTTGTAAAATTAACATACACTGTTAATATTTTTAACGCCTTTTTAACATCTTGGAGGTAATATTAAATTTTAAAAAAAAAATCTTTCAAAACAATATTGCTTATGTTACAACTTTCAGTATAGAATTGGACAATAGGTTGAGTAAAGAATCAGTCAATTAGTTTGTGAGACCGTATCTTTTTTATGTCTACTGTTTTAGAAAACAAAAATTATAAAAAAAAAAGTTTTTAGATAACTTTTGTAAAAGAGTTTTTATAAAAGAGTTTATGGAAGAAGAAAAAAGTTGTTCTAGATAAATGAGTATTTAGATAATTATTATTAAAAGGACTTTTATAATTGAAAAATTACTAAACAAATATAATTTTATTAAAAATATGAGAGATAAAAGGGGTAAAACAGAGAGGAGATAGTGTAGGAAAGATATAAGAGAGAGGAGATATAGTAGAAAATATAGAGGAGAGAGGGTGTAAAAAAATAATGGTAAAATAATAATTTGGTAGTTTATAAATTTTTTTACTATTTTAAAAGTTACTCTAACTAATTTATTTGAAACTATGATTTTTAAACTATAGTTTAGTCCAGAAGTTCTTTTGAATAAATATAATTATTTATTTTAAAAAAATTAAATTAAAGTTTTACTTAAAAGAGTTTTTAAAACTATGGTTTAGGGAGAAACTAAATAGGGACTATAAAGAATATTAACTTTTTATAATTTGAAAAATGTTATAATCAAGTGACTCAAGATTAAGGGCTCAAAATTGTATGAAAAAAAACCTATCATATGTAGGTTCACCTAGTGGAAAGATGATAGATGACTTAACTTAGAGAATATTATTTTATTATAGTTTTATTCGCGGTGTTTGGGGAGGTATCATAATTCTTAAATATTTAGGTTTATGACTGAAGGTAATAGATAGCTTAACCTGTGTATTGCCTAGAAGAAAATAAGATTTCATTTTACTTTTAGATCGTAGGTTAGCCTAACTTATTTTTAAACAATTTTGAGCAAAAAAAAATTGTATGAAAAAATAAAGATCAGGCAGGGGATGAAAAAAGGGATAATGCTTTAACATGTCATTAAATTTATTTATATTTTGATCTCTTCAACTAATACTTTATTTGTTTTAAAATCCAAATCCAGTATATGTGTGTGTGTGTGTATTATTGATTTACAACTGAGAAATAGAAATCATTTGTCCACTGAAGTAGAGATTTGTTATATAATATAAGAAAAACTATTCTTGAGGAACCTATTTTTTTTCAATTTTTAATTTGGTATATGTGTGTTTCTCTTTTCTTATTAACTCTTTTAATTTTACCATATTAACACTATTAGTACTTGTAATTTTACTCTATCAATACAATGAGCCCTTACGCAGAAACTAATTGTATTAATAAAGTAAAATGAAAAAAAAATTAAATAAAAATATAGAAGTATTAAATTAAAAATTAAAAATTGAATAAAACTATAAGCTCTTCAAGAATAGTTTTTCCGATAATATATTCAAAATATTTGATTATAGCTTTTGTTAAAAGTAACTTTACATTTAGTTAATTATCTTCCTCCTAATCTGTTTGATTATATTGAGAGTAATTGACGATTCATCCTATCTAATATTAATATCGTCTATCAAAAAAGACTTTACCCTATCTTTAAATTGTAAATAAATTTAATCCTTTTTTAAAAAAAATTATATTAAAAAATATTATCTTGCTACTTAATTGTTTTTATTGGAGGCATACGCATTGAAGGGAATTCAAACCAAGAAAAATAACCTCAAATTTCTATTTATAAAATATTTGAAAGATCTCTTTTGTTCACTGTTGTTACCATTTATAAGAAACCAATAGTCTTTATCTAAAGTATTTATTAAAATTGTTCACTTTCTAGTGAGTATAAAGATAAAAAATGTGAAACACAAGTTTTTTGTTACAACTTTGATCTGGAGCTTTGTAATCATGAACGACTTGGTTCCCCTTCCATTCTCACTAAAAATGAATGCCATCATCAATAGATTAATCTGAATAGTAAACAGTTCAATATCACGTAAGCGAAATCTCAAATTCAAATATTAGCGTATATAGAAAATCTCCATTAAGAGACTTACCTATCATAGTCAAGTACACGACACGGGTCAAATCTGAATATAATCGGAACAAAATTCCGGTAAATTAAGTAGGTAATAAAAAAAATTGAATGTCGTCGCCTCTAGTAAAACAAAGATCAATGTAAAACGAATAAGCTGTAAACTGCAGTAAATCATAGCTCAACAGGGATTCATAATATGCCAAGGAAACGATAAAAAATACAATTGAGAGCTTTGTTTAACATCTGAATCCTCATCACATACCCCCCCACCCCCAAGATGAATCCTCAAAACCTTGGAAAACTGGAACATCTGAAACATCCTCTAAGCAACCAGAGTGCTGGCAGTTGTGGATTCACTGCAAATTTCGAACCATATAAAGAAAGCATCATACAGCTGTGTTGCAGCTCTAACAATTACACAGCTCACTACTAAGATTTTCAATTGAAATCAACAAGGGCTAAAATTGAACAAATAATCAATTATCAATATATAAAAACTACAATAAGCCACACTTTTGTAAGCAATCAAAAGTGCTTCTTGAAAAGTTAAAAGAAAACTATGAATATACATCCGCCCTGAAATCCACTAGAAATAACCATTTGGCCGTTCCATCAACAGCACCTATAGTGGAAAATCTTTATACATTATTTATTATGACATGAATGAAAGCTTATAAATTACTCCGTCTTTAATATAAAGTCCATTTAACTAATTTGATTAGATTAAAAAAATTAATTAAATTAGTTAATATGGTATATTTTTTCTAAAATACCCTAATTATCTTCTTTAATTTCCTCATTCCCTCTCTTACTTGATTATTGTTGAAAGAATAATTTGGGAAAAAGTTGATAAATATAGGGGGGAAAATCTTATATTTAGGATCAAGATCAAGTTTCTAATTAGATCCTATCTTAAGGATCGAAGGAGTATAACTTGTTTTCCCCAGCCCCCATCTTTCTCTCCAAACATTTTTCCAGTCTTTGAAATCTAGGTATCAAGCATATCACATTATTACAAAGGAAATGTTCAAAGTTACAGAAATAGATGAGAACCAATTCAAAACAATATATCAACTTGCTTTCACTAAAACTTTAAAGTCTATGAAAATTTTAGAATCTGAAACACTCTAGAAGCTAGAAATACCCAAAACATGACATTGACCTCATGCACAGGCGGGCTATTTCAATCAAATGAAGGACGAATTAAGTACCTTTTACCAGGAGGTCCTTGACATGTGCCAACGTTAAACAACTTAAATCCACATTTGTCAAATAGAAAGCAGCATTATGTTCATTCATAAGGAAAAATCGGTTGAATACTTATACTTATATCTAAATTCCCAAAGTGTGGCGGCGTTCTATATTCTAACATATTATATTCACATAATTTGAATTCTGGCCCAATCTATAGTTCTGGCTCACAAAGCAGTATGTACAATGACATGTCTCATTCTAAAAAAGAGAACCGTATATAAATGAGAAACCAGACTAACCATTTAAAAAATCAAACCTGGAGTGGAATTTTGAATATCATAGGAATTCTATAGATGATATTAAAAACTGAAAAAAAAAAGTACAAATGGGTTTCAGAGTGCTTACTATTTCCATACTGGTGGGAGCTTCTTAGTTTTTTTGTAATAGCGAGCAAGCCGGTGGATTCTGCTTTCGACCAGAATTAACCTGAACTTGGAATCCTTGTCCTTCCTGTTTCTCTCAAGATGCTTGCGAATTGAAACTGCCTTCTTGATCAAATGATAAAGATCCTCTGGAATTTCGGGCGCAAGTCCTCAAAACCAAAAGTGAAAATTTTTCAATACCATCATACAAACATGAATATACGCGCGCGCGATATAGGGCAGTTCAGATAGAAATACTACCGTGGGCTTTGAGAATGCGCAAGATTTTGTTTCCGGTGACGCTCTTAACCTGCGCAATACCGTGAGAATCTCGGAGAATGACACCAATCTGCGACGGAGTCAACCCCTTCTTCGCGAATTTGCAGATATTTTCTTCAACCTAAATAAAGCAGAAATTGTAAGCATTGAAGGAGAAATTACACGAAATTATTCACCGATAGAGTTGAAGTGGGTTTACATCTTGCGAAGAGATCTTGAGCCAGCTATGCGGCGTTCTCTTATAGGGCAACGCCGAAGCTGAGATACCCTTACTGCAACATAAAACCAGAGAAAGGCAATCAGAAAAACAAGTATAAAACAGATAAATTGATGGAGAAGATAGAACTGTACGAACCCACGGCTGTGCATACGCCCCATCTTCTCAGAGCTAAGCTGCCTTCAAATCTTGCTCGCAATGCTCCACGGACAAAACCCTAGAAACCTCTTGCTGTGCGTAGCATTAAAGTACCATGAAATGACAAATAAAAGCGACGTCGTTTCGTTGTCTTCAGTATTTTTTAATTTTTTCATTGCCTAGTAACGGGAATCTTTTAGGTATATTAGGATGCATAAAATTTGACAAATAAACTGTATTGTTTAACACTGATGAATGATAATGTACATTTTATTAGAATTTTTATATTGTATATAAATATAAACATATGTATAGGTTATAATTAAACTAACAGGTGGATTATGGACTTATGATTGCAATATAACAAATTTTAATTCATGAAAATTTTATACTTCAAAATGTAGGCAGTTGTATTTGAATTGATTTTATATTTAAATAAATTGTACATGCAGACATTTATATGACATTTTGTAAAAATTAAAAATAACTTTCAATAGTAAAATTATTTAAAGAAAAAAGAAAAAAAAAAGACTTTCGATCAATGTTGGATTTAGATTTTTCTTTTTTGGATAACTATGTATTTGGAAATTTTACCCTGTTTACTTTTGATCCTTTTATCTGTCTATTTCATTTCTTATTCATGAATTTTGAGATTAAGATATCACATTTAAATTCTTCAATATTAGACTTATGTAAATAAAAGTTTAAAAAATAATTTAAGAAAAAAAATTAGACATCTTCTAAAATTTTTTTAGAGAAAAGTGTATAAAAAATAATTTTAAATAAATAAATATTTAAATAATTATTAACAGAATAATTTTTATAATTAAAAAATTATCAAAAAAAATATGATTTTATAAAAAGTATAAGAGATTAGAGAAGATAGAGTAGAAAATAGAAAAAAGAAGGGGGAAAAAATGAAGAGAAATGAGAGAAAATAAAAAAAAGATATGAGAGAAAGTAGAGAAAAGAAAAAATAAAATAATAATTAAATAGTTAATTAATTTTTTTATTATTTTAAAAATTAATATTAATAGTTTATTTAAAATTTTAATTTAGTTTAAAAATCGAACGAATGCAATTATTGTGTGATGCTTCCAAAAATAAAACCATTTCCCTTTTCTCATTCTCCACATTATTGCCTCAAAGCATACAACAAATTTAAATAATAAGCTGCACATAAGTATGTTTATAGGTTGCTAAAGACGTAGAGCTAAGAAAATTCATCGGCCTATTTAAGCCCTATTAATTTAAATGCCACTTTTTGTAAGTACTAACCCACAAGGTCAAGACTGGGTTCGTTTGCAATTTGAATGTCAAAATCCCATGCCCAACCCTAATAATTTTGGGCCTAAACAGGTAGACCCTGATAGGCTCAACCCGTTTTCTTAGATTTACACTTGGGTCTAGTGGTGCAAAGCCCTTCCTCTTTATGAAGGAGATACAAGTATTTTTTTTTTATATACAAATAAGTTTATAGGTGAATTCAACACTCTTCTCCCACCAAAATTAAAGCACAAAATTAAGACTCAGAGAACACTTACAAAAACCTTACGAGATCACCTACTAAAAAAATTCTCACAATAATAATATAAATTAAACTCACGTCCTTATAGGATACAAATTCGTTTCTTACTATATGTGCCAACTCTCGTTTAAAATCACAATTTTAATCATATGTTTATGTTAAATTGTTGAACTCAAAAAATAAAATATATGTCTAGGAGTCTAAAGAATGAATCTTTCTTGAGCAACAAGGATAAGATGAGATAGAAGGAAAGATCCAAATATCAAACATCCTAATGTGCTTCTAAAAGAAGAGGAAAAAAATGGTATAATGTTTCTTCTACATCCTTCTTCAATAAATCCTCATCTACAAAAATAGGTCCAAATTAGACTACTAAAATAATTCGTTTGGCATGGCAGTACATTTCAATTATAGATAACACTTATATCAAGTTTCTTATATCCATTATATCAACTTTTCTGATCACACTTTGTTTAGTGTATATATACTATTTTTCTCATATCTAGAGATATAAGAAACTTGATATAAGTTTTGTCCTTCAATTAACTAAGTATAATTTAGATTTACTCTCATCACACAAAACACAGCACTTCTTTAAGTGCCTCGACCTTCACAGGGTATTGGCATAGCACCACATATAAAATAAAGATCTATGTCTCTACAAACACATAAATGAACTATTTAAGTGTGCTATACCAGATATACCATTCCAATTTACCACCACTAATATTGGGATCAAACTTTCACAACCAAGCATCCACTGAAAGATCCAAGCGCCTTCTCAAAAGAATTTAAAGCTCACATTTCAAGCACCTAATGAATACTCTCTATCCTCATCCAATCCCTTTGTTCCTTAAGTTGAGGACTTGAGGTCTGCCTAGCAGCATCTATCACCTTTACCTTCCCTACACACTATCGGACTTTGCAAGGCCTCTTTAAGACTAGTCTAAACTGATTGCCAATATGGGAATAGTATCTATGTATTTGACCAACAATCCATAGAGCTTTTGCATATATCTCCAGTCATACTTGTTTATGAAATATGTTTATAATGGACTGATTAAAGCACAAAGCAGAAGGGGCTTTCTGAAATAAGTCCCTTTCAAATTTCAAAGATGGCGGACTCCATGCACCATTGCCCATGGCATAGACAGCACACGTCATGCCTGCATCAAATGAAATTGGCAACATACCACAGCCATGATGTTACCCAACTAGTACTGGCGCTGGCACAGATAGTGCACACCAAGCCTGGACCAAATGAAATAGGCCATGCCATGGCTGTGGTGTTATCCAACCCCTGTACTATGCACCATGAAATTGTGGTACTGTACTATGCGCTATGAGATAATTAACCGTCTACACTAAAATACACACAAATTTGAGCAGATCAGCCTCCTTAGACTGAAATACGGATTTCTTCAGAGACAGTTCAAAGCATACCTTTGCAGAAACAATATTAGAAAAAAGAGGAATATTACAAGTTGTATAAGAAAGCAAATCAAAGTTTCATGTTATGCAAACTTATAAATTATGAAGGTTATTAGACATAGAGATTTTCTTGGTTACATGCCACAGGCTGCTCATGAAATCAATCAAAAAAGCCAGCAACTTTTTGAGAATGAAAGCAGCAATCAACTCCTCTGAATTACCATAAGATATGTTATCTTAGTGACAGCTGATACTAAATTCCCAATTAGTCTTTTGTATATTGCATTCTCTATTCTAGTTTTCCCTTAACAAAAGCTGCTTGCAACTAAATCACGAAGCATTCTAAAAGGCTTGAAATTAAGACATCATTAACAGGAGAATATACTGTATAAGCACACCAGAATAAGATTAACTCATCCATTCCAAGAGTCATGAATGTTACAATCACTATATGAGAATGATATAAATTTCTATACATCAATTACTGCCTCAATGCACACTTGCAATTACCTTAAAATTCAAACACAGGTTTGAAATACATTGATAAAGAATAAAATTGTAGTGAAGGGCGCTATTGCAAAAATGCAATTGATAATATTATTGTAATATCAAGTAATCGGCTCTATACCTCCATGTTAAAAGCATAGAAAGTTACTGAGAAGACTTATCAAATGACATAAAGAAGTTTTTCCCTCCCAGCTGCTTTCCGTTTCTTGCTCTCTTATTCTCTCTCTCTCTCTCTTTCCTCTTAAATTTACCCCCCTCAAATTCCAATCCTTATCATTGGTAAACCAACGGTCAATGATGGCAGATGCAATGAAATCTCAAGTTGTAATGAGAAAAATTGAAGAATTCTGATAGATGATGGGTCAACGGGATAAAGGGATTCAAATAGCAGTGATCAGAGGATTTTGTCAGAAGAGCAGTGATACAGTGGCCAGTTCTTGGCCATAGCAGACATCAATGAAGCACAAGCTTTAGTGATGGAGTTCAAAGATTGATTCTATTTAATGATCAACTAGAGAGATGAACATTTCCAAATGGTGATGAATTTAGCCATGCTCATAAGGAAAACGAGTTCCACTAATTAACTGACAGTCTTTCTTTGCAATTTACATGGATGAACAGAAATCAAGATTGGAAAGTATGTGCAGAAGCAAGTCAACTTAATGGAAATTATCAGGTGCCTAATGGTCTTACTAAGGTAACCCTACCAAGATTTACTAGAGACAACGCATCCGGTTGGGTTGCTAAGTGACCATTTTTTCTTGTTGAACCAAACAACAGAAGGAAATAAGTGTGTCCTGCTAGTTTGGTTCTTCATGAGCCAGGATTCAAATGGTTCAAGGGTTTGAGAAGAGTGTAAAAGGTAGAGTATCATGATCCAGTTCTGTAGAACTTGATATACACAGATCTATGTTAGATGATCACAAGGACACCACCAGATTAGCCCCAAACAATAGGAGATAAATCTGTAAAGGATGCACATGTCAGCAAAGCACAATATTTTGGTTAGGTACTTTTTCTGCATTTTCCGACATCAAAAGAAATGGATTTTCATAATGAATTGATGGGAAACTTTAACTTAGGCAGGATCTGAAGTGGATCATGGGCATTATAACCAGTAAATTTGGCTGTTGAGGCTATGGAGATGAAGGAGGTACTTCACAGGACACTATTAGTTTTGGCTAATGAACTGCCATCGTCTTGATAAATACTTTGATGGAGTTAGTTTGTGTCAGTTGACAACTAATTTCATACATTAATGTGTTCTCTTATATACAAGGCCAAGGATTTCCTTTTCTTTTTCTTTTTTTTTGCAAGTGGCAGAAAATATGCAATCAAGGATTGGCAAACTTCAATAAGAGTAGAGAACAATGGCTGTGTTTGGTTTGTAATAATGTGCTTTCACATATTACTTGATACCGGTTGATTAGAAGTACTGGTGAGCAACTTAGCAAAAGGCAATTCAAAGATGGTGTAAGGTAATTCAAGGTGATATGAGGTCAATCAAGTACTATGTGTTACTTGTAGAGTCCTCTCCTCTCCATAATCTTCATATCAATATATCCGTAAAAGTTTAGAGAAGCCATAAAGTTCACCAGCCGTGAACCGTGTGACTTATCTCAAATTTCATACAAATACATGAGAATTGCTCTAGTTAACTGTAATTAGTTGTTTTGACAGTTTGTAACTTAACATTTGGTCAATGGTGCTTTAGAGGGGAGTCCTGACAGGGAATCGTGATGAAGGGCACTACAGTCATTTTAGAACAATGAGGATATTATTATTGTAATAGCAAGGACTTGGCTCTATAATTATGGATCTCATCAAGTTTGAGTGAAAAATGATGGTTCTTTTCAATTAATTCAATCCGTTCCATTGATTTAAACGATCCCGATCTGTTCATCCAGATCAATAGGCTAAGATTTCTCAAACGGATTATTGTTCCCCCTAAAATAATCCGGACTTGCTAAAAGCATAGGAAGGTATCAGAGAAGATTTATCTTATGGCATAATGAAGTTTTTTTCTCCCAGCTACTTTGTCTTTCTTGCTCTCTTTTCCATCTATTCTTCTTCCTAAATTTTTGCCTATCAAATTCTGTACATTATCATGTGTGGCAAGAATGGAGTATTCACAAATTTGCTGAACCATTATCCCATCAATCCAGATAACCAAAACTTACTGAGGGAGCATATATAGAATATGCCAGATTTCATACAAATCCAAAGTAAAGGCAGAAAATTGAAGGAGCACGAAGATCTACCGTTTCCATAAACAACGTACATTAGCTACATGACATAAATATGGGGCGCCAAAACATTCAAGATGGGGGGAGCGGGAGAAAAGAAAAGGAGATCAGCATAGTTTGGTGAATTCGTCCACTACATGTAAAAATTTGAAGAAGAAAAAAAAAGGAGCCAAACCAGTAAAAGCAAACATCTCGAATTCACGACAAGAACACCCAACAAAGGAAGGGAATATATAAACAAGATGCACCCAATTGGTCAATAAAAACATTAAAAGAGAATAAAAACCATATGCGGAAGCATCTCACTTAGCCAACATTCTGGCAATGAAATCCTCATAACGGATCTTGCCATCGGAACCAACATCGACTTCCTTGATCCACTCATCAAACTCCGCGGGCTCGAGCTTCTCGCCAATGCTGGTGAGGATGTGTTTGAGTTCCGTGACGGAGACAAATCCGGTGGAGTCCTTGTCGAGAACCTTGAAGGCATCGCGAAGTTGTTTGTCGAAAGGCTCGGTCTTCATGTGCTTGCCCATGAGTTCAAGAAATCGAGGGAAGTCGAAGGGGGAGGAGAGATTTTCTTCGGCGATGATGGCTTTTAGTTGTGCTTGGGTGGGATTTCCGCCGAGAGAGCGCATGAGGATCCCAAGCTCAGAAGGGGCTATCCGACCATCGTTGTCGGTGTCGAAGAGAGTGAAAGCTTCCTTCATGGAAGCAACCTGGTCGTTGCTCAGACCCATTTGATTCGATTTCGGGTTTGGATGCTTTCTCTTTCTCTCTCTGAGATGCTAATGCGAGTCCGATGCCGGAGAAGAAGATGGTCGCAAAAGCAATGCCTCGTCTTTTGTACTACTCCCGAAAATGGCTGGTCTTCTTTCCTTGGATCTTCCCACTGCGCGAAATAAAAAACGACGTCGTTTACGAAAACATAGCTCGGAAAAAAGTTTATATATTAAATTAATTGTTTGTATAATTAACAGAAATTTTCCATTTTATTTTCTAAGTCAATATTAACATAAAATATACAGTAAGGTTTGTAATAAATCTCAATCTCATAATTTATACAAGGTAAAATTTATACTAGATTTTGTGCAAGTAGGAAAAAATACTTGATAAGTTAGTGTGAGACTTAGATAAAAAAAAAAAATACCAGCAATCCAACTTCTTAAAAACTAAAAATAATCACTTTTTCCTACAAATATATATATATATAGGTTTATATCGTAATATTATGTTTATCTTATGTTGTTGTTTCAAAATTTTATCTTTAATTTAGCCGTTCTGCTTAGGAAAAGGAATTACATAACTCATATTGGGACTTGATCCCACAACATCTTCCATTTAAAGAGCATGTGGGTTACCTACCACTTGAGTTAAAACTCTTGCATATTTTTCATCTATTATATTATAGGGTTAAGCTGTACAAATATTATTGCACTTTTTCTAAAATTGCATCTAACATTATAAATTTTTGTGATGCACAAAAATATTTAAAATATAAGTAAAAATATTATAACAATTAAATATAACTTAATACTATTATTTTATATGGTCTAATCTATATTATTGTTGTGAAAGTACTAAAATATTCTTAACTCAAAAAATTAAAAATTATAAATGTGTAAAACTCCCTATCAACTTTCACTTAATGTACACGGAGTACTATATACTTTTTGGATGAGCAAAAATAACAAAAAAAGTATAAATAAATTATTTATTTTAATTTTTATAAAACAAAAAACTCTATTAAATTTTACTATACTATTATGATAGTAATAGTTTTATGATTAATATATACGTTTAGTCCTATAAATTTATATTAAATTTTATTTTAATATTTTAAGTTTATAAAGTATATTTTTAATCTTTTAATATTAATAAAAAATATTTACTCAATAAATTTAAATAGTAGCTCAATAATTAAATATTGACAAAATATATTTATGATTTAATCATTTAATATACTACTTTTATATATTGATATATGAGTTATTTATGTTAAAGATAAGATGATATTTTCTCTAAATATTTTAATACGTTAATGCTTAATTTTAAAATCACTATTTAAATTTATTGAGTTTATATTTTTTATTAAATAAAACCAATAATATTAACATTAAAGAATTGTAATACATTTTATAAATTTATAGGGATATACTAAAATTTGATATAAATTTACATGATTAAATTTATCTATTAACTATAATATTATTAGTATTATAATAGTATAGTAAAATTTAGTAGAGTTTTTTGTTTTGTGAAACCTGGATGAATTATTTTATTTGCACATTTAAATATTTTTATACTTCCAACAAGTATACGATTTTGGCGTACATGCGTAAAAATATATGAGTATTTTTATATTTTTTTTACTTTTTAGATATTTGATTTAAGGATATTTTAATACTTTTATAATAATAGTGTGAGACTCTCCACAAAAAAAATATTAGTATTAAATTATATTTAATAATCATAATACTTTTACTCTCATTTTAATGTTAATGGATATTTTTGTATTTTTAAAAAATTTATATTGTTGAACGTAATTTTTAAAAAAATACATGGATATTTTTTCACATTAATTCTATATTATAGTAATTATATTGTGTCTAACCGTCATGAATAATATTGTTTTTATAAATATTATATAATATATTAAATATTTTTTAAACTATTGCAAAAAATTTTCCTTCTATAATCATTCTGTTTTTGCAATTATTGAAAGATACATTTTTTTAACTAATAATTAAACATCTTTAAAAAAATGAAAATATAATTTTTGAACAAAAATCAAAAGATTCTCGCGCCAAGCTGGGGAAACGTGCTTGAGGCTAATAATTATAGAGTAGGGAAAAAGAGAGGATGGTATAGATCGATAATGGAGGGAGGGCTAAGATCGAGGTGAATATTGCAGGCAAATGTCGGATCATTCGAAATTGAAATAAAGATGCAATAATCCAGATTATTTTTCCCCCTCTTTTTACTTTGTGATTTTATGTGAAGAAAATTTAATAGAAAAATTCCTCATTTCATTTAAATATAAAAAAAATAATCTTTTTAATCTTTTTCATTTTACTTATAATTTAAATTTATTATAATTTAATCTTTAAAATTTATTCTGTTAAATAATTTAATCCTTACTATTAGTTAAACAAAACTGACTTTCAAACAGCATTAACAAATTAAAATTCTTACTATAAGAAAATAGTACCTAATATATTAATTTTATTTTTTAAGTATAATTAATATTATAATTTTTTTAATTTAATAAAATTTTATTATAATTTTATTTTTAAATATTAAAATTAAATATAATTATAGATAAAATTATATTATAAATAAATTAAAATATTAACTTTATTTAAAAATATTTAAAAAGAATAAAATTAAAATATTGCATAGCACGTCTCATAAAAGCATCCCTCACGTCTTACTTTTCTTTCTACGTACATCCCCCATCATCTCTGACAACATCCGCACCCCCTCTTCTTCCCAGATTTTCATTCATCTTTTTGTTCCTTCATTATCTCCTATAATAATAATCCAACTCACTCACTCAGACTCATAATAATAGACGTGGTAAAACGGATTAGGGATGGACTTTTATAGGGCGGGACTCTTCCTTTTAACAGTGGGCCAGCCCGTGATCCGTTTTTTTTTTTTTAATATTTTTAAAAAATTATTTTTCAATTTTTAGAATATTAATAAAAAATTTCTAATATTATATTAGTATAATTAAAATATAGTTAATGTTATACTCTTAAACAATTTTACTTTTTATAAAAAATATTAAATTTTATAACTATAAATCTAAATAAACATTAACATAATATTAATCAATTATAATATGTCAACACATTAACAAATAGGTAATTATTTTTACTAGTATTCAATAATAAAAGTATTCAAAATAATATTTGAGTAAAATAAATAATAATATTAAAAATTAAAAAAAATGGGCTGGTGGATTGGGAGGAGACGAACTGCACCGGCTAACATTTTGCCAGTCCAAACCTGTCTCGTTTTGAGGGAAAATGGACTCAACCAGTGGGCTGGGCCATTTTCCCAGCTCTACATAATAGCAATAATATACAATGAGATATGAGATATGAAATATGAGATATGAGATATGAAGAATTTGGGGATACAAGGAGAAATTCTTGCATAGACCGGGTGTGCCACATAACTTGCGAACTCTCCAACAAGACCATGTCCCATTAAAGTTTACGTTTTTGTTAATGAATAAAAAATTTATAATAATTTAAATATTTTAAAATATTAATTGTATCCCTAAAATTAATTTAAAATATTAATTATATTTTTAAATATTTTAAGATATTAATTATATTTTTAAAATTATTTTTTATACTATTCTTCAAAGAAGAGGTGGAAGAATAAGGTTTTGTTTTGTTCAACTTAAGAGAAGGTAGGTTAAGTTAATATAAGGGAGAGTAGGAAAAAATAAGGGAGGTTATAGGTGTGAAGTTATAGGAGGAGAGATAGTGTTTCTTATTTAGTTCAGAAAATAAATTAATTAAAAGTTAATAAATATTTATTTATCTATTTATTTAAATTTATTTATTTTTTTATTTATAATATTCATATCAAAATTATTATTTCTTAATTTATAAATCTCAAAAAAAATTATCTTATTTATATATATAATAAAATTTAAAAATATAAAAAATTTGATAAAATTTTAACATTATCTCTTAATAATTTTATAATTATTATATATATTAATATAATATATAAATTATTTACCATATTTATTAGGCTTTATCAATCAAAACAAAAATCATAAGTGAGGAGAATAAAAAAAATTAGCTTATAAGGATACAATTAAAATATTAAAATAATATAAGAAATATTTTTGTTAAGAATAGACAAACAAATTTTTTTCCCTCTAAAAATTTCTATTTTTAAAAAGGAGATAGAGGAGAGGAGAATAATATATAAAGATAACAAATTTTATCTTCTATCTTTTTTCCTCTATTTTTTTAACTAAATATATTTGTATCTCTCCTCTTTGACATGGATAGTGGGAGGGAGGGAGCAAAATGAAGGGAACCTATAAATGGGGTGGTGGAGCCGGTTTAAGGGAGACCACAAAATCTTAGATTAAGAGGGTGTTTACTGTTTAGAATAACCTTTGAAATGATTTTAGATGATTCTGACAAGACGTTTAGCTAAAAGTGTTTCTTAAACTATGGTTGAATGGTTACGTGGCATAACTAGGATAGGGCAAGAGGCCGCCACCCCTCGAGTCAATCATAATTTTTCAATAATATTTATCTTTTTAAATTATTATATTTATAATTTTATATTTTATATAATTTTAAATATAATATTTGAATAAAAAGTTTATTTTATTTTTAAATATAAAATTATAATTCACTCTATTTTTTAAATTTATAATTTTTCTTATAAAATATCTCTATATTATTGTACATATTAAAATATTTTTATTTAAGATATTTTAAATACAATGATTAAATAGGATATTTTAAAAAAATTAACATAAAATTAATTAATTTAAATAATTTTTTAATCTACTCAAATCAATTAAATAGATTTTATATTAAAAATTAAAAATAATAATTTATTTATTCATCTTATGAAAAAAATTATTAAAAGTTTATTCTCTTGTTTCAAATGTCTAGTTCTACTACTATCTTCAAGGTGCATGACACTATATATTTAACTAATTTAATTAGATTAAATAAATTAATTAATATAATTTTTCTTAAATACCATAAACATTTAATTTTTTTTCTCTCATTCTTTTACTTAGCTATTGACGGATTATCAATATGAATAATTTTAAAAAAAATATATGCATATAGAAAAAAATTATATTTAAAATTAATATCAATTTCTCAATTAGACACTATATAAAAGAATATATAAGTATTTTTTTTACTCTTTCTTTTTCTCAATTCAATTCAATTTCTTTGGTTATTTTGCTCCGTATTTTTTCTTTTTTTTGCCATATCTGTTTTTTCAAAAGCTATAATGCTAACTCCACTTCATATACGCTTAATCAAATTAATTTGATAGCGAATACGTACTTTCTGTGTGGTAGTTGAAGCAGTAAGGAAGGGATTCATAGCAATGGTTTTGACCAATGACCTTTTCTACAGAACAATTCTTCAAGAGTTTTGAATGAGCTTTTCATAATGGCATCAGGTGCTAAACACTTCTCCGAACGAGCTCCCACCTCCCCTTCCTCCCTCCCTCCCTCCCTCCCTACCTCTTCAAGTGAAATCACTCCAAAATCTCTCTTGTTCTTCATAAGGAGAGGAAATGAGTGACTTAGGGCACATGTAAGCAGTCCTTCTATCTGAACACCACTGCACTCTAATATGGGTGCTTTAGTAATTATATTTTGTTTAATCATACATGGTTTCCACTTTCTATGTGAATATTATATTTAAATATTTTAATTAAATTATATTATTTTAATTATGATTTAGTTGACTTTAATTTAATTATAGTTAGATCATGGATCCTTAAACTACTATTTCAATCAATTAATGAACCACTATCTCAATCGGTTTAATAATCTATCCGATTTTTCAATACCTTAATTTATAGATCAATTATTTTAAAAGGAATATATTTATGTTTTACATAACTCATTGAAGTTTAGAGATAACTTATTTAAGACACTGTTAAACTTTAATTTATCATATTGTAATATATTATTTTTTTTCGTTAGATCTAATTTTTATTAATTAAATTTGTAAAGTTATTTATGAGCATTTGAGCAACTGTGACAACTTTGTTAGTCCTTTACATTGTTAGCCAAGTTTTGCCTTATTTCTATCAATATTGACAATAATTTTTTTTTCAAAATATATTATTTATTTTATATTTTATAGTAGTATTTATTAGTATATTTTACTTCGCATATTGAACGTGTTAGGGCTAGAAATTTTCCCCTCACTTCCCTTCCTTTCCTTTTTGTCAAAACACATTATTTATACCAAACTTCATGACAAAGCTTTCCATTCTCACAACAAATTGATTAATTATCTTACGTTTAACTAATTAAATGAAATATTTTTCGATTCAGAACTTATTTAACTTAAATCATACCATGATTTCCTATAACAACTTGGGTTATGGACTTGGGATAACAATTTTTGTTGGGAATGGGTTGGGCTTGATCTTGGACTGGGCCTTAGAAAGATATTTTTTAATTTGGTTTCTCAACCCTTGATCTTGTCATTTATTATGAAATTTTAGATTGTTATTCTTATGTCTATTTAACTTCAGTAACCTATCGTTCGTAGGTTTAACTAGTGAAGAAATGAAATATATCACTATTTGGAGCGTATTTGATCATTGAGAAATACCACTTTATTGTGGTTCCAGTAACGGCACTTGACGAGGCATTTTAGCTCCTAGGTGCCTAAGTTTACACCTGAGGGTAATAGACGGCTCGCCCTACCCGATATTGATATCGCCTAGGAGGAAGAGAGACTTTACCCTGCCCTTAAATCATAAGTGAGCCTAACCCATTTCCAAAAAAAAATTAACAAAAAAAAGCTTCACCAATTTCGTGGGTTGGTCCGACTGGTAAAATGCTCGATATTGCTTAAACGAGGTCTCGAGTTCGACCTTTAGCGTATGCAAAAAATCCCCATTGAAAGACTCATCCACCATAGATAAGTGCGCGACGTGGGTCAAATTCAGATGTAGTCGGGGTAAAGTTCCGGTAAACCGGGTGAGTAATAAAAAAAAATCACTAATTTCACCAACAAAGTTTGACACAATTGATAGATAGTTAGATTTATTAAAATATATTTTGTCTCTTATAATAAAACTTTTCTTGAAGATACTTCCTAGTTTCTCTACAAAATTTTTTTTTTACTAATTTCGTAACAGAATTTTCCTACAAATGGGTGTTAAGATAATTAAAAGGGATAATTCCTTACAATATAACGAACTAAAGTTCAAACTCCACTAGAAGATATATTTATATTTAACGCTCAACAGTACATAGCCTAGTTTCTACAAAAAAATGTTCACTGATTTAATAACAATTTGTTTACTAATAAGAGTTAGATATAATGAAAGTAGTTAATCTCTCATAATATAATAAATTAAAATTAATTTTTTAAAAGAGATATTTATATTTAACACTTGATGATTTATATCATAAGAGATTGCCTATGGCTGTAAATGGAAATTGCCTCCCTACTTTTCAATATGGAATGTGCTGAATGGAAGCTGAAAAATTCTGAATTTTAGTCCTTTAAAATTTAATTTTTGTCAAGTAAAATATTCCATCAAGCGTGAAGCCCAAGGTTCGATATATATATTTTTTAATAGAAAAAATTATATTTAAATTTTATATAAAGAATATAATTATAAAAAAATATCATAAATTCATTAAACGATTGTAAAATCTAACAGAATATATGATTAATTTTTTTAAATCATGAAATGATAAAATTACTCTTAGAAAAAAAACAATTCAAGTAATAGTAACTCTATAAAGAAAAAATAATAATTCAAATAAGAAGAAAAAAATAATAATTCAAACAATATGAATTATAACTCTAGAAAGAAAGAATAATAAAGAGAAAAAAATTAATAACTGAGATATTTTTACTAAGGCTAATTATATTATTTCACAAATTTAAAATAATTCATCCAAAATTTGATGGGTTTCACAGTTATTTAATATTTTTTAAAATTTGTTTACAATTAAATTCTTTTCATAGGATTTGAATGTAATGTTTCCTTTTCAATAAACATCCAAGTTTTGATAAATTTGTACTGATGAGATACTTTTTGTTCATTGCGGTCACTAACATTAAAATAAGATTATAGGTCATTTAAATAAGAGTTTAAAAAATAATTTATAAAAAAAAATTTGAATAACTTTTAGAAAAGAGTTTTTAAAAAATAATTTATAAAAAAATAGTTTTGAATAAATGAGTGTTAGGATAATTATTTCTAGAAGTACTTTTATTATTAGTAAATTATAAAAAAGGGTATGATTATTAAATATAGAGATGGGAGAAGGTATAAAAGATATAGGAGATAGGAGAGAGCGTGTATAAAAGAAATAAGAGAAGAGAGGGTATAGAAGAGAGATAAGAGATATTATAAGAAAAAGTAGGGGTAATATAATAATTGGTTAGTCCATAAGCTCTTTTACTATTCTATAAACTATTCTGATCAGTTTATCTAACACCTTAATTTTAAATTATAATTTAATCTAAATTTTTTTAAATAAATATAGTTGTATGTTTTAAAATTTTTTTTTCATCTAAATTTTATTAGAATCTAAATTTAATACTTAAGTTTTGGTTAAACCAAACTCACACCGTGGGTAAACAAGACAGAAACGACAAGTAAAAATCTAAGCAATGCAAAGAACCGAATTATTATTAATCACAGCATATGTTTTGAGCTACAAAGGATTTAGGGGGTAAGTTCAGGGAAATCTTTGGGAGTACCCCCTGTGTCAGCTACCTCTTCTTGTACATGCGCCTCCTCTAGATGCCCAGGGCGTCGGACATCCTCTCCCAGATCTTCCGTGGGATTCTTGGGGTCATTGGGGGTGAACCCTCCCCTTTTGTCATTGTTTGGTTTAGCTCATGAGAGAGTAAGTTAAATTAATTTAAAGAAAGATAAAAAAAGGTAGGGGATAAATTAATGATACTTTTTATTTGATTCAGAAGAAAAGAGAATGGGAGCGGAGGTGAGTTAATTAAAAGTTGATAAATATACCATTATCTCTTTATTTAAATTTATTTATTCTTTATTTACAATATTCATATTAAAATTATTTTTTTTTAATTTATGAATTTTAAAATTTTTTATCCCATATATATAATAAAATTAAAAAATATGATACAATTTTAATATTATTTTTTATTAATTTTATAATTATTATATATTTTAATATAATATATAAATAATTTATTATATTTATTAAATTTCAGCAATTAAAAAAATTAGGTATATAAAAAATAAAAAAGGTTCAAAGGTATAATTAGAATATTAAAAATAATAAAGGGATAATTTGATCATAAAAAGATAAAAAATACTTTCCTCTCCAAAAATCTCCCATTTTAGAGAGGAGATAAGTGAGGAAAAGGGAACACTAAATAACAAAAAACTCCCCTCTTATCCGCTCCATTTTTCCTCACCTCACCTCTCCCCTCAAATCCAAAATTCCTTAACTAAACAAAACCTTAATCGGGATCCTATTGCCCCTACACCCCTCTGGACCGTTTGGTGTAAAAATTCTTCTACTAATTACAATAATTAACATTCTTTAAAATCGTTTAACTATTTAAAACTATTTTTAATCAACTACTATAATTAAAAAGGAAAACGGTTAAATAAAACTATCGTAGTAGAAAAAATTTAACCTTAATTCAAAATTTAATCATTGTAAAAAATAGCTTTATTAAACAAATGGAAATATTATAGTTATAGAAAAGTTTTTCTCAATTTAACAAATAACCATGATAAAAAAGATATAACTATCATTTTAAAACGCTATAAAGGATAAAAGAGTCAAATTCATTTTAAAAGATAGGATAAAAGAGTCAAATTCATTTCAAAAGATATGAAAAAAAACTTCGTTAATATGAATTGTCTATCATAGATATAGGATCAATTTAAAAATAAATAAAATTATAATTTTAAAAGAATTTTTAATTTAAATCTTGATTTAGTAAAGTTTTAAAATAAATAGTCATATTTATTTAAAAGAATTTTTGGACTAAACTATAGTTTAAAAATAAAATTTTAGATAAGCTACTAAGACTAACTTATATATCAATAAAAGAGTTTATGAACTATTCAATTAATATTTTATTCTTATTTTTCTTACACTATCTCTCGTCTTACCTCTCATCTCTTATATTTTTAATAAAATTATAATATTTTTAGTAATTTTCTAATTACAAAAGTCATTTTAATAATAACTACTTAAATACTCATTTATTCAAAATCACTTTTAATATACATTTATTATTTTTTACATGATCTATCTTCTATATTTTATATCAAAATTTTCTTTTAGAAAACTTCTTATATATTGGATAGGAGGGAATAAATGAGGTTAAGACATATCCAGTATCTTAAAATATTTTTTGAGTAGTATTTAATATCCTAAACTAATTTATGGTTCGTCCAACATCAAATATTTTCTCAATAACATCCAATGTTTAAGGTATTTTTGTGTAATTTTATCTTTAAAGTAATTTTCTTAATAGTAATAAATATTTTAAATTTAAAATAGTGAGTGCCATTGAAAAATATTTAAGGGTGTTATATGCATAAAAAATATTAAAAAATATATTTAAGATAATGATTACTATTAAAAAATATTTTAAAATTTAGATAAACTATTAATTAATTTAAGATACTAAATATTATTTAAAAAATTATTTAAGCTACTAAATACATCAAACCCCCACATAAATTGGAAGAAGTCAAGAGACCTTTTCAAACTTGAATAGGTTGGAATAATTTTGAAACTTCAATTACCAGAACAACGAAACTACTTGGACCTACCTTTTAATTTGGACAATTAATTTCTTTTTCTTTTTGGATGTACGTGGATACAGAAGCCTCCACCAGCGATTACTTCACAAGAAAGGAGAACAAATAATATATCATGAATAATACGTTTTATTTAATTTTTAATTATGGGAATATTTTTTTTTTTTTAAAAAGAAAAGGTAGGCAGCAATTATGCACATAGAAATTAGTCAAACCAAGTGGGTGGCCTGCCCATGTTCTGAGTGAGTGGCAGGGCCCAAGTTAGGTCGGAGGGAAAGTATCCACTTCCAAGTTCAAACCAAGCATTAAATAAATCATCTCTCTCTCTCTCACACACATATTTTATTATATATTTATCGCTTTATTTTTATAATATATAAATAATTGAATTATAAAGATAAGAAATATCGTTAGAATTCCTTAAATATAATAAATATGTTAAAATATAAATTATTTTTTAAGAACACCCTCTGTTTCTGTCATATAAATAATGGTTCAAGAATATTTAGATAATTAATGGACTTTAACTAATTAATATAGGTATAGTAATTAATAAGGTAAAATGAAAAAATATCTATTTTTTTATATGACTATTTAATTGAATTAAATTCAAATAGTATTATACTTAATTATGTATAAATCTTCTAAAATCATTTTTCTACATTTATATGAAATCAAAATTGAGACCTCATATTTAAGGGGTCAAAACTCTTCTAAAACAAATGCCTATTTATATACCACAGTTTATTTTATTTTTTATATTTATTTTTTTAAAGATAGTTTAAATATAAATAATTAAAGAAGATATTTTTTAAAAATTAACACTTTTTTTATAAATAATTAATTTAATTAATTTTTAATTTTTATATATTAGTTATATAATTTTTAAAAGATGGAAAGAGTAACAAATGTTTCAAATGTCTCTTATAAATAAGAATAATTAGCTTCCCAATTTTTTTTTTATAAAATATAACTGTTGAGGGAGTAGAAAATTTGAATGATTCCATCATGTTTTATTTATACTAAATTAATGATTAAATTATTCATCAATATAATTGAATGATCCAATATGGTTATATGTCACCACCCCTTTGTTTTCAAACTAGGATTTGAATATTCAATGACGACATTATTACAACTGCGCTCAATTTGCATTGGGTTACGAGTTATTGGTAGATCTTCTTTTCTGATTATGCCTCCGCAATTAGCTCCTGTGCTCATCCCAACAACAAAGGAAGTTCAAAGGACGTGGAAAGTTCCTACCTTTTCCACCTTAATTTTCCTGTTAAAAAAAACACCATCCATTAAAAAAAGAAACCTTTTTTACTAATTAAATTAAAATAATTAATAATATATTTATTCATACCCACTATTTTTTACACTCAGTTCACATCTGGTTGATGACATTTGTTCTATATTGTATGTTAGTCTTCAGTGGAACTGTAGATGAGTCATGGAACCGAGAACATTGTAACAGCTTCCACAAATTTGATCTTGCAAAAATTAATGATTTGATAATTATAATTTTTACTCAATTTTAAATTTAATTTTTATAATTTTAATTTAATTATAACTCAAATCCCTTAATTTTGACTCAATATTAGTCCTAATAATTTTAGTCAATTAAAAATTAGTCCATAAATTTTAAAAAATAATTTTAGTTCTTATAATTTTATGAGTTAAAGTGTATCTAGTATCTTAAAGTATTTTGTGGTGCATTTATCACTCTCAAGTATTTTTTAGATAAATCTAACACCTTAAAGTATTTTTTCTTCCTTAGTACTAAATGAACAAAAAATAAATATTTTAAGATATTGAATATATTTAAAAATATTTTAGGACGATGAATGCATATAAAAAAATTTAAATACATTTTAACCCTAATGTTATTAACTAAAATGTAGGGATAAAACTTTTAAATATTTAAAATTATTAAAATTGAGTTATAACTAGTATAAGGGCCTGTTTGGAAAAGTTGAAAACTATGGTTTTAAAAGTTTTTTTAGACAAAATTTAAGTTTAGGGAAATTTTAAAATAAATAGTCATATTTGTTTAGACTGACTTTTAGATTAAACTATGGTTTAAGAGCTGGTTAAAGTAGCTTATGGAACAGTAAAAGAGCTTATGAACTAACCAATTATTATATTATCCTTACTTTTTCTTATATTCTCTCTCCTACTTTTGTTTACACTCTCTCTTTTCTTTTCTTATATCCTCTCTCCCTTATATCTTATATCTCCTCATTTAATACTCATACCCTTTTCATAATTTACCAATAATAAAAGTATTTATAGAAATAACTATCCAAACACTCATGTATTTAAAACCATTTTTTTTCATAAACTCTTCTCCAAAAGCTCTTTTCTATAAGCTGCCTAAAAGCCATTTCTTTCATAAGCCCGTTTCCAAAATTTTATCCAGTGCATGTTTGGCAACCTGTCAAACTTAAATTTTGAGAAATTTTAAAACAAACAGTTATATTTGTTCAAATTGGCTTTCAGACTAAACCATGGTTTAAAACTAAGGTTTCAGATAAACTGGTCAGAGTAGCTTATGGAACAGTAAAAGAGCTTATGAACTAATCAATTACTATATTATTCATACTTTTTCTTACACCCTCTCTCCTCTTTCTTATTTTTTCTTACACCCTCTCTCATTTCTTTTCTTATACCCTCTCTACTTTAATATTTCTTCATTTAATACTCATACCTCTTTTCATAATTTATCAATAATAAAAATACTTTTAGAAATAACTATCTAAACACTCATTTATTTAAAACTATTCTTTTTTCATAAACTATTTTCTAAAAATTATTTTCTATAAGCTACCCGAAAACTCTATTTTTTATAAAACAGTTTCTAAAATCCTATCTAAATAAATAGTAAATTATAGACGTTAAGTTAAAATTAAGGGAATAAATTATTATCATCGAGCAAATGCCCTCCCGTCTTTAACATTAACAGAGATGTATGAGAGTCTTTTAAGTCTAGAATTAAATATGTTTCTAACTAATTGGTGGCAGCCAACCCCTTCTATTGACTTATGATTTTCCATACGTTAAATCCATTTTCCCCCCAAAAGCTGTTCAGATATGTGTAGTATGAATATGAACCTGTCTGTCTGTCTCTCTGTCACCAACCCATAAAGTCAAGTCAATTCATAATGCTCTCAGTCTCATGATGCTTCTTCTTCTCCTTCCTCCTATTTTCGCATTTCATAAACCAAAGAAAATTCAAAGAACAACAAGACACAAAGTCATACTACTGGGTGACCAAACAAACACACTGATATGGCTGTCTTTGTTTGAGCTTCTGCTTGAAGAGGCTAAAGTACACTTTTTTTCTTCTTTGCACCAGAATAAGAAATGAATTCTGTTCATTTCCTGGTTTCTTCTCTGTTTCTTGTCTTGCTTGTATTTCCTAGCCTGCAAACTGTTCGAGGAAATGCGGAGCTGAGAGCTTTGATGGAGTTGAAGTCGTCTCTGGATCCAGAGGACAAGGTTCTTGGTTCTTGGACCAGTGATGGTGAGCCTTGTAGTGGTTTGTTTGAAGGGATAGCATGCAACGAGCACAGGAAAGTGGCCAACATTTCGTTACAGGGAAAGGGGCTCTCAGGATGGCTCTCTCCATCAGTGACTGAACTCAAATGTTTATCTGGTTTATACTTGCACTACAACAATCTTTCCGGGGAGATCCCCAGAGAGATTTCAAATCTCACTGATTTGGTAGATCTCTATCTTGACTTCAATAATCTAACTGGAAACATACCTTCTGAGCTCGGCAACATGCCTAATCTCCAAGGTTAGTATCTTGTATATAGTACTTTTACCATATATTATGTCAGTTTTAGTGGCTTGTTAGTATAGATCGTACGTATCATCATAATAGAGATGAAGAACAGATGATAAATGGTATAAATTTCATTGCTTAATCCTGATCTCCAAGAGTTCCATTAAGTTGGAGACCTTAAACAAAGAGAATTTTGATGTTTGCAACTAATAATAGCTATAACTTAGTTCTGTTCTGTGTATCAATTTCCAGTGATCACAGATATCTACTATTATATGGATATATCCTAGGTTTCAACTTATATATGGTTTGTTTGATCCCACTTGACCCCTTATAGTCCTTAGAATTTAGCGTTCAGCAGAAAAACTGATATAAGAGATATTTGGAAACTCGTCCAAAAATCACTTTTGTCCTTTACAAAACAAAATTTCTCTTACATATTTACCTCTTATTGCGCAAAATTACTTAAAATAAGCTAAACTAGACACCCACTAAATCTGAGTCCTATGCTTGATAAGATAACCTTTTATAAATTAATGATATTTGGAAGTCTTACATGTCTTCAATTCATTCCATGAATCTCGCATCAAGTCTGGTTTGATTAGTTTGAAGAGGAATGCCTGAATGAGCCAGTTATTGTAAAAATTGTGTGCTTTGTTTTGTGCTCTGTATGCTAATCCTAGTTCAATTGTTCTGGATTCTCTTTAGTGCTGCAGTTAGGATATAATCAGCTTGTGGGAACTATACCAAAAGAGATTGGCTCCTTGAAGCAGCTTACTGCCTTAGAATTGCAATATAACAAATTAACTGGTTCAATTCCTCTCAGCTTGGGGAATTTGGAGAAGCTAAGGATGCTAAATCTGAGCTTTAACAGCTTCAATGGTTCAATCCCTGCAACACTTGCTGGTCTTGCAAAGTTGCAAGTTCTTGATATTCGAAACAATTCTCTATCAGGAAGAGTTCCTTCTGGTATGTATGCCTCAATCCTTCTTTGCTTGTATCAAAATTTCACCTGGTTGAATATGGTAAATTACTATGAGGTCCTAATGAAAGAATGCAATTACTAAAAAGTTCCATAATAAGTGAACTTGTTATTTTTGCACCAGAACTTATCTTGCATACTGCTTGCTTGTTATGGAACTTTTTAGTAATTATATTTTTTTCTTGTGACCTCATGTGATTTTCTTGGTTAACTACCTTGTGCCTTCTTTCTATCGTTAAACCTGTCTGATTGTTTCTCTTTATTTCCATGCATACTGATTGATGTTCTGAAAATTGAATGAAGCTTTGAAGGCATTGAGGGATGGATTCCAAGGTGCAAATAACCTGGATTTATGTGGACATGGGTTTTCTACTTTGAAAGCTTGCATCAATGATCCAAATTTAAAACCTAGCCAGATTGACACCTCCAATCCAACCACAAAAGAAGGTATTCCTCACGCAAAGGATTTTCCGGAACCCGCAAATTTTCAGCTGCATTGTAACCAGACCCATTGCTCAAAATCAAGAATGTTCCAAGCACTCATTGCAGCAAGTGTTATAACCATCATAATCACATTCATATGTGCTGGACTTTTCACTTTTTTCAGATACCGCCGCCAAAAGCAAAGAATCACAAATTCATCAGAATCTTCTGAAGGGAAACTCAGTCCTGATCAGCCTAAAGAAATTTACAAAAGAAGTCCATCGCCACTCGTTAATCTTAACTACTATAATGGATGGGATCCTAATGCAATGACTGATTCTCAAAATGGAAACAGATTATCCCATGAGTATCTAAACCATTATAGGTTTAATGTGGATGAGATTGAATCTGCTACACAGTACTTCTCTGAGGCTAACTTATTAAGTAAGAACAAATTATCAGCAGTTTACAAAGGAGTTCTCAGAGATGTCTCACTTGTGGCTATAAGACGCATTAATGTGACATGTTGCAAGACTGAGGAAGATGAATTTGTAAATGGGTTGAACTTAGTACTTTCTTTGAGACATGAAAACCTAATTAGGGTCAGAGGTTTCTGTTGCTCTGCAAGTAGAGGTGAATGTTTCCTTGTCTATGACTTTGCCCCTAAGGGTGACCTGTCTCAGTACCTCGACATGGAAGAAGGAAGTGGTCAAGTTCTTGATTGGTCCAAGAGGGTTTCTATCATCAAGGGCATCGCAAAAGGTTAGTATTTCTGACTACCATTATTATCTAACCAACTTATGGTCTAGAACATTTTTAAGAAAATCACTATGAGGTCCTAAAGAAGAAATATAATTATAAAAAAATTCCATAAATGAACAGCATGTATCTATTGTCACTTATTATATTGGAAGTTGTCATGGTGTGCGCCTCACTTATTAGGGGATTTTTTAGTGATTATATTCCTTTTTTGGCACCTCAGGCTCAGTGATTTCCCCAACTTTCTTTCCAACAATTTCCCATCTGCAGACAGATTACTACGTGCATTATCATTTCCCGTTCAGTTGCAAGCTAACTATTTATTGGTAGAAACTTCTTTACATAACTTAAAGAATTATGTATTAGGGTTTGATGACATTACTTTTTTTTTCCCCAAAAAAGGCTCCAGTAAAAATGCTGTGATTAGTCTGAAACACAAAAAGAAACTTTGTCTCCTTTTCACCTACGTTCACGTGGGCTTCAGGCTATTCTTGAGTGTAAGAACGATTCAAGTGATTTATATTGCCCCACTTAGTCCATTCACTTTTAACATGAATATCTTCTGCTTTTTATGCTTTAACTAATGCTTTTATGGTGGAGTGGATCTTTACAAATATAAAAGGTCATGAATTTTAAAGGTAACGATTGCATCACATGTGCCTTCTACGTTATCTTCCATGGAAAAAAAATGCAGTCTAGGCGCATTTTCTTTTTAAAATTTTATGTAATGCTACATCTTATTCAACTTTACATTATGTTGACTTCCAAAATTCAGTTTAGATCTGCATCTAAGTAAAATGAGTTTTGTCAAAAGCCACGTTAAAGTTGAAACATTTTTTTTAGGATTTTGACTTTTCTTTATATTTGAACATTATGAAATTGACTTTTTAATATATTATCTATATAAGTTTATGTCATGACTTTTTTTATTAAAATCTGTAAAAATAAATCATATTATGCTAATTAACTTTTACTCTAACTTCAAATTGCAAAAATATATATGAATAAAAGTCATTTTTACAAATATTAATCTATCATCATCATGACTCTTGGTTTTGCTATTCCATTTTGATTAGGTATTGGATATCTACACAGCAATGAAACAAACAAGCCAACAATTGTACACCAGAATATTTCAGTTGAAAAAGTTGTGCTTGACTATCAATTCAACCCCTTGATTATGGATTCTGCCCTCCCAAAGCTTCTCGCAGACGATGCAGTTTTCTCGGCTCTGAAAGTAAGTGCAGCCATGGGATACTTAGCTCCTGAATACATCACTACTGGGAGATTCACTGAAAAAAGTGACATTTATGCATTTGGGGTTATAATCCTTCAAGTAGTTTCTGGGAAAACTGTTATAGGTAGTTCAATCAAGATGGCGGTTGAGTCTTTCAGACTTGAAGAGTTTGTTGATTCAAATATGAAGGGAAGATATGTGAAATCTGAAGCAGCAATGCTGGCGAAGCTTGCAGTGATGTGTACTCATGAGCTTCCTATTGAGAGGCCAACTATGGTGGAAGTGATTCATGAGCTCAATGCATTTCCTGCTCAACAACATTCTTCTTGATATATATTCTTGTATTTTGCTTCCAAATAAATGTAAATTTAAATGAAATTCTCTTATTATGTTTTTTTTTTCAAATTGCAAGTGTATTCTTAAGACATTTTGGGCCTAAAACTAATCAATTTTAAGACTTAAAAGTACATTGAAGAGTTTTTATCTCTCCTAATAAAAACATTTATCAAAATTTGAATTTGTATTATCCTTTTTACATAAACCAGGGCGTTACCACCTCAACCAAATTCTCTTGTTCAATACAACTGGGCATGGTCGAATTGTTTTTTTTTACACTATGAATCTAAGGGTTCTAAAGGTTACTTTCAAGAATTAATAATCTTCCCTCTCAATTTATAAGAGAATTTTTTGGATCTTATTTTGCCCCAAGATATTAGAGAATTGGAAGAATTTAGTGGGAAAATTAATACACCTTTCTCATTTTTATTCTTCATTTAATTATTATGAATAAATTAAGGCGTGATACCACTTAATAACTTTATTATGGGTAATTTTGGAAATAAAAAAATAAATTGAGGCATATTGAAAATATTTAACGAACAAAACTATTTTTTTATATTGAGAAAAATATTTATTTGCTTTTCTATATTTGGGAACGGAAGTAATATTAGGTGGAAAAAAATTAAAATAAATAAATATGTAAGATATTTAATTTTCTTTTTCAAAATGCTTTTACTAAAATTGTGCAGCACATAATGATGGTTTGGTTTGAAAATTCAATTGAGGGTAAAAGATAAAGCAATCGTCATGAATCATGAATCAATCAATTATCAAATTTATTTTTAACATCTATTAATACTCAATTTAATTATAAATATAATTATTTCAGGACTAGCAATTATATTTAGATCATTTTACAATATAAATTATTAAAATATTAATATCTCGATTCAGAATATATCAATAGTGTCATCAATAATCAATAATCAGTTATCAATTAATTTTATTCTTAAATTTTATAATACATAGTTCATTTACATGGAGAGAAAGAAATATTTTTATAGGAGGGTGAAAAATGAAATTTTCTCAAAATAGGAAAGTGAAAAATATAACAAAACATTTCTCAATAAAAACAAATACAACCTTATAATGAACTTTTTTTTAGCAACACCTTATAATGAACTTTAAATCTATAAAGTAATGTCATTTATATATATATGAATAATTAAAATATCACATCCACATATATTGGCCTACTAAAGTCCTTTTCAATAGTAGTGTTTGCAGAAATATTCAAAATATACGCTCGTTAAAAATCAATATTACATTAATAATAAAGAATTAACTCCTTACAAAATATAATTATATAGAAAAGTATAATAAGGGAGAAATATATTTTTCCAACATAGGGTAAAATATTAAATACTATACATATTATCAAACTACACTTGCATATATTTTATATATAAAATTTTTTAGGTTAGGTCCAATTCATAAGTGAATTTATAAGTGAACTACAGATTTTAACAACTTAAAAAAGTAAAATAACTAGTTCCCATATAGAAATTTATAAATCCTAATTTTAACAATGAACAATAGCAAAATAATAAGCGCACATATAGAAATTTATAAATCTTAATTTACATTATAAGAGTTAATAAAAAAAATTTATAAGTGTTCATGGGTAAATTTATAAGTATACATAAGCCTTTTAACAACTAAAAATAATAAAATAACAAATGTCTATAGGAAAACTTATAAATTCAATTTTACTTTATAAGAGGTTATACAAAAATTTACAAATGTTTATATAGGGGAGTATACAAGTGTACATATATATTTTAACAATTAATAATAGCAAAATAACAAGTGTGTTTAGAGAATTTAACCTAACGGATATAAATAATTTGCTAAGCTTTATCCTTCTAAATCAAGCCAATATGAAATAAATACTTATATTGCATACTAGAATAGTACTATTTTAGCCTTTATTATAAGGAACCTCTAATCACTTCTCTATAATTGAGAAAATCTGATTAAGACATTAATTTGTTTGAGAATGAAAATAATGATAACTGTTTGAGATTCATTTTTCAAAAACTGACTTTAACATTTGAAGACTGTGGTTGAAGAAATTAATGGCCTTTGATCATTTATTTTTTTCTCCAATGAAAGATTCGCAACATCGTTCTCTAAGTATATGATTTCATAAATTCTTGAGTTATCTTTAATTTTGTGATATGGCTCAACTAGTCAACATTTTAAGTTCATTCTTAATCTTAATGTTTGTTGTGTTGCGATGTGCACTTCATGATTCAAGGATTTCTCTAATTGTGATTCTAAAAGATTCATTGCATGAGAGGAAAAACAGGCAAGAGCTATAGTTCCTAAAATCGAATAAATTTTTGACATAGGGCTAGGGGTAAAATTATTTTCTGTTTGCTACCTTTTATGTCACGTCCCAAAATTTAGACCGTGACCGGCACAGAATATGAATAATTTCACATTCTGAAAGCCTAACCCCTTAATAAAATATTCAAATTTCCCATAACAATTTCCATAATAAACAAAATCTTTTCTAAAGACTATGTGGAGCATTTGCCCTTTTTGTCAAAACAATACAAGTACTTAATAAAGATTAAAATCAATCTTGTTCAAAACAACGCTTCGGGTCTGCGACGAGGCTCTTTACTGCTCAGCGGGAAGATTAGGGTCACCTGCACTATCTGAAGCCAAATAATCTACTCGTGAATAACGTCCCAAAAACATGATTTAAAGAATGCGGAAAATAATCAATGCATACTCATATTAAAATGTATTTCATATCGCTTTGAAATCTAATTCAAACCTTTTTGTCAACATTTGTATTTCAGGGGAAATAACCATATGAACTAACTGTTTCAAATAACTCATTCAAAACAATCTTTTCAAAACCATGATCTTTCTGTAGGACTTCAACAGAACGAAAACAGACGTGGACACACAGTCCACGAGGGTAACTAACCATTCTGGTGGCTCGAAGCCACAAACTGTCGTGAGAATGAATCCCACGAAATAATTCTGGTGGCTATGCCACAAACTGTCGCGAGAATGAATCCCACGAAATAATTCTGGTGGCTATGCCACAAACTGTCGCGAGAATGAATCCCACGAAATAATTCTGGTGGCTAGGCCACAAACTGTCGCGAGAATGAATCCCACGAAATAATTCTGGTGGCTATGCCACAAACTGTCGAGCTCGAATACCAAGGTGCACCAAGGACTAACAGTACTGCTGTTAGCAACCAGCGTTCTGTATTCCGTCCTAAAACGTTTCTCTCATGCGTGGGGTCCTTTTCACATGTAAAGATCTCAATCGTTTCAAATATCATAATCATTGATAAAATCACTTTGAATTTCTGTTACCCCAGCATGAACATACAAAATCAAGTTACTGTAAAAACATATGCAATTCACAGAGAAATATTTCATGAATAACATCAGTTCAATGTCAAATCTTTTTCTAAAGCTTCTTTATCCATTTTCATGCATAATCGTAATCTTTTGTAAATTAATCGAAAGAAAATCATTTCTAACGATTTAAACCATAATTTCGTAAAACTTGCTTTTCGAAATCTATATTTGAAATTCATCATTTGAAATAACAATGCATTTGAAAATGTAAATTTGTAGGGAACGTTATTCACTCACCTGGAACGCTCCACCAATTGACTTTTGCTTTAAGCTATAGAATACCATTCTCCCCTTTATATCTATTTTTTTTCCCCAAGTTTTCTGAAAATAAAATGTTCCATCAATGATTACTATACATCTCATTAGTACGGAAGACTATTTCCTTTACATAACACTTGAAATATGAAAAACCACAACCTTTGACTATGAAAACTTTCAAACCTTACAACCACATTAAATTTGACTAATCTTTACCCAATTATGTCTATTTGTCCTAATCTATCCTTCTATCACACTTAATGAACATCCATAGACAAATAAATTCATCACATTTCTCAAACTCCCTATTTCCATAAAGAAATGAAATTCACCTCTTCCATACCAAGTACTTTTGATTTAATACCATCACTGGAAGATATTTACAAACTTATTAACTTCCATTAGCTTCCCAATTCATTTACACATATATGCATATCAGCAACAATTCCCATCTTCCCTTCAAGCTAATTAACATTACACACATAATTCAGATTCCACTTAAGACCAAACTATTACTCAAATTTCTTCATTCCCTAACTTCATCCATAATCCGTGACATCCCATATCAATTGCTAAATTCATTACCACTTTTACTTATCGCTTAAACTTCAACTTTATATTCTTAATTCTATTGATTTCAAGATTACTCTAGGACCAATATCCCATATAACACGTCACCCAAACTCTACTCCATACTTAACAAGTTGCTGAATAGAAACATGGAGGAATACAAATCCACATATTTCAATTCCATTACTACCAAAAATCACGCAGAACCCTTTACGCATGAATTGTTCATGATCAAAGATATCATATAGCCTTACTTAATATGTAATACATGATATTCCAGCATTAAACCACTCGGCTTCCCCCAAAAGAACAAAGTTGTACAGTATTTATCAACACAAAATCCATCAATCTGTAACTACCTCGTTCAAACTCATATATGCATTCTGTTCACACTTAACTTTGATTCAAAACTGTCAGGATCACTTTCAAAAGAAAACTAAGAAATCAAAACAACACAGCACACTATCCACAATTCCTACTCAATCCAAAGGACTAACCCAAGAGCTGCAACACCCACGCAACAACAGACTTCTGTTCCTCTTTCCACTCGATTTCACCCACACACATACTCATACAGAACACAGCAATCCAACACCCTGCTTAAACACATACGCACAACAGCAGCAACATCGCACAATACATGTACACAAAGACTGGCAAACACCAATGTTTCCAGCATTCCCCACAGCACACATATATGTATGAACATGTATATATATATTCCCTTAATCAGAAACCCATAACTGACAAAAAGGGAATAACAGCCATTACAGTAACTTCTACAGTAGCCTGAGCATCATCGAGGGAACAGAAGAGAGAGGGAGGAAACAACTCACACTAAAATGGCACACAACACCGAAGAGGAATGACAACCACCGTCGACCCCAACTTCTGAATTTCTGGTGATGATTGTTGCTTACGGTGATGGAAGAAACAGAGCTCAACCATAACGAAGGAACAACTACTGCTGAAAGCAACTCCGACGTGAGTTACAAAACACGGCAATGGGGTTTCCCAGTGAACAGTGTCAATAGTTTTCACTCTTCGAGCTCACTCTCTCAGCTTCATCGACCGGTGAACTATCATACCAGGGGCGGGGCTAATAAGTTTTCCCCACTCGACGCCGGCAGCCCTCACAAGCTTCAACTTCTCTCGCTTCCCCCTTTCCCCTGCTCTCGCCACTCTGCTCTACTTAAAGGACTTCTGGCACTGAGTAAGGTGACTACTCCAGCAGTGACAACACAAGCAGAGCAACTGGCTAAAGCAATTCCTGACCACACGGTACTCTTGCTTGAAACCTCACCGCTGCGCCGCTGGACTTCTCACTCCGCTGCAGCCGCATGAATCAGCGCAAATAAAGAAAAGGGAGGTACGGCGTCTGTATTGAATAAAGAAGCAGGGCAAAAATGGAAATTCCATGCGCCAGGAAAAATAAAACCTTCTGCAAGTGTTGGAGCTCGAACTGGGGACCTCATGCACAGTGATGACGTTGCCAACCACTCAACTAACCTATTCCATTGATAATTTTAGCACCATATATATATAAACCTTCTTTTTTTTTTTTTTTTTTTTTTTTCCGGGCCATAACATTCTTCCCCTCTTAAGAAATTCGGTCCTCCGAATTTGAAAATGGGCTCATCTTAGTGCTTAAATAAATAGGGGTACTTGATCCGCATTTCACTCTACCTATCCCAAGTAACTTCTTTCTCTGAATGATTACGCCACAACACTTTCACTGAAGGAATCTATTTCGATCATAACTTCTTTACTTGTTTATTAATAATAGCTACCAGATATTCATCATGTGACGAGTCTTCGTTCACCTGAACCTCTTGATATTCCATAACATGAGATAGATCATACAAATACTTCCGTAGTATCAATACATAAAACACTAGATAAATCCCCAACAATTCCAATAGAAGGGCTAATCTATAAACTATCGCGCCAACTTTGTCCAAAATCTCAAAGGGACCAAAGTACCTTGGACTCAACTTACCCCTTTTTCCCAAATCTCATAACCCCTTTCATCGGCGATACTTTTAAGAACACTTTATCTCCTACTATGAATTCCAATTATCTACGATGAAGGTCTGCGTAGGATTTCGATTGGCTTTGAGCTATTAACAACCTTTGTTGAATTACTTTCACCTTCTCTTTAGCATCTTTAACCAAATCGGGTCCTAATATCTTTCTGTCACCAACTTTAAACCATCCAAATGGGAGATCTGCATTACCTTCCATAGAATACCTCTAACAGTGCCATCTGAATACTTGCTTAATAACTATTATTATAGGCAAATTCCACTAACGGAAAATGTTTAACCTAACTTATACCAAAATCTATGATACAAGACCTCAACATATCCTCAACTATTTAGATTGTCCTTTCTGATTGTCTATTTGTCTGATGAAGAAAAACAGTGCTTAAATTCAATCGAATACCCAATGCTTTCAGAAATGATTCCCAAAATTGAGAAGTAAACTGGGGCCCTCTATCTGAAATGATGGACACTAGGACTCTGTGCAATTGTAAAATCTCCTCAATGTAAATCTCGGCGTATCTAGCCGCACTGTACGCCGTCTTGACTGGAAGAAAATGAGCAAACTTAGTCAATCTGTCAACAATCATCCAAATGGAGTCAGAACTTTTAACAGTTCGAGGTAATCCATAGATAAAATCCATAGTTATGTTTTCCCATTTCCACTCAGGTATTTCCAACCGCTGTAACGGTCCTACAGGCTTCTGATGTTCCACTTTAACTTGTTGACACACCAAACGTGCAACAAAATCTGCCACCCCACTCTTCATACCATGACACCAATACAATTGCTTCAAGTCTTGGTACCTCCTAGTTACACTACGGTGGATAGTATAAGAAGGATAATGAGCTTCCTCAAGAATCTGCCTTCTCAACTCTTGGACTTGTGACACACAAATCTTGCTCTCATACCTCAGAACACCTTCCTAGTCAATCGTAAATTCTGTATTAACACACAGCCTAACCCGATTCGAGAAGTATCACAATATACTGAATACCTTCCAACTCCTGAAGGCGAACGTAACACTGGAGCAGAAGTCAAAGATTCTTTTAACTTTTGAAAACTTTCTTCGCACTTATCATCCCACACGAACTTCACATTCTTCTGAGTTAATCTTGTCATTGGAGGCGCTATTCTTGAAAAAATCCTAAACAACACAACTATAATATCCTACAAGGCCTAAGAAACTCCAAATCTCAGTGACCATAGGAGGTCGTGGCCCACTCTTGACTACCTCAACCTTGCTAGAATTAACCTGAATACCGTCTTTTGACACGTGTCCAAGAAAGTGACCTCAAATAACCAAAACTCACCCTTAAAAACTTAACATAAGGCTGCTGATCTCGCAACCTTTGCAACAATATCCGCAAATAATGTTTGTGCTCCTTCGTACTATTGGAATTACTGTACAACTATTAAAAGCACCGAAATCAAATCCTTAAATCAATTTCCATCTTTTACCTTTTAAAGCCCGTAATCATACTGTAGCACTTGAACACTATATTAAACCTTCTTAAACCTTAAAACAACAATTAATAATCATTTATAAGTTTCCCTGACTAATAATTCAGACCTTTGAAGCTGTCCACAACCCATCTAGGTAATTCATACCATACGTCACCCTTATGCCTTTTGGTACTTACTATGTTTTAGTTCCCTCTTGAATACACTTGCAATTCATGATTAAGTTTTAAAATATGGGCATCCTCAGCCCTAACTCCCCAAAAATCCCAATGCATTTAGCATCCATTAACCAATTGTGATATAAAATACTCAAGCAATGAGCAAATATTGTTCCATTCATTTCTTTAAAACCACAATAATTAACTTCACCTAAAATTCTCTTCAAAATCCCATCTTAAAATATATTGAACACTTCACTTCAAATCTAGACTCAGTAGTTATCTATCCCAAACCATTTAACTCATGTTTCACCCTTGACTAACTAGAGAAATCAAAGTTTATAACACTAAACACACCTTCACACCCCACACTTGGAATATGCATTTAAACAAATTTTATTTCTCTTTGCTTACCAATGCAAGACTTCATGGAGTTTTTTTTTTTTTTTTTTTAAATTAGTTCTCGAGCTCAAAACTCATAGCCATTAACATTCCAAAGTACTTTCAGGAGAACCCGAAATCACAATAACCAAAACACTAACCATTAACTTGATTTCATCTAATCAAAGTTTCAAAATCCACTCAAAACAAGTTTATACACTTTTTTTCAATGCCCTCAAACAAAATTCCATAGGTTCCTCTTGAGAATAAAACCCGTGAACTTAGGAAAATCCCACTTAATGCATTCTAATAACTAAAATATTAACCGTTTCAGTATCGCTACTGGTTTCTTCAAAAGTTTCATGCCTAGATAATATAAAAATAACAAGGGACTGTGGATTCTTATGGTTTGGCTTTAAATGAGATTTCTTATAGAGATCTAAGGGATCGACCTTCCCCTAAACATAACTTTCCTATGACCCTGTCCTCTCCCTCTAGGAGGCAAGTCACTTCGCTGAGCAGAACCTCTGTCCGGAGTCTTATCACTTCTAGAACTTCTTCCAATATGGTGGACGTTTAAGCGTCATTTAACTATACGCAAAAAAATATAGAAAATATTTAATTTTCAAGGAAAATATGGTTTCAAAATCACAAGAAAACCAAAACACTTTTGAATTTCCCATAGAGATCTTCGGAAATGCCTCAACTATGGTTATGCCCGGGTTCATAACGATAATTGAGACCCCACCGAAGTATCCCTGCTCCACTTAGCCATAAAAAACCTTTGGCTCTGATACCAAACTGTCACGTCCCAAAATTTAGACCGTGACCGGCACAGAATATGAATAATTTCACATTCTGAAAGCCTAACCCCTTAATAAAATATTCAAATTTCCCATAACAATTTCCATAATAAACAAAATCTTTTCTAAAGACTATGTGGAGCATTTGCCCTTTTTGTCAAAACAATACAAGTACTTAATAAAGATTAAAATCAATCTTGTTCAAAACAACGCTTCGGGTCTGCGACGAGGCTCTTTACTGCTCAGCGGGAAGATTAGGGTCACCTGCACTATCTGAAGCCAAATAATCTACTCGTGAATAACGTCCCAAAAACATGATTTAAAGAATGCGGAAAATAATCAATGCATACTCATATTAAAATGTATTTCATATCGCTTTGAAATCTAATTCAAACCTTTTTGTCAACATTTGTATTTCAGGGGAAATAACCATATGAACTAACTGTTTCAAATAACTCATTCAAAACAATCTTTTCAAAACCATGATCTTTCTGTAGGACTTCAACAGAACGAAAACAGACGTGGACACACAGTCCACGAGGGTAACTAACCATTCTGGTGGCTCGAAGCCACAAACTGTCGTGAGAATGAATCCCACGAAATAATTCTGGTGGCTATGCCACAAACTGTCGCGAGAATGAATCCCACGAAATAATTCTGGTGGCTATGCCACAAACTGTCGCGAGAATGAATCCCACGAAATAATTCTGGTGGCTAGGCCACAAACTGTCGCGAGAATGAATCCCACGAAATAATTCTGGTGGCTATGCCACAAACTGTCGAGCTCGAATACCAAGGTGCACCAAGGACTAACAGTACTGCTGTTAGCAACCAGCGTTCTGTATTCCGTCCTAAAATGTTTCTCTCATGCGTGGGGTCCTTTTCACATGTAAAGATCTCAATCGTTTCAAATATCATAATCATTGATAAAATCACTTTGAATTTCTGTTACCCCAGCATGAACATACAAAATCAAGTTACTGTAAAAACATATGCAATTCACAGAGAAATATTTCATGAATAACATCAGTTCAATGTCAAATCTTTTTCTAAAGCTTCTTTATCCATTTTCATGCATAATCGTAATCTTTTGTAAATTAATCGAAAGAAAATCATTTCTAACGATTTAAACCATAATTTCGTAAAACTTGCTTTTCGAAATCTATATTTGAAATTCATCATTTGAAATAACAATGCATTTGAAAATGTAAATTTGTAGGGAACGTTATTCACTCACCTGGAACGCTCCACCAATTGACTTTTGCTTTAAGCTATAGAATACCATTCTCCCCTTTATATCTATTTTTTTTCCCCAAGTTTTCTGAAAATAAAATGTTCCATCAATGATTACTATACATCTCATTAGTACGGAAGACTATTTCCTTTACATAACACTTGAAATATGAAAAACCACAACCTTTGACTATGAAAACTTTCAAACCTTACAACCACATTAAATTTGACTAATCTTTACCCAATTATGTCTATTTGTCCTAATCTATCCTTCTATCACACTTAATGAACATCCATAGACAAATAAATTCATCACATTTCTCAAACTCCCTATTTCCATAAAGAAATGAAATTCACCTCTTCCATACCAAGTACTTTTGATTTAATACCATCACTGGAAGATATTTACAAACTTATTAACTTCCATTAGCTTCCCAATTCATTTACACATATATGCATATCAGCAACAATTCCCATCTTCCCTTCAAGCTAATTAACATTACACACATAATTCAGATTCCACTTAAGACCAAACTATTACTCAAATTTCTTCATTCCCTAACTTCATCCATAATCCGTGACATCCCATATCAATTGCTAAATTCATTACCACTTTTACTTATCGCTTAAACTTCAACTTTATATTCTTAATTCTATTGATTTCAAGATTACTCTAGGACCAATATCCCATATAACACGTCACCCAAACTCTACTCCATACTTAACAAGTTGCTGAATAGAAACATGGAGGAATACAAATCCACATATTTCAATTCCATTACTACCAAAAATCACGCAGAACCCTTTACGCATGAATTGTTCATGATCAAAGATATCATATAGCCTTACTTAATATGTAATACATGATATTCCAGCATTAAACCACTCGGCTTCCCCCAAAAGAACAAAGTTGTACAGTATTTATCAACACAAAATCCATCAATCTGTAACTACCTCGTTCAAACTCATATATGCATTCTGTTCACACTTAACTTTGATTCAAAACTGTCAGGATCACTTTCAAAAGAAAACTAAGAAATCAAAACAACACAGCACACTATCCACAATTCCTACTCAATCCAAAGGACTAACCCAAGAGCTGCAACACCCACGCAACAACAGACTTCTGTTCCTCTTTCCACTCGATTTCACCCACACACATACTCATACAGAACACAGCAATCCAACACCCTGCTTAAACACATACGCACAACAGCAGCAACATCGCACAATACATGTACACAAAGACTGGCAAACACCAATGTTTCCAGCATTCCCCACAGCACACATATATGTATGAACATGTATATATATATTCCCTTAATCAGAAACCCATAACTGACAAAAAGGGAATAACAGCCATTACAGTAACTTCTACAGTAGCCTGAGCATCATCGAGGGAACAGAAGAGAGAGGGAGGAAACAACTCACACTAAAATGGCACACAACACCGAAGAGGAATGACAACCACCGTCGACCCCAACTTCTGAATTTCTGGTGATGATTGTTGCTTACGGTGATGGAAGAAACAGAGCTCAACCATAACGAAGGAACAACTACTGCTGAAAGCAACTCCGACGTGAGTTACAAAACACGGCAATGGGGTTTCCCAGTGAACAGTGTCAATAGTTTTCACTCTTCGAGCTCACTCTCTCAGCTTCATCGACCGGTGAACTATCATACCAGGGGCGGGGCTAATAAGTTTTCCCCACTCGACGCCGGCAGCCCTCACAAGCTTCAACTTCTCTCGCTTCCCCCTTTCCCCTGCTCTCGCCACTCTGCTCTACTTAAAGGACTTCTGGCACTGAGTAAGGTGACTACTCCAGCAGTGACAACACAAGCAGAGCAACTGGCTAAAGCAATTCCTGACCACACGGTACTCTTGCTTGAAACCTCACCGCTGCGCCGCTGGACTTCTCACTCCGCTGCAGCCGCATGAATCAGCGCAAATAAAGAAAAGGGAGGTACGGCGTCTGTATTGAATAAAGAAGCAGGGCAAAAATGGAAATTCCATGCGCCAGGAAAAATAAAACCTTCTGCAAGTGTTGGAGCTCGAACTGGGGACCTCATGCACAGTGATGACGTTGCCAACCACTCAACTAACCTATTCCATTGATAATTTTAGCACCATATATATATAAACCTTCTTTTTTTTTTTTTTTTTTTTTCCGGGCCATAACATTTTAAATTTCTTTCAAAGTTTTAGTAGATTTTTTTATTGGATTTTGTTATGAAGTTTTGCTTTTTGCTCTAACTCTGAGTAAGTTCATATTGAATTTTTCATTGCGTTTCTTAAATTTTGTTGAATTGTCAAATGAGAGAAATCTGATAAAGAAAACTAAATTAGGCTTATGATGAACCTTTTATTTTAAATGAAGGATGTTGTCACTAAACGTCCATCAGAGAAGAAGAAAGATAGACTTAAGTGGTAATCAATGGCTGTCAAGCACCCCTGCAAAGTCTACTCCGTGGTTATGTGACGAATCCTTAATCATTTCAACACCACTAGGCAAAGATAACGAGACTGTAGCAAAAAGGGCTAGTTTTGTATGCTTGATTCTTGATCGAGTGTCACCAACCACTATGGACAACATGGCTCCATTATTCTAAAGTAAATGATGTAAATAGTTTTGCGCAATTTGAGAATGAGCTACTTTATTCTTGTTAAAAGCATTTTTTGAGCAATTTATCTTTGAAAATTTGCCAAGCTTTGACATCGCAAGACAAAAAAAGGATAGGGGAGAGATTTTTATATTATTTTATTTAATTCAAGAAGGGAGGAGAGAGAAAATATTATTATATAGACAAATTTATCCTTATATTATTTTATAAAATATTTTAATAAAATATAATATATGGATAATATTAGAATATTAAAATAATTATGGGTATATTAATATTATAAAATAAAAATATTACATCTCCCTTTTAAATTCCCTTAATTTTGAAGGGAATGTTTAAAATTTTCCCTCTCCTCCTAAAGTTCTTATTACCCAAATAAGGGAAGAGGAGCAAAATCTCTCCTCTCTTCTCCCTTACCCCCAAAATCACTCATATCAAGTGTTTGGCTTAATGGAGAAAATGAGAGGGAAGGTATTTATTATAGAGAAAGGGAAGAAAGGAAAGATGATGGATTTTATTATTATCTTGTTTAGATTAATATTAAGGGAGGGGATGAATTTTCATATTATTTTATTTAATTCAAGAAGGGATAGGAGAAAAAATATTTTTATATAGACAAATATACCCTTATATTATTTTATAGAATATTTTAATAAAATATAATATGTGGATAATATTGAGATATTAAAAAAATTATAAGTATATGAATAGTATAAAATAAAAATATTACTCCTCTCCTCTAAATTTCCCTAATTTTGGAGGGGAAATAAAATTTAAGAGGAGAGAAAATTTTAAAAATTTTAAAATTTTTTCTCCTCTCTTGAAAATTTTAAATACCCAAGTAAGGGTTCCTCCCCCCCCCCCCCCCTTAAAATCATTCATACTAAACAAAGCGTAAAATTATGACTAAAAGGAATGACATGGTAGACTTAATATATGAACAAGAGTTAATAATAACATGAATTAAGACTGTTTCAATACCCAATGTATCTAATGTTATGCCTATAATTGGCTTTTTTTATTGATTTGCTATAAACAGTTTAAAAAAAAATCCTAGATGCAACATTGTAAAAGTTATCTATTGAAATGTTGCATCATAAATATATCTGTTATTGAACGAGTTTAAATATGTAAAAAAATTCATTCTCACCCAAAACAATTTATTTGATGTGACACTTTTTAAAAGAAATAAATCTTCTATTTCTCAATTTTTATAGTTCCACCTCCTCCTCCTCCCTTGATTCTTGTAATCTTTTCTCATTTTTTTAAAATTCAATTTTTCTATTTTAATATTCATCTCAACCCATTTTCTCTCCTGTTGGATCAATATTTGTATAACCATTGCACTTAAGTATTAAAAAAAATCATTTGTGAGGAGTTTAAAATACTTATATTCTGGACCAAAAGAGTATCATTCTGGTTCCTATTATAATAAGCCTCCAATCACTTTATCAAAAAAAAAAAAAATGGTTAAGTCATTAAATTTATTTGAGAATGAAAAAAAATAAACCTTAGTTAAGACTATAAATTACATATTAAGAAATAAAAATAAAAAATTGCATCAAACTTTAAATACGAACAATTTTAAAAAATATAATTAATACGTCACTGTCTAGAGTTGAGATGAATATAATAACGACTACTCGCTCTTTCTAAAAAAAAATTATAATAAAAATTGGAGTGATATATGATAAGGCTGGCAATGAGAGGTAGTTTTTCTTTAATTAAATTTCAGGCATTTATCATCTGGCGTCCCTAATTGTTCTTGATTTTATGTTTTTGACATTATTATGGTGTTTGAATCAAAGTGCACATATAATGGTAGAAGCCTTGAGACACTAGTGAAGAGTCAAATAAATGTTCATATTCTCAATCCCCACTCTGTCGTGGATTTTCTTGTTTTATTGTATGTTTCTTAATGGATCTACAGATACCTTAGGAATAATATATTATGGTTACCGCAATATTAGCACTAAACTCCAAATTCTTAATTTTCTAATGAGAAACTGAAAAAGATGGATTATTCAAAAAGGGGAGACCGACATTCTTTCTAATTAAGGCAGCTTCATCTAGTCGTTTTCTTTCCTACTAGAGTACTAGCCTAAATAAATTATGAGGTTTTGGTTAAGTCGGTTGAATTAGAATAGGCAGCTATATTTTGTATATATATTATTAGTTAATAAAAATTTGAAAAATGTAAATTTATCATAATAATATTAATTAAATATGTATTTTTATAGTCATTGTGAGATAATATTTGTTCTTTATTTTAAAAGAATGAACATTTAAAAATTACCCCCTCTGACCTTATTATATAAGAGATTTTTTAGGATATGGTCTCTTCCTATATTTATAAGAAACATGAATAATTTGTGTAAAATTTTTGTATCATTTTCAATTCTTGCTCGCATACCCAGTGTTAGTGGTCATCACAATATTGAGCACATAGAGTTTATAGTCATAGTGAGATTTATACCATAAAAATACAGTTTCAACGATTAAAATTTTTAATTTTAGTTGATATTTTTAAATAATAAAATATTTTTTTAAAAAATTGATAGTTAAGATATTATCTTTATTTTAATTTTTTATATAGTAAAATGATTTTTTAAAAAATAAAAAAATAAAACATAAATCTGGATCAAACTCAATCACATTAATTATTGGTTAATTTTATTGTATTAATTACCCTATTTGCTTACACTCTCACGATGTCCATCATCTTTTTCTGGATCATCAATTACCAAGTATTCAAGAGATCGAAGCTCTGCAACAATGATGCTTCTCCTAGGGATCTTTTTTAATAAGCTGAAAATTGAACTAAAGTACTTTAACTTTGTAATCTAGTAAGTCTACCACTAAACTAATTACTCTTATATACATTATTTAATTATTTATACAAAAAAAAAAAAGAATCCAAAAGAGTATTTTTCTTGTTTAAAATTGAGGAATGAAGGCGATGCCGTTGCAATTGATTTTTTTTAAAATAATACAAAATGATCATTAAAATATAATAGTCTTACATATATACGTAAGAGATAACTAACCTAGTGCAAGATGTCTAAACAAGATAATTGGTAGAGGAGAATTTTACATAGATCAACTGAAAGAAAATTATTTAAAAGATCATGGATATCTTTTAGTATAGTATTAATTTGATCATAACCATTGAGTTGAGGCAAATGAAAAGTATATCAACACACTAAATCCGGACCATAGATCTTGCATCACCTCATGAAGAGTCATGTTCCTTAATCCAAAGAAGTGAAGCTCGAAGACACTTGTAGTTAAAGAGTGTATGAGACAGCTCAACCTTGGTGTAGATGAATTGGTGCACCATTATTTTATACTTGAAATAAAGAAAAGTGACATTGTTTAGATCGATTGCTACCTCTTTGTTTCCAAAACATAAGCAGCCATTCAAACCCAACATTCGACAATGGAGGGACGAGGTTCATAGGACTGAGATTTGTGTCAATTTGGAGAATAGAATGAGCCATAAAAGCCGATTCTAAATAAGAAATCAATCCCAAAATTTTATATTGATGTTTAAATTGAACACCATTGTTCTAAATGTTGTTGTGACTAAACACACAAAGTCACACAAACTAATCCGTTTTATTTTAAAATGATGCATCTTAGGATCGCTAACTCCTTTAGTTATAATTAGGTATAGAAAAGAGCGGTTCAATAAATAAAAAAAGTCTCTAGATCATATTCATTTCTAGAGGGACGTGTGAATTTCAATCACGGTTAGATTGATGATCCTTAGAGTACTATCTTGACAGGTCCAAACCCTACTCGAAATCATAGATATTTCAAGAGGGCGGCTTGAATTTCACGAGGTTAGTCCCTTACGTATGGTGTGGGATAAGCAGGCGCATGAAATAAAGGAAGAATTTGAAGGGATTGGGTATGAACATTGAACAAGATCTCTTGATTGGGAGTAGTGCTTAACAAAGTCGGCCTGTTTTTTTTTTAAAAGAGACAGTTGGACGTTGATGAGTTATAAAGAGTTGACGTTAATATTACAGATTTTGGGGACTCAAGAACACTGAACACATATATTTGACTATCTGTGATGAAACAAATGCAGTCCACCTCATAGGTTCATTTCTTTAAAAAAACATTTCAACTAATGCTACATCAGATTCAACTTCACATCATGTTTGCCATATGGAGGGTAAAAAGCCATGTTTGGAAGCTATTGACTTCTAATGTCGTGTTTGGATTAGTGCCTAGGCAAAATGACTTTTTGCCAAAAAAAACTATATTAATTTTGAAGCAAATTTGTTGAGTTTTTAGCTTTTCTTTATATTTAAACTTTTTGAAATTAACTTTTTAATTTATCATCTAAATAAATTTATGTCAATTGACTTTTTTATAAAAGTCTATGCAAATATAAATCGCCCAACTTTAATTTATAAAAGTCAATTCAACTAAAAGTTAATTTTACAAACAGTAAACTATCTACATCCTCGCTCTGTTTAATTTTGCTATTCACTTTTGATTAGGTATTGGATACCTACACAGCAAGGAAACAAACAAGCAAATAATGGTACGCCAAAACAATTCAGATGAAAAAGTTGTCCTTGACCATCAATTCAACCACTTGATTATGGATCTAGGCCTGCCAAAGCTTCTAGGGGACGATGCAGTTTTCTCAGCTCTGAAAGGGCTGCCATGGGATACTTAGCTCCTGAATACATCACTACAGGAATATTCATTGAGCAAAGTGACATATATGGATTTAGGGTTATAATCCTTCAAATAGTTTCTGGGAAAACTGTTATGGGTAGTTCAAGCAAGATGGCAGTTGAGTCTTTCATATTTGAAGAGCTTATTGATTCAAATATGAAGGGACGATATGTGAAATTTGAAGCAGCAATGCTGGCGAAACTTGCAGTGACGTGTACTCATGATTTTCCAGATCAGAGGCCAACTATGGTGGAAGTGATTCGGAGCTGATAATTCTTGATATATATTCATGTGTTTTGCTTACTATGGGAATTAACAGAGGCTGAAACATCTTCCAAATAAATGTAAATTTAAATGGAATTCTCTGTTTTTTTTTGGTGGATTATAAGGATATCCTTAAGCCACTTTGTGTCGAAGATTAATCTTTTTCAAGATTTGAACCGAATTAAAGAGTTTTTGCTTTCTTAAGAAGTCCTAAAATATATTTTTCTCTATATAAGGATAAAGTCGCTACCACCTCAACTAAATTCTCTTATTTAATACAAGCATAGAGTGTGCATAAAGCCCACCTATGCATTCAAAATATTTTAAATTATACATTCAAAATCTAAATATTTTTTTTAGTAGTATCAAGTATTAAAAAAAAAATAGTGCAATGTTACCCTTCAAGCTTTTCTTTCCCACTAGAAATGAACACCTTAAACTAATCAAGATACTAAGTGATGCTAAAAAAATATTTTAAGATGTTAAATACATAAAAAAATATTTTAAAATATTGTGTACTACTAAAAAAAATACTTTAGAATATTATATGATCTAAAATTAATTTAGAATATTTAGTGCTATTAAAAAATGCCTAAAATGCAAATGCAATCCTGATGGCTCCAACTACCCCCTGCCAATCTTTCCATTAACACTTAACTTATTAGATAGTCATGATGAATGACTTCCCTGACAATAATGCCATTGATGAGGAACTATTTTTATACGCCTTTAGAGTTCTACAATCAAAATATTTATAGACCAATGATTGTATTAAAGTGGTGCAACTTTGTGTCATCTCCCAAGGAGCCTTATGATTAACCTAACAAGTTAAATGCATAAGAAAAGACAATAAAACATAGAGTTTGGTGAAATCATTTTGAAAACAATTAAAATCTATGTGAGGCAAAGTAAATATATTTATGGATTTTTGGACTAAATTTTGGGAATGTAATGCGAAGTGCAATCAAACGATATGGTTGGCCTCTCTTAGATGAGGCTATTAGTGATAAAACCAAGGGTTCATTCGATTGGGAAATTTGCTTGGGAATGGGATTAACTTATAGCTTGCTCAAAAACTATCTACTAGTTAAACAAACCTAGGAACATGAAGTATCATTTAATTGGGCCTAAACCAATGGATTCACTTGGCATCACTACCACGGATACTCCACACTGAAAGACACTGAATCAAATGATCTTTCATATAATTAGGGAACTAAATTATACAATTAATCCCAACTAAAAGTGTGATTAGATTAGCTTACTGCAATGATCTTTTTAGGAAAAATTTACTCCTTGGAGTACTCATAACACTATCATGTTATGCAATTAACAATAAACAAAGTACATCAATAAAAAGTTCATCAAAATAGTGTCTCAACCAAGTTCTATCAACGAAGGGCATGCTTGGATAAGAGTTTAGAAAATTGTTTATGAAAAAAATGGAGCTTTTGGAAAGCTTTTAAAAAAATACTTTTGGAAAAGAGTTTATGATAAAAAAGTTTCTCTGAATAAATAAGTGTTTTAATAGTTATTACCAGAATGATTTTTGTAATTAGAAAATTAGCAGAAATAGTATAATTTTATTAAATATAGGAGAGAGGAGAGAGAAGAGAGAGGAGAGAGTGTGTAAGAAAAAGTAAGGATAAAATAGTAATTTGGTAGTCTTTAAACTATTTTACTATTTTATAAGTTAGTCTCAATAGCTTATCTAAAACCTTAGTTTTAAATCATAGTTTAGTCCAAAAGTTATTTTAGACAAATATATCTGTTTATTTTAAAAAAAATTTAAACTAAAATTTTGCTTAAAAAAGCTTCTAAAACTATAGTTTGTGTGGTTTCCAAACACACACAAAATAATAAATTATAATCATAATCAACAATTCCACGTCACATAACTCAAAGAAAACACATATTGATAAACATATCAAATTACATCAACTAATCCAAAATTACAGCAACTAACTAAACATTATCAAAGTCAAAATCTCAACTACAAACTCCAAATGGAACATCCACCATTGGGGAAGTGCATAAGTAGAAAATCGAAACTACTCTAACAGAACTAGAATCACTCCCCATTTGAAGACCCAAATCTTGTATAATGTTTTGCCCATCCAAGAGATCCTAAAGTGGTACGTAGCCATGCGTGAAAGCTGCTCCAATGCGGAAATCCAGCTGGAACATTGAATCCATGATAGAAGGATGGAAGAAAATCGAAGAAATGGAAGAACTAGGGTTTGGAAGTGAGAAAGAATGGAGTTGGAAATGAATTTTGATGAAGTGTCATCAATGGTGGCTAGTTTAGGAACCAAAATCTAGGTTATAGGATGAGTTGAATCAGGTCTGAGTGAGAAAATATGTTAAAAATTGGATCTGCAATGAATGAAATGCGAGCTACTAAATATATGTCTAACTTAGTACTTTCATTGGGACATGAAAACCTAGTTAGGCTCGTAATGTTTCCTTGTCTATGACTTTGGCCCACCTTTCTTAATACCTTGACATGGAAGATGGATGCGGTTAAGTTCTTGATTGGTCCAAGAGGGCTTCTATCACCACACAAAAAGTCAGTGCTTCTGACTCTCATTATTCTCTAAGAAAGCTATGGTCTAGAACATTTTTAGAAAAATTATTTTGAGGTCATCAAAAAATGAAATCATTAAAAAGCAATAAAACAAGTGATAAACACGAAACTATAGTCATTTCTTATATAAGAAGTTGTCATTATATAGTGCTGACTTATTCTTAGATTTTTTTATAATCTCATTCTTTCTTTAGCATTTTATAGTGATTTTCCCAACATTTTTCCATCTGCAAACAGAATACAACGTGCATGATCATTCCCCATTCAGTTGCAGGATAACCATTTGTTGGTAGAAAACTTCTTTATATTACTTAAAGAATTATAAATTAGGACTTGATGACATTACCTTTTTCTTTTTAAAGAAAAAGGGTCCAGTAAAAATGCTAGTATTAGTATGAAACACCAACATTACGTTTGGCAAGTTGTAAGAGCTTTTGAAAGAAGTAGAAATAGAAATAGAAGTAGAAGTATAATTAGGCTGAAAATACGCTTTAAAAATTTATTTGATATGTTGGAAATGATTATAAAATTAATATATATATTTTTTTATAACTTAGGGATGAAATGGTTCAAAATATTTTTTATGATTTGGGAATGGTTAAAATTGTCTAAAAATTTTATAATTGAGGTAAAATGGTTTAAAAAATTTTATAATTGAGGTAAAATGGTTTACCACTTCCATTATTTCAATTCATAACTTTTCTGATGGAACTAAAATGATTTAAAATATTGAAAGTAGAAATAGAAGTGAAAATAACTTTTATCATATCAAACAAGAAAAATAGAAGATTTCGTTTCTACTTTTACTTCCTAATTCCCACTTTCCTCCAACCATACAGGACACAAAAAAAAAAAAAAAACTTTTTTCTCTTTTTCACCAACGTTCACTTGGGCTTAAGGCCTCTCTTGAGTGTAAGAATGATTCAAGTGATTTATATTGCTCCACTTAGTCCATTCACTTTCAACATGAAACTTCTTTTGTCACACCTGAATATCAACAAAAATATCTTCCACTTTTTATAATTCAACTAACGCTTTATAGTGGAGTGGATCTTTGAAAATATAAAAAGTAATAAATTTCAAAGGTCATGATTGCATCACATGTGCCTTCTACCGTATCTTCCATGGAAACAAATGCAGTCACCTCATAGGTGTATTTTCTTTTCAAAATTTTTAATACTGCATCATATTTAATTTTACATAGGTGTTCGGCTTTCAACAAAACCAAGCTTTTAGAAGGGCATATATCATGGGCCAAATGTCAAATAAATAGTTTTTAAATGTCTAAAAAAACTTAGAAGTTAAACTATAGTTGCAAATTATAGTTTTGAATAAGTTTTAGGGAATAGTTTTTAGGTGGAAAAAATAGCTTTTAGGTTGTTCAATGTCTATTTTATCCCTACTTTTTTTTGACATTCTCTCTTATCTCTCATCTCTTCTGTCACTTTAGGTGTCTCCAATGGCGCCCTCTTATGCTAATGTCGTCATGTTACTCTTCTTCTATGTACGTAGACATTGGCCTTCACTGTCACCATCATATCTGTTTTGCTGCTTCTTCTTCTCTGTCGTGTTTTTCTCCATGGTCTTGTTCTTCTCTACTTCTACTGTTTCTTACTTCTGTTTGCTTCTTCATCGTCGCCGCTTCTTCTAGCAAGAATAATAATCATGGTGGTTGGCCATATGTATTTGACAGAAATGGAATCTCTATCTTCTTCAGATATTTTTCTCCATCTTCTTCATATCTCAGTCTTCTTCTTCATCTTGTTCAAACCGCTGCCATTGCTTTTTGGAGAATTGCTGTTAGTGGTGGACATCGACAAAAGAGTGTTACCAGAGAGAACATGAGAAAGAAGGGGAAAAAAAGAAAAAAATGAGAATTATTTTTTTTATAAAATTATACATTTTCTAATAATTTATTAATCACAAAAGTTATTATTGTAATAATTATCCAAATATTCATTTATTTAGAATCACTTTTTCTAAAAGTTCTTCTCCATAAATTATTTTTTTCTATAAATTTTTCTCTAAAAGCCAATCCAAATAGGTCTATATTATGTTTGAAATAGTTTTTGGAGTAAAAGGCATGTTTGGAAGTTGAAAAATCCATTGACTATTAAAATGCTACTTTAATTAGTACTTAAGTAATTGACTTTTTACTCAAAAAGTCACTTTAGTTGAAATAACTTTTTTGGGCTTTTGCCCTTTTTTTTTAAATTTAAATATTCTGAAATTGACTTTTCAATATATCACCAAGTAAATTTCTGTCAAACTAACTTCTTTTATTAAAATATATTCAAACATAAATCATATTATACTAATTAACTTTTATCTCAACTTCAATTTGTAAATGTCAGTTGAAATAAAAATTACTTTTGCAAATATTAATCTATCATTATCATGACTCTGTTTGATTTTGCAATTCCCTTTTGATAAGGTATTGAATATCTACACAACAATGAAACAAACAAGCCAACAATGGGACCCCAAAACTTTCAGTTGGAAAAGCTGTCCTTGGCCATCAATTCAACCCCTTGATTATGGATTCTGGCTTGTCAAAGCTTCTAGCCGACGATGCAGTTTTCTCAGCTCTTAAAGTAAGCGCCACCATGGGACACTTAGCTCCTGAATACATCCCTACAGGGAGATTCACTAAGAAAAGTGACATATATGCATTTGGGGTTATAATCCTTCAAGTAGTTTCTGGGAAAACTGTTATAGGTAGTTCAATCAAGATGGCAGTTGAGTCTTTCATATTTGAAGAGTTTGTTGATTCAAATATGAGGGGATGATATGTGAAATCTGAAAAAGTAATGTTGGCGAACCTTGCAGTGATGTGTACTCATGATCTTCCTAAACAGTTAAGGCGCTGAATGCATTTCTTAACAACATACTTCTTGATATATATTTATGTATTTTGCTTACTATGGGAATTAACAGACGTAGTTATATTAAATATGAGTCCTACCAAATTTGTTTTAATATCTCTTCTCCTATGAAAAAGGGCGGCCAAATGTGGGCTACTAAAGCCCTTTTTTATAGTAGTATTTATAAGGTAAAAATAAATTTAAATTGTTAAGTTATTCAAGTAAGTATAGTCGCACAAAAAGTCTAACCCTCCATTTGATTATCAAATTTCCTCTTGCCTATAAAATTTATTTAATTATCACATCTTTTGAATGGGTTGCATTTAAAATATAGCATTAATGCATTAAATATGGAAAAAACTTGTAAATATTTCCAAATATAGCATTGTTAAAAATCAATGATATATTAATTATAATGAATTAATTACTTACAAAATTTAATTATATAGAAAGGTATAATAGGGGGAAATACTAAATACCATAGATATTATTAAACTAAACTTGTATATATTTTAGATTAGACAAAATTTATGTTATTTTTTTTTAATTTCCATTAAGTCAAGTTCATAAGTAAATTTATAATTGAACATACACATTTTAACAACTAACAATGATAAAATAATAAGTATCTATATGAAAATTTATAACTCCTAATTTTAAAAATGAATAATAACAAAGTAACAAGTATCTATATGAAAATTTATAAATCTTAATTTATATTATAAGAGTTAATACACAAATTTAAATATGTTCATAGATAAATTTACAAATGTACATACACATTTTTACAATGAACAATAGCAAACTAACAAGTGTCCATATGAAAATTTATAAATTCTAATTTATATTATAAAATTTAATATAAAAATTTACAAGTATTCATATAAATAAATTTACAAGTGCACGTATATATTTTAACACCTAACAATAACAAAATAAGTGTGATTGGAGAATTTGATTTAATATATATAAATAACTCAAACTAAGTTTTATCCTTTTAAATTAAGCCAATATGAAAGAAATACTTATATTGTAAACTAGAAGAGTACCACTTTGATCTTTATTATAGCGCACTTCCAATCACTTAATTATAATTGAAAAATCTCATTAAGACATTAAATTTGTTTGAGAATGAAAATAATTATAACCATTTGAGATTCATTTTTCAAAGACTGACTTTAATATTTTAAGACTGTAGCCGAAAAAATTGATGGCCTCTCTAATCATTTATTTTTTCCTCCAACGAAAGATTCACAACATCCAGTTGTCTAAGTATAGTTTCATAAATTATTGAGTTATTTTTAATTTCGTGATATGGCTCAACTAGTCATCATTTTAAGTTCATTCTTAATCGTAATTTTTGTTGTGTTTCCATGTGATGAGCCTTTTGTTTTCAAGGTTTTCTCTAATTGATTATAAAAGATTCATTGCATGTACCCAAAAAAAAAAAGATTTATTGCATGAGAGAAAAGACAGGTGGGAGCTATAATTCCTAAAATCGAATATATTTTTGACATAGTGCTAGGGCGGAATTTATTTTCTGCTTGTGACCCTTCAAAATTCTTTCAAATTTTTAGTAGATTTCTTCTTACAATTTTTGTTATGAAGTTTTAATTTTTACTGTGACTCTAAGTTCATATTGAATTTTCTATTGTGTTTCTTAAATTTTGTTTAATTGTCTTCTATGAGTGAAATCTGATAAAGAAAATAAAATTAGGCTTTGATGAGTTTTTCTTTTAAATGAAGGATGTTGTCCCTAAGTGTCTATCTAGAAGAAGAAAGATGGACCTAAGTGATAATCAACGGCTTTAAGCAACCCTGCGAGTCTACTCCCTCTTTATGTGACGAATCCTTAATCATTTTGTCACCATGGGACGAAGATAATGAGACTGCAATACAAATGGTTAGTTTTGCATAATCATACTTGATTGAGAATCACCAATCACCATTAACAACGTGGCTCCATTCTCACAAAGGAAATGTTGTTAATAGTTTTGAACAATTAGCAAATGAGCTACTTTGTTCTTGTTAGCAGCATGTTTTTGAGTAATTTATGTTTTAATGCACGTGGTGATCTTGAAGATAAATTTGCTGAACTTTTGCATCTCTACCCTTGGAAAAGTTTATTCATTTGGGATTCAACTCTCATGGTTATGCTAAATCAAGGAGACATTGAAACTGACTAAAAAGGCTAATATGATAGACCTAATATATGACTAAGAGTCCGCAATAACAAGAATTGAGATTGTTTCATTATCCCAATGTATCTAATGTTATGCTAATAATTGGGCTTTTTATTGATCCATATAAACAGTTAAAAAAATTCCCAAATACTACATTGTAAAAATTATTTATCGAAATATCATAAATTGAATGTGGTTGAACATGTTTGGACATTCCAAAGTCATTCTCACCCAAAACAGTTTATAGATGTGACATCTTTTTTAAAACAATATATCTTCTCTTTTCCAATTTTAATGGGTCCTACCCCCTCCATTCTTTGAATATTTCCTTCATTTTTGTTTTCAAATTCAATTTCTCTCGTTCAATACTTATCTCAACTCATTTTTCTCTCCTACCAAGTCAAGATTTGTTTAACCATTGCATTTAAGTTTTAAAGCATCATTTGCGTTGAGTGTAAATATTTATATTGCGAACTAAAAGAATACTACTATAATCTCTATTATAAGATACATCCAACTACTTTATTAAAAGTAAAAATATCATTAAGTTATTAAATTTGTTTGAGAATATAAAAAAAAATGAACCCCCACTTAAAACTATAAATTATATATTGAGAAGTTAAAATGAAAAATTATAATTAAAACCCCACAGCCCCGAATTTAGATAAATATAATAAGGATCACTAACTCTTTCTAAAAAGTTATTTATAATGAAGATCGCAGTGATATATGATAAGGGGTGGCAATGACACAACTTTTAAATTATCACATTCATATATATTGGAGTATTAAAACCCCTTTTTATAGTAGTGTTTTTTGAAATAATAAAAAACGTTTAGCCGTCTTTTGCCTAAAAAGTTTAACCGTCTATTCAATTATCACTTCTTTTAAATGGGTTGCATTCAATAAATAGCATTGCAGAATGTATTAAATATAAAAAAGTATGTAGAACTTTCTAAATATACCCTCGGTAAAGATAGGGGTGTGCATGGGCAGGGCAGCCCCCTGCCCGAAAAAAGTATAGGCTGCATTTTGTAACCCGATGCCCGGCCTGACCTGGTAAAAGCCCTAACTATTTTAGGCTGGGCATAGGCGGGTTGGGCATGCCCAAATTGTGATGTTTTGCTCATATTGTGAGAAAAAAATCTGCCATCATGAACTTATAAAATAATATTATATTTCTATTTTTAAGAGTTAAATAATATATATAATTCACTAAGAATAAGGTAACAAAAAGATAGTAATTAAAGTCTCAAAGTCTATTGCATATATAAAAAAGAAATATTAAAATATGTAGAGGTCGGATATTTGTAGCGTTATTGCAACTAAAAAAATCGAATACTTAGCAAATAAAACAGAGGAACAACTTTGGTATCTACATAAATATAAAATTTATGTTTAATATTTTAAAAATGAGCAAAGAGAGTTGTCAGCTAAAGTGAAAAGTGTAAAATTATAAATAAAATAAGTTAAGAAAAAAATTAAAAAAAAAAAAATATATATATATATAGGGCCGGGCCAAATGGGCAGGGCAGCAGGCTCGGCCCATTCCGGCCTTGCCCAAATATATTTTGGGCAACTTCTTTAGGTCCGGGCTGGGCGATATTTTTACGGGCTCGGGCGGGCAAATCGGGCGACGGGCATTGTGAACACCCCTAGGTAAAGATAAATACTATATGAATTAACTCCTTACAAAATGTAATATAGAAGGGTCTTAGGAAAATATTAAATACTATAGATATTATCAAATGTATATATTTTAGATAAAATTGTTTATTTCTATTAAGGGTGTGTTTGGATTAGTTTTTGGAGAATAGATTTTGGGAAGTATAGATTTTGGAAAGAATAGATTTTGAAAATAGAGATGTTTGGATGATTAATAGTAAAATCACTTTTTATATTGATAAATTATCAAAAAGTGTATGATTTGATTAAAATATGAGAGATAGTAGAGAATAAATAGGAGAGAGGAGAGAGGGTAGAGAAGAAATAGGAGAGAGGAGAGAGTGTAGAGAAGAGAGAGAAAATAGAAGATAGGGTGAAGAAGAGAGATGAGAAATGAGAGAGGAGAGAGGAAAGAGGAGAGAGGGTATAAAAAAGTAGGAGTAAGATAGTAATTGGATAGTCTATAAATTTTTTTTAGTGTTCCAAAAGGTATTTTCAGTAGTTTATTCAAAACTATGGTTTTGGCTAAAATCAATTTTGGACAAAAATGACTGTTTGTTTCAAATTTTCCTAAACTAAGGTTTTACTTAAAATTGATTTTGAAACCTTATCCCCAAACAGGCACTAAGTTCATAAATAAATTTACCAGTAAATATATTCATTTGAACAACTAATAATAATAAAATAACTAGTGACCATATGAAAAAATTATAAATCTAAAGTTTAACAATGAACAATAGTATAACAACAAGTGAACATATAGAAATTTATAAATCTTAATTTATATTATAAGATTTAATATAAATATTTATAAGTGTTAGTAAGTAAATTTATAAATACACGTGCATTCTAACAATAAACAATGGCAAGATAACAAGTGGCTATAGGAAAAGTTACAAATCCAAATTTATATTATAAGAGTTTATACAAAAAATTATAAGTATTCATATGGTGAATTAATGAGTACATACGAATTTTACCAATTAACTATAACAAAATAACAAATGTGATCAAAAAAACTTAATCTAATAAATATATAAATAACTTGACTTAAATTTTGTCCCTTTAGATCAAGCCAGTATGAACCAAATACTTATATTATGAACTAAGTATTATTTTAGTCCGTATAAGGTATCTCTAACTACTTTGCTAGAGTTGAGAAAATAAAATTAAGATATTAAATTTCTAAATTAGAATGGAAGGGCACAGGAAAACCAATTCTTTTGGGACTGAATTCTCATGTTTCTGCTGAAACTTTTCTGTACAGCATGCCCAATATATAACCAAGAGTCGTCAATAATAAGAATTAGAAATAATAATTAAAGTATCTTTAATTTTTATAAAGTATTATTTTACTATAATTTTAAACATGACACTTGGAGATATATCATAGTTATTAGGTATTTAGGTCTACATCTGAGGGTATTAGATGACTCGCCCTACCTGATATTGGTATCGCTTAAGAGAAAGAGAGACTTCGTCCTATCTTTAGATCGTAGGTGAACCTAACTTTTTTTTAAAAAAAAAATTATATGAAAAAAAGAGAGACTTTTTCATTACTCCAATGTGTATATTGTTATGATGATAATTGTTTTTTTATTGATTTGCTATAAACAGTTAAAAAAAAAACCAATGCTCCATTGTAAAAATTATTTACCGAAATGCTACATCCTAATTCGATATGTGGTTGAACGAGTTTGAACATGTGAGAAACTCATTCTCGCCCAGAATGATTTATTGATGTGACATTTAAAAAAAAAATCTTCTTTTTCCCATTTTTTATGGTCCGACCTCCCCTTCTTCCTTCATTCTCTGAATCTTTCCCTTATTTTTTTTTCAAATTCAATTTCTCTCCTTCAATATTCCTCTCAACTCATATTTCTCTCCTACTAGGTCAAGATTTTTATAACCATTGCATTGAAGTATTAAAAAAATCATTTGTGGGGAGTTTAAATACTTATAATGCTGACTAAAAGAGTAATAGTCTAGTCTTTATTATAAAATACCTTCAACTATTTTATTATAACCGAGGAATGTGGTTAAGTTATTAAATTTGTTTGTGAATTACAAGACAAATTAACCTGTAGTTAAAACCATGAATTAATTGTTGACAAGTAAAATAAAAAATTATATCAAACTTTAAATATGAACAGTTGAGATGAATATAATAAAGACCACTAGCTCTTTCTAATTTTTTTTTATAATAAAGATTGGAGTAATATATGATAAGGGTGACAATGAAGTAGTCTTTTTTTTTTTTAATTAAATTTCAGGCATCAGGATTATCAACTGGCGTCCCTAATCGTTCATGCTTTTATGTTTTTGGCATTATTCTGGTGTTTGAATCCACACCAAGATAAGAGGAGTGCACAGAAAATGGTAGAAGCTTCGAGACATAGTGAAGAGGCAAAGAGATGTTCATATTCTCAATCCCCAATCTGTCGCAGAATTCTTGTTTTCTTGTATGTTTTTCAATGGGTTTACAGATACTTTAGGAATAATATATTCTGATTACCGCAATGTTAGCACGAAACTCCAAACTCTTCAATTTTCTTAATGAGAAACAGAAAATGATGGATTATTTAAAAAGGGGAGACCGACATTCTTTATAATTAAGGCTGCTTCATCTGGTCGTTTCCTTCCTACTGGTCTAAATAAATTAATGAGGTTTTGGTTAAGTCGGTTGAAAGTAGTAGGCAGTTATATTTTGTATATATATTATTAGTTAATAAAAATTTGAGAAATGTAAATTTCTCATAATAATATTCATTAAATGTGTATTTTTTATAGTCATTGTCAGATATATATTATTTGTTCTTTATTTTTAAAGAATAAAAATTTTAAAACTACCCCCTCCAACCTTATATATAAGGGATTTTTTTTAGGATATGGCCTCTTACTATATTTATAACACTTGTCTAAAATTTTTGAATCATTTTCAATTCTTGCTCACATACCCAGTGTCAGTGTTCATCACAGTAATGAGTATTTTCTAGATTAATTATTAATTATTCGAGCTATCAATTAATTTGAATTAAGGTTTTGTGATCATAATACTTTTTCTATTATTTTTTTAATAAGGTAAAAATTGAACCTAAGTTCTCTGACCCAATAATCTAGTTAGTCAAACATCTCTACCCTTGTATACATTATTTAATTATTTATTTCAAAAAAAAAAGAAGAAGAATCCAAAAGAGTATTTTTCTTGTTTAAAATTGAGGAATAAAGGCGATGACGTGTAAAATTGATGTTTGAATGAATTGAACACCATTGTTCTAGATGTTGTGACTACACACACAAAGTTACACCAACTAGTCCGTTCTGTTTTTTTTTTAACAAAAAAACGATGTGCATCTTAGGATCTCACAGTCACAGATAAGATAAGAACACCTAACTCTCACATATCTTCACGGCGTTGACAATTTTAAAGTGATGACGTGTCCTTTTTAACTGTCATCAACATATATACCCTCACACCGCCAACATTTATTACACAATATTTGCCACAACTTGTACGTTACATACTCATGACTCATGGGTTTCTCATTTCTAGTTGGCATTTATTGATTAATATAATCACGCTCTAATTAAATGAGTTTCTAGAACTTTCAATAAGTTACTCTCTCGTTATTTTTATCACTCAATATTAATGGGTTTATAAACATACATAGAGTCTCCTTAAATCAACTATCAATTGCTTAGCTCAACTGGTAGAGGGTTATATTGGTTTAACTAAAAATTTGAAATATCCTCAAAAAGAAATCATGTTGAATTCTTGATGGGAGAATTTTGTCACCCTTTATAGTCCTGGTCAACTCGATTTATATTAATCTAAACTATGCTAAGTCCTTTAGTTATAATTAGAGATAGAAATATGTTTAGATGCGGTATGTTAGAAGTCTATATGGCCTAATTTAGCCTAACTTATTTAAAAGACTCAAGCATTTTTTTAATATCTATTTATTTAATAGGTCAAGTTTAGGCTCTGAAAAGCCTATTAAATTTGTCATATTATCGACTCTTTTAAAGGTGACATATTTTTAATCTATTTAAAGGTTTATGCTTGTTTTTTCGGTTAATGTGTGTTTTTGACTTGTTTAAGACCTAGTCTGTTAGTTTGTGTGAAGTTTTTAAAAATATAAAACTTCTTAATAGGCTTCAAGTTAGGTTTAGGATGAAAAAAGAGAGCCTATAATAAGCAACAAGTCAGACTCACTCATGCCGACGACTAGTTATAATACATACCTAGCATATTAAGGCTAAAGTCTATTTTATTTTCACCCCCATTTGTGATGGAGCAGACTCAAGAAACGAGCGAGCGTAGTATGAATTTCAACTACCATTAGATTATTAATCCTTAGATAGATATTTCAAGAGGGCGGCTGGAATTTCAGGAGGTTAGTCCTTATATGGTGTGTGATAAGTAGGCGTCTGAATAAAGGAAGAATGTGAAGGGATTTGGTATGACCAAGATCTCTGGAATGAGATCACTAGTGCTTCATAAAGTCGACTGTTTTAAGAAGAGAAGAAGAGACAGTTGGATGTTGATGAGTTATAAGAGGAAGAATATGCCGTCCAAATGCGTTGAACCTTTTAAAGAGTTGACGGTAACGACATTCCAGATTTTGTGGAACAAGCTCTCACCCACGTTCTTTGAGGACTCGAGATATGTGATGGAATATGGTATACTTATATCTAACATAAATAAGTTGAGGAATATTGAATATGACGTTCTTTTAACAATTATTAAATATTATTTTCACCGTCTTTATTTACTTATCTTTATTTGGATTTTCATTTTTTCTTATATATTGTTTTCTATTCTGAATCTTAAGATATACTCCACTAGTAGTTGTTAATATATGACCAGTTTATTAATTTTAGTTTTAAATATGATATATTTTTTATATTTATTATTTTTTTAAATTATTCTTATTGATACTATTCTAATAATAATAAAATAAGAGAGAGGAAAGATAAAAAAAGATAATTAAAATATTTTAAAAAAAAAGTTATATTAATTAATTTAATTATCTTCTTTAATATAATCAAATTATTTAAAAAAGATTGGATGAATAATTATTACTTGTTTCCAATATATATAATACTCTAGATTCAACTTATACATCGTGTTTAGCATAACTTTTGAACGATAACAAGTCATGTTTGGAAGCTGAAAATTCTATTGACTTTCAAAATACTAGTTGGATATACGCTTAGACAAAATAACGTTTTGCTCAAAAGCCATATTAAAGTTAAAGCAATTTTTTAAGCTTTTTGCTTTTTAAAGCAATTTAGATGATATATTAATATATCATCTAAATAAGTTTCTAGTAAATTGATATTTTTATAAAATTCTATCCAAACATAAATTATATTATACTAATTAACTTTTACCCTAATTTCAATTTGCAAATGTCAATTAAGATAAAAGTTACTTTTGCAAACATTAATCTATCATCATCAAGAGTCTGTTTGATTTTACTATTCCCATTGGATCAGGTATTGGATGTCTACACAGCAATGAAACAAACAAGCCAACAATGCTTTTGGGGTTATAATCCCAAGTAGTTTCTGGAAAAACTGTTATAGGTAGTTTAATCAAGATGGCAGTTGAGTCTTCCAGATTTGAAGAGTTTGTTGATTCAAATCTGAAGGGGTGATATGTGAAATATGAAGTAGCAATAGTGATGTGTACTCATGAGCTTCCTAATCAGAGGCCAACAATGATGGAAGTGATTCAGGAGCTGAATGCATTTCCTACTCAACAACATACTTCTTGATATATATTCTTGATGTATTTTGCTTACTATGGGAATTAACAGGTGTTGAAGGTGGAAACATCTTCCAAATAAATGTAAATTTAAATAGAATTCTCTTGGTTAATACAAGCATGTGGTTGAATTATTATTTTTTAACTGTGTGAATATAGGGGCTCTAAAGGTTATTTAAGAGAATTAATACTCTTCCATCTCAATTTATAAGAGAATTTTTAGGATCTTATTTTTCTCCAAAATATTAGAGAATTGGAAGAAATTAGTGGGAAAATTAATACACTTTCTCATTTTTGTCCTTCATTTAATTATTATGAATTAATTAAGTTGTGACCCACTTAATGACTTTATTAAGGACTATTTTGGAGGGAAAAAACAATTTGAGTCATTTTGAAAACATTTAACTAAGTCTAGTCCCCTAAAAGTCTAGCCGTCCATTTGACTATCAAATCTTCATCCATTTGATTATCAAATCTTTCTTTTGTCTACAAAATTTATATGATTATTACATCTTTTGAATGGGTTGCATTTAACAAATAGCATTAGTGTATTAAATATTGAAAAAATTGTAGATCTTTCCCAATATAGCCTCGTTAAATTAATTATTTACAAAATTTAATTATATAGAAAGGTATAATAGGGGAAAATATTAAATACCATAGATATTATTAACCTAAACTTGTATATATTTTAGATAAGACAAAATTTAGGTTAATTTGTTTATTTCTATTATGTCAAGTTTATAAGTAAATTTATAAGTGAATATAATAATAAAAAATAATAAATATCTTAATAAAAATTGATAAATCCTAATTTTAACAACGAATAATAGCAAAATAATAAGTGCATATATATAAAAATTTATAAATTTTAATTTATATTATAAGAGTTAATAAAAAATTTAAAAGTATTCATATGTAAATTTACAAGTGTACATATACATTTTAAGTATGATGGCCTCTAATCATTTAATTTTTCCTCCATCAAATGATTCACAACATCCGGTGATCTAAGTATGATTTCATAAATTCTTTAGTTATCTTCAATTTCATGATATGGCTCAACTAGTCAACATTTCAAGTTCATTCTTAATCTTAATTTTTGTTGTGTTGCAATGTGAACGTCATGAGCTTTTTGTTTTCAAGAGTTTCTCTAATTGTGATTCTAGAAGATTCATTGCATGAGAGGAAAGATGCGGAGCTATAGTTCCTAAAATTGAATAGATTTTTGATAAAGATAAACTAGGGTTTACTTTATTTTCTGTTTGTAACCCTTCAAAGTTATTTTAAAGTTTTAGTATATTTCTTTGTTCAATTTTGTTATGAAGTTTTGGTTTTTGCTGATTCTAAATTCATATTGAATTTTATATTATCTTTCTTAAATTTTGTTGAATTGTTTTCTGAGTAAAATCTGATAAAGAAAACTAAATTAGGCTTATGATGATCTTTTTTCTTTCAAATAAAGGATGTTGTCTCTAAATGTCTATCAAAAAACAAGAAAGATGGACTTAATTAAGTGATAATCAATAGCTTTCAAGAACCCCTACAAAGCCCACTCCCTCATTATGTGATGAATCCTTAATCATTTTGTTAACATTGGGTGGAGATAATGATGAGATTGCAATAGCTAAAAAGGGTTAGTTTTGCATACTGGATACTTGATCGAGAATAACCAACCACAACGAACAACATGGCTCCATTATTCCAAAGTAAATGATGTTAATAGTTTTGAGCAATTTGCTGACCTTGTTTGTAATTTTTAGCAGCATTTTTCTAAGAAATTTATGTTTTAAGGCAGGTGATGATCTTGAAGATAAGTTTTCTGAATTTTTGCCCAATTTTTCAATCTCTACCCTTAGAAAAGTCTATTCATTTAGTAATCAATCCTCATGTTTCAATATTTTATCTTCACTGGGGAAGGAGACATTGAAACTGTGACTAAGGACTAATATATCAGACCAAATATATGATCAAGAGTCAGCATTGAGATTGTTTCATTACCCCAATGTACCTAACGTTATACTGAAGATTGGCTTTTTTGTTGATTTGATATAAATAATAAAAAAAAAATTCTTAATTGCTACATTGTAAAAATTATTTATCAAAATACTAAATCATAAATTGAATATATGGCTTAACGAGTTTGAATATATGAAAAAGTCATTAACACCCAAAACAATTTATTGATGTGACAATTTTTTGAAAAAATAAATCTTTTTCCCAATTTTAATGGGTCTCACCTCTTCCCTCTTTCTTCCTTCTTTCCTTAATTTTTGTTTTCAAATTCAATTTCTCTCTTTCCATATTTATCTCAAATCATTTTTCTCTCCTGCCAATATTTGTTTAACCATTGCATTTAATTTTTAAAAAATCGTTTGTGAAGAGTTTAAATGTTTATATTGTAAACCAAAAGAATACTATTATGATCTCTTTTATAAGACGCATTCAACCACTTTATCATAAGTAAAAAATATGGTTAAGTTATTAAATTTGTTTGAGAATGAAAAAAAAAACCCTTAAAATCATGAATTATATATTGAGAAGTGAAAATGGAAAATTGTAACTAATCCCCCACTACCCATAATTAAGATGAATATAATAAGAACCGCTCGCACTTTTATAAAAACTCTTTATAATAAAGATGGGAGCAATATATGATAAGGGTGGTAATGAAGTAGTTTATTTTTTTCATCAGGATTATCATATTTGACGTCCCTAATCGTTCATGCTTTTATGTTTTTGGCATTATTCCTCTGTTTGAATCAACGCCAAGATAAGCGGAATGCACAGATAGAGGCTTTAAGACATTAGCGAAGAGTCAAAGAGATGTTCATACTCTCAATCCCCACTCTGTCCAAGATTTCTTGTTTTCAAGTATGTTTTTCAATGGGTTTACAGATACTTTAGGAATAATATATTCTGATTACCGCAATGTTAGCACAAAACTCCAAACTCTTCATTTTTTTAATGAGAAACAGAAAAAGATGGATTCTTCCCAAAGGAAGGACCGACATTCTTTCTAATTAAGGTTGCTTCATTTGGTCGTTTCCTGGCAGTTGAATTAGTAGGCAGTCTTTTTATATGCATATATGTTAGTAGTTAATGAAAATTTGAGAAATGTAAATTGTTAATTAATTATGTATTTCTGTCGTCATTGTCAGATAATATTTGTTCTTTATTTTTGAAGATTAAAAATTTTAAAATTATTCGCTCCAATATTATACAAAAGAAAACTTTTAAGAATAATATATTCCTATTTACAAAAAACACTAATAGCTTTGTCTAAAATTTTAGCACCATTTTCAATTTTTACTCATCATAGTAATGAGCACCATGATGCTCATCATTGTGGTACACAGTCCAAACTATGTTTCCACAGTTTAAATTTAAAATTTTGAATTGATGATTTTTAAATACAAAAATTATTTTTTTAAAAAATATTGGCAGTTATGAGATTATATTTAATTTAGATTCTATACCTATTATTTTTTTAAAAAAAATAAAAAACATAAATACGAACCCATTAATTAGTTATAGTCAGTCCAGATCTTCGCTAAAACTCAATCAAATTAATAATTGGTTAGTTTTATTGTATTAGTTATCCTATTTGCTTACTCTCTATCACTCAATGTCCGCATAATTGTGTTTTTAAGAAATAAGTTGTAATTTTAACAAATTTATTACCTTGAACAAATTTTTACCAACCTTTTAATTTCATAATTTAATTTTTTTTAAGTGCCATCGATTTAGCTCTTGGAAGACGGCAAGTTTCATTTTGAAGAGTAGGCATATAAGAGGTCTTGGAGTCGGCATTAACCCCATTTTTGGAGGAGGGCATTACCTAATAGTAGGTAGTTGTTAATTAGATCTTCTTAGTTCGAGTCTGTGCCAATGGCATCCGCTGCTTTATCTCTGGATTCTTAGTTCGAGCCTTCTCTCTTTTACATTTGCACTCGGAATGTCTCCAGCTGATCAAGACCCATAAGGAGCCGTAACCCCTTTTTGATTTAGTTACAGGCTTCAGTAGACAAGCAACATAGAAGTCTAGTTCAGCAGCCGTAAATCAGTTATTCAAAAGAGTAGGTAGTTACCGCGGACTTAGAATCTCATCGAAGGTCCTTTACAAATCGGGTAGTAAAGTCAAGTCTTGTAGTTAGTTGGGGCCAAAATGCCCCTTCTCCCATTCCAATACCCCTCTCTGGTGAATCCCTTTCTTAGACAGCCAGGAAGTCATACCGCTAGCTTCCTCTTTGCTTGACTAAAGGATGCATTCGTAGGACCAGTCTAATTAATTAGACTTTGTTCCCGGAAGACTAAGAGAAGGCTACGAAAGTAACTCTTTGCGCCCCTCATATCCAGTACTTTTTTAATTTTTTTTTACTAAATATTTAAATAATTGATTAATTCAGATAAAAATTGAACATCAATTCTCTTACTCTATAGAGTCTGGTTAGTTTATCACTGAATCAAATATCCTTTAAGTATGTTATTTAATGATATTTATAACATCAAACAGTACTTTTCTTGTTTAGAATTGAGGAATGAAGGCGATGACGTGGAGAATTGGTGTTTGAATTGAACACCTTTTTTCTAAATGTTGTCGTGACTACACACACAAAGTCACACAAGCTAATCCGTTGTTTTAAAAAAGAAAACGATGTGCTTCTTAGAATCTGAGTCACACACAAGATGAGAACGCCTAACGCTCACATATCTTGAAGGCGTTGACAATTTAAAAAAGAAAAAAGAAAGTGATCTGACGTGTCCTTTTAACTGTCAGCCACATATACAGTCACACCGCCACGTTAATTTACACAACATTTAGCTCAACTTGTACGCGTACTTAATCAAGAGTTTCTCATCTCTAGCTGGCTGATTATTATTGGGTGTCATTTGACTCTCATGTAATTACGTTTTGATTTAGCGGTTTATTTTTATTCATAATGTTTTTTGGCCAAACAGTTTTTTTATTTATAATTGATGAGACTTTTTTGAGCCTATATTTCTAAATTCGTTAGAGACTTTTTTTTTTAATTTTTATTGGACGACATGTATCTTGAGTCGGCTCTACCATTAACTAGAGGATTTGACGGGATTTATACTAATTTAGATTGAGTAGATACTAGCGGTTTACAAACCCAATTAGTAGTTGATTTCAATCTTAAAATATTTGTTTACAGTATCAAGTGTCCTCCTAAAGTATTTTTTTTTTGTGTAATTGTATCTTTAAGGTATTTTTCTCATTAGAAATAGTAAATTAAACTTAGAATACTACGTGTTACGAAAAAAATATTTTAAAGTACTGAATGTATCAAAAATTATTTTAGAATCTTGGGTATTGAAAAAATACTTTAAAATAATAAATATACCAAAAATTAGTTTAGAATATCAAGTAGTATTAAAAACATATTTTAGAGTACTAAATACTACTTAATCATATTCTTTAGGGCAGCTTGAACTTCACGAGGTTAGTATCTTATATATGGTGTGTGATAATCAGGCTAATGAATTTAAGGAAGAATGTGAAGGGATTTGGTAAGACCAAGTGTATGTTTAGTTTGAAAAAAAAAGTGTTTTAAAAATATCCAAATACCTATTTTTATATTAGAATTGATTATTAATAGCACCACGGATTTTTTCTTTATTTGAAGCTATAGTTTATCATAAACGAATCTCAATATTTTTTACATGCATTTTTATGATTTTATTTTTTTATTTTTTATCCTTTTATTGTTTCCTCTCTCTCTCTTAATTATATAATTATCATTTTACCCCATACATTTTATAAGAATTTACCTATAAAAAAGCTATTATGATAACAACCATTTAAACATATTTTTTCAAAAGTATTTTTCATATAAAATTTATTTTCTAAAATTATTTAATTAATTTTCTTGATAAACTAAACAACACACAAGGCAATATCTCTTTACAAAAACGGCTGTTTTTAGAAGAAGCAGTTGGACGTTGAGTATTAGAAGATGAAGATGCCGTCCAAATGCCTGGAAAGTGTTGACGTTAACATGGCAGATTTCGGGGAACAAGGCTAAGCTCTCTACCGCGTTCTTTGCATTGCGGAGTCAAAAACACATATTTGGGATTGAGGAATTGAATATCATGTTCTTTTAACAATTATTAAATATTATTCTCACCGCCTTTATTCCCTTATGTCTTAATTTAGATTTCTTTTATACCTAAATATATTTTTTATCGTAAATATTTAAGATATGAGAAAATTAAATTATTTACTATTTTAACTAATAACTTATTGATAAATTTTAAGATATAGTTATTATTACTTCTTCCCAACAATAAGGCTGTTACGGAGGGCATTAAGTAAGAGTTCGGCAACCCCTTCACAAATCATTTTGGAAAAATTTTGATTAAATGCTTTTTGTATTTGAAAATCTCAAATTAGTAACTCCTACTAAAAGTATGTAATCATTTGCTTATCAAGGTCAAATAACTAATAAAGTGCAATAAATAGAATTTTTTTTGAAAATTTTAAAATATTTTTCTAGTATTCTCCCAACCTTTTTTGTGCTTTATGAGAGAAAAATCTTCACATATTTATCTATTTAGTACAATACAAAATTATTTAAAATAAACTAAAACAAACACCCACTAAATTGAGGAAGTTAAGATTTAAAATAGTAAGATATTAAATGGAAAACAAAACTTTTTCAAAAAAAAAATCTTGAGCTAAAGTGCATCAAGCATCTTAATATATTTTTTTTATATACATATAACTAAAGTTGGACTGTTGTTCTGTTTCTGACATGTTTGGGAAACACGTTAAGGAAGGAAAGTTCCCAGAAAATGTGGTTCAGAGTTTCCACTTCTAAACCTGACATAATAATCACAGTTACCTGATTTAATCTCACACGTCAGATTGACGCGGATGACGTGTCACCGATACGGTCTCCTCCTAAATTCAACTATAAATACCCCACATGCTTCCTTAATTATAGTATTATATATCTTCCCCAAACCCACTCAGAAAAACCTAAATCGTCTTCAGATCAAACAAAAATGAAACTCGCTTGGTCCCCAGATTCTGCATCGAAAGCATACCTTGATACTGTCAAATCTGTAAGTATCAATTCTTTGTGTATTGATCTGGTCTGTGTAATCCGTTCTCTGCTCTGTTTGTGTTATTTGATTTTCTCTAACATTTTTCTTGAATTTCTCGTTGGATTTCGCAGTGTCAGGTTTTCGGGGAATCAGGAACGGCAGAGCTTGTGGCGGCGATGGCTGCCGGCTGGAACGCTCAGTTAATTGTGGAGACATGGTCTGAAGGAGGAGCGATATCCACGAGCATAGGGTTAGCGACAGCGAGGTCGCACACTGGAGGGCGGCACGTGTGTGTGGTTCCCGATGAACGGTCGGGATCGGAGTATGCGAAAAACCTGAGCGACGCCGGCGTGTCGTTGCCGGAGATAGTGGTGGGAGAAGCGGAGGAAGTGATGGACGGTTTAGTAGGAATAGATTTCTTGGTGGTTGATTGTAGGCGGAAGGATTTCTCGATTGTATTCAGATTGGCGAAATTGAGCGGGAAAGGAGGGGTTCTGGTGTGCAAGAACGCGTATTCGAGATCGGCTTCCAGATTTAGGTGGCGGAGCGTGGTTGATGACGAGTCCTCCCGGCGCGTGGTTAGGTCGGTGTTTCTTCCGGTGGGGAAGGGACTTGACATCGCACATGTATCCGCCGCCACCGGAGGTAATTCCAGCAAGAAGAGGTGGATTAAGCATTTTGACCAGCGTTCAGGGGAGCTACATGTTATCAGAAAATAAGTCTTCTTTTATTTATTTTTCCCCCAAATAACATTATTGCAAAATAGTCCTAATGTAGTTTGGCCTGAAAAGAAATATATAAAAGGCCCTCTGTAAATATATAACATACATATTTATAATTGGAGGATATTACAAATCAACTCCACTTGGTGCCTTCATTTATTTATTTCTTTTGTGATTCTCGCTCTTTTCTTATGGGTGAGTGTGATGTTTTTTTCTATGATATTAATAAAATTGACGCTTGTTTAGTATGCGGTCAATTTTCAAAATGATTTCCCCAGAAAAATGATTATTAGTTTATACTGAATTTTCTGAACTAAAAAGAATGTCTTAAGCCTGAAAGAATATCATTAATCTAATTTTACCAATAAACTTTGGAGAAGATCACTTCAGGATCACATGGTTTTGTATAATTATAAAACTGCCTCAGCCCCCCACCCAAACACACAAGTGAAGGATATAAATAGGAGCAAGAAATTTATGAAGGATCATAAAATTTAGGGGAAATTACACTCAAGTGAAGAAAAAACAAAAATGTTATATAAGAAGCCCATTTAGTGCGTTTGGTATTGTGTGGGTCTTGGTAACTACAATAGCATAAGAATAGTTTTGATTCAAAAGTCAAATTATATTTTTAACCAAAATTAACATAATAATTTTAAATATTTAAATTTATATTTAAAGATAATAACAGTTAAATATCTTACCAGCAATATAATAACTATAAAGCCAGAAATAGAGGTTGTTCAAATATTTACGTTTTGAAAGTTTTTTTTAAATATACATATTTTCCAATTTAAAATATTATTTTATTAAATATTAAATATGAATATATCTCTCTAAAAATTAAAATATATTATGTTAAGTTAGACTTTAACCAAATAGGCCTGAGCCTATAATAGGAGACTAAAATCTTAATATGTATTCAAGCTATTTTTAAACTCAAAATTCCTCATAGGCTTAAGACCCTTTTAAGAGTCTATTTATCATACCTTCATGACTATAAATAGATTTTAAATTTATTAAAATCTATATAAATATATGATATTTTACATTTATTATATATTATATATTATAAAAAACATATTTCAAAAAATAATGAGGCTAAGCCTGTAGACTTTTAAGCCAGGCTTTAAATTAAAAAGCCCCATCCTTTTACCTTAAAAGGCTTATAGATAGACCTAACAATGCCCCAATTATATCATATAGTAAACCCCTCTAATGGGGGCTCAACCTATTTTCACCCTTATCTTTACTATATTGTGAGAAAATAACCTTTTTATTAGATCTAGCTGCCGTTGGTTGATCTTGTTAATCTTGGCAATGGTTGTCAAGATATTCTTTCAAAAGTTTGGCAACATTAACAAGTCAATCTTACCATATTGTGGCCCTTCATTTCTGGTTGCATGATTAATCATTGAAGAACGGCAATTACGGGAGGGCATTCCATTCTAGTACCGCATTGTGATGCTCTTTTATTATATAATAGTAGTAAAATGGATCCATTTCTATTGTTCAATGCTATTTTATGATTCAGCTACTGACTCAAGGCAAGAGACCGATCTTACGATTCCTCTATCTCACAAATACAAGACAGTGGAGGAAATTGCACGTCTCAAAGTTCTATGAAAAACCTTCACTCCTTTAAGAATTTCATACTATACAAATGGTCAAACGAATTAAACTGAGCATGGTTGGTGTGCGTGTTGCCTAAAATACACATCCAAAACCCCACACACTTTTGTTCTTTGTAATCACCTGATTGTTGCTTGCTGCTATCCTAAATTCCTTTTTAAGGGTTAATAGTATGAATTTTAATTTCAATACAAAAAAAATCCAAATACTAATTAAATTATAAAAAATAATATTTTAAACAAAATATTGAGAATCACAAACTATAATTTAAAACTTGAAAACAAAACTAAAATAAAAGTAAACTTTAAATGTTATATTAAATCCTTTCTAATTAGAGACAAAACACTAATAACGACATGAAATTAAGCTACAAAACCATTAGCTCCCGTTTTCGTTTGAGTTCATATAAAACCTGAAAAAAGGAAGTGAGAGATGAAGGGAATAAAATCGAACATTTGCAATTGGCCCAAAACATGTGGATCCGCAGTTCCGCACCCGTTTCCGCTATGGTGAAATGGAATTGTGGCTTTTCAAAATTCAGTAACTGTACCCATCAGTTCAATAAAACATAGAGTGTATTCAAACTCTAAAAAATACCACTTTATTGTAATTCCAATCACGACGCTTAGGAAAATATTCTAGCTCTTAGATGCTTAGATTTACGCTTGAAGATAATAGACGGCTCGCCCTGCCCGACATTAGTATCACCTAAGAGGAAGGGAAACTTCGCCCTGCCTTTGGATCGTGAGTAAACCCAACCCCTTTCCAAAAATTTTTTATATCAAAAAAAAAATTCAATAACTGTAAGATCTGAAATAATAGCTTTTGTTTTATTTTGCAAAAAAAATTTAAATAAATTTAACACCAATCTCCCACTTAAACTAAAATATAACCCTAAAACTAAAAAAATATTTATAGAAGACTTAAAAAATACCCACTTAAAAAACCCTCAACACAAAATCCCACGTTCTTATAAAATACATTATTTATTATCTATACCAACTCTTATTCAACATCTGAAATAATAGCTTCAATCTGAAGGTTGGGACAGCAGCATTGTGCAACACACATACTTCAATGAGCATCTCAATTTCAACTCCATGTAAGAATAGAATGGGTGCAAATGGCAGCAAAACATAAAGTACTATTTTCTTATTATTACATTCGCCATGTAATAGAAAATACCAAATCCATATATCCATCTACATATGCAGCACAAATGGACAACCCACAAGTGCATCTTAAGGACCCTATGGGACGACTGGAAACACCAAGACTTGGGAAGAGAAGGCAGGCAGGCACAAAGCTTAAATTTCAACCCCTAGCTCGTCGATGATTCGCACTCCTGTCACTTTTGCCTCTCCTTGTTCTCTCCTTAGTCATGGAAGAGCCTGAATTATCCCTGAATTCAGGCATTGCTCCCATGCGATTAGCATCCTCCGTTGAAGGAAGCGCCCAGCCTCCCTGCCTGCCTTGCTCAATTTGTCTGCTACCACTAGCTCCTACAACACCAAAGAGCGCACGCTTACAATGCATAATTACATGCTTTTCTCGAGAAAAATCCAACCCAAAAATAATGGAAATAAGGGTCAACCTTGAACAGCAAAATACCAATCCTAGAATTTATACATATGCAGACAATGAGATTTCTAGGAAATTATCCGCTAATAACAACACACTGAAGACAAAATATCATAACATTGAATGCAGAGTACATTTCGTCACCTTTATCTTTATCCATTAATAAATATTACCGTCAAAGAATATATATGTTAAAAGAAAAAAGTTGCACAAAAGCCATTTCTCTTTGTATACAGTTTCCTGAACTAAGTCAAGAGTAAATGATTAACAATCTTATACTTGAATGGTAGAATTGATACTTACCAACATTCCCTGCCCATCCTGGTAAATACTTTTGAGCCTTCCCTTGCCACGCTTCCTCAAAGCCAGAAAGCTCGTCTACAAATTAACAGACCGAAACTTTTACTAGCACTTAAATAATAGAATAAAATGGCTATATCCATCACATCACATAATGAATGTAAATCTCATCCATCATATACCTTCATTTAAATTGTGCAGGGTCTGCATGGAGTCTACCCTTCCATCAGAATTAAGTTCTCTTGTTAATGAATGTCCCTGCAAAGTACAAAAGATAAAAATGAAATCAAAAGGTAGGAGTAAGGATCCCAGTTATTATGTACAGAAGCACCCTCAGAGAAGGACACCTAGTAAATGAAGCAATACAACGCCTAAGAGAACTTCATACAAATACCTTGTTGTGAAGTCCTCTAGAAATTCTGTGAGTGGCTTCTCTTGTGGCACTATTAGCCTCCTTGTCTTCTTCAAAGGTCACCTAATCCACAATTAAGATGAAATGAGAAAAGTCAATAGTGCAAACGCAAAATTAGCTTTTACTCAGTATTCTGGATGCTCACTCCATCACTGCCCGTCCTCCTTGTCCTGGATGAGGTATAATAAGCACCATCCGGGCCACCATAGCTGACTGTTGAGCTCTGAAAGCAGAAGCTATGAGCTTGAGGCTGAGAACCAATCTCATTGAATCTGTTGAACTCGTTTCTAGACTGGAGATGTTTTCTTCTATTTCCTGCAACATGAATAAAAAATCTCAGACTATATTAAAACACTGCTAACACTTCAAATATATCAAAAACTGAACCGACTGCTAATTGCAAAACCAGATTCACCTTCAACTTCATCATCAGGGTGCATAACACGTGGTTCGTTGCTTGACTGACTATTTCTAGCCCTTTTTCCCTTTCCCTGCTCTGAATCTTCTTTTTCGTCATCAGAGTCTAATTCCTCAATAACCGGCCCCCGTGAAGTTCTAGACTGTGGAGCTTGATGTTCAAGATATCCAGATGGATGCGTATTTGGGAAAAGATCTCTAGGGGGACCAAAGACACTAGACTCAAACATGCCTCCAAATGGGCGGGTGAAGAAGGGATCATCAAACGGGTTCCTACCCCCAAAGAAATTTGACATTAGACTGCCAGGAGGTCCAAAGCTTCCAAAACCACCAAAAGGGCTTCCAAAATCACCAAAAGGGCTACGGAAGTCAGAGAAAGGATCCTGGCCACCTCTTCCTCTCTGCATTGTTTTGATAAAGTGATCCCTGTCCGCATAAAAGCCAAACCCTCGGCCTCAGAATAATAACCCATGAATAAAGTAGGAAAATAAAGTATAAGAAACATGAAATTAACAGAACCAAGACTCCAGATACGGATGTACCCTAAACGTTAATCCCCAGGATCTACTTTCACTCTGTAACAGGCAAAGACTTCCTTCAAACACTAACCGCATCGTTGTCATAGGCAAACAAAACTAATCTCACAGCTATAACATACTTCTTTTGGACATTAACAGTGATCAAAGCAAGTTAAAAATAAAAACTCCACTCCGGTCACCGGCAAAGTATGTAAGTCGAGATCATATTTTGTTGATGGCAAAACGATAAATAGAAGAATCTCACCAAATTCTTGGAACGATAATCCATAATACACAGCCCATGTAATAGGGTTTCAAACAATCAAACTTACAAGCAAATCGTCACTACTACAAACAGCAGATAAAGTTCGAAAGCCAAAATAAGATCGATGCACGGCTGATCTCAGCAATTGAATAAAAACAAAATTCTCAAGCAGAATTCGAAAACCTAGAATAATATTTTGAGTAATTATGCAAATTCAACAAGAACCCTAAGAACAGTGTAGAGTTGAGAAGAGCGAAGTACCTGACCGAGAAATAAGCAAAATCTGACTACTGAATACGGAGAGAATCCCTGATCAAGCTCGATCGTGGGGCAATTTTATGAAAGAGCGGAGAGGATGTGGTTATATAATTCAAGAGAGAAAAGAATGTGGTTGCTTCTCCTTTTGTCTTTTTTTTTTTTTCTAGGTTTGGAGGTTTCTAGTAAACTCCAGAGGGGGGCCTGTTCGCATTTGTCAGAACTCACAATTTTAAAACCTGGGCCAACCATAGGCTTTTCAGCTTAATGGGCCGAACTTATTCTTCTTTAGGCTAATATGGGCCGGACTTACTCATTGTAGTATTTTTTTGGGTACAACTCATTGGTTCCAGTCGCGGCGTTTGGGGAGGTATCCTAGTTCTTGGGTACTTAGATTTACTCTTGAGGGTAATAGATGGCTTGACCTGCCTGACATTGGTATCGCCTAGAGGAAGGGAGACTTCGCCCTGCCCTTGGATCGTGGGTGAGCCCAACCCCTTTCTAAAAATTTTTGTACAAAAAAAAAAACTCATTGTAGTCTATTACCTATAGTCTATAGGTTTAACTGGCAAACGATTGAGTCATACGATCATTTAGAGTATGTTTGATCCATATAAAGTAGTATTTTATTGTAATTTCAATCGTGACACTGAGAGAGGCATCCTAACTCTTAGGTGCCTAGATTTACACCTGAGAGTAATAAACAGCTCGACCTACTTGATATTGATATCGCCTAGGAAGAAGAAATAATTCACTTTGTCCTTAGATCATGGGTAAGCCTAACCCTTTTTTAGAAAATTTTATACAAAAAAAAACTATTGTAGTATATTGGTTATAGTATAACCCATCGTACGTGAATTCAGTTGGTGAATATGTGAGATATGTGATTATTTGGAGCGTGTTCGATCCCTAGATAGTACTATTTTATTGTGATTCCAGTTGCAGCACTTAGAAAGGCATCCTAACTCTTGAGTGCATTTTACACTTGAGGGTAATCGACGGCTTGCCTTATCTAATACTGGTATCGTTTAAAAGGAATGGAGATTTCGTTCTGCCTTTAAGTCGTGGTTGAACCCAATACTTTTTAAAAAAAAATTATACCAAAAAATAATATTGGTTATAGTATATTGTTTGTATTTTATTTTTTGTCCAAAACCCAACACCGAAAATGCTCCTTCATTATTAGAATTTAGAAAATATTTAAAGAATTATAATGAATTAGAATCTTACATAGATATTGAGGGCTATTTTATTATAATTACTTGAATAAGGATATTTTGGAATATTCATTAGTGTAATTAGGATTTTATTATCATAATCTTTTTGGGGGGTTTTTAAATTTATTTATCATTAATAAAATAGAACTTTTTTATTTTAATAAAAATTGAGATTAATTTATAATTTAAATTACATTCTTAGTACTCCTTAACCTTAGTGAAGTCAAGAGACCCACTCCCCCCTCCTCTATCTCTCTCTCCCCCTCCTCTATCTCTCTCTTTCCTCTTCCCGTTTCGTGGTTCTAGTACCTTATCATCACATTTAATAACTTCACATGCCTTATCCAATGGAGATAAACATAGTCTTACTTGATTTTATGTATAAATTTGGATAAAATTTTAATGCATGTGTAAATTCATGAACATGTCTTAATGAATACAAACAAATGAAATCCATAAATTCATTGGTTCATGAACAAAACATCAAAAATGGGACATGGGTGAATATGTCAATATAATAAAACAGGATCATTAGTTTACTCATTGAATAAAGAGATAAATATAACCTTTTACGTTGAATGAACAAAATAACCTATTGAATATTGCTTGTATTCAATGAATAAAGGAATATTGAGAGATCCCACAAAGTACAAATATACTACTATTGCCCAATCAAATAAAAGAATAGATTATAAATATACCAGTGGGCCAAATTAAGTATTGAAAATCCACAACACGCATTAATCTTAATTGACAGAGTTTTAACTGTAAAATTTTAAATTTAAATTAAGAGAATTACTATTAATTAAATTCAATAATACTCGAATTTAATTTAGTCAATTAACCATATCAAAAAATTATTAATGGCCAAGGATAAAGAAATCATCTGTGAAGGTGAGAAATTGCTGAGAGATCAACACTGGGGGTCCTAATGCAATAGAGGAAGCACAGATTATTGAAGCATCTCAAAATGAAGTGATTTTGAGAAATGTTTCTGGGAAAAGATACCAAATCCAGCAAAAACAAAAGTTGGCATTTGAAAGCTTTGATGTGAAGCTCAGAGATAGTAAATGCATATTGAGTGAGTAATTAAAGACATGAGAAGAGAAGTTACTTTTTAAATATCCCTTATCTATATATTTTTTAAATTCTTAATATAAAATATATTTAATTAATTTAATTAAATTAATAAAATTAATATATAATATATTTTTTAAAAAAATTTAATCATATTTTTTTATTCCTTTACTCACTATTTTACTTAATTATTATTAGGATAATATTAATATAGATAATTTAAAAAAAATTAATTAATATAAAAAATATGTATTATATTTAAAATCTAGATTAATTTTTTAATTATATCTTATATTAAGGACTAAAATTTTTTTTTGATAATAAAATTTATATTATTTTTGAGAAAAATATATCCGAGAAAGCAAGCTTATATTCTTAGCGAATAACTTGTAAACACTACGAGAATAATATTGAGGGACATGTCATGTCTTTCTACTGCAAACGAACAATGTGCGTTTGTGCCATTCCAGTTTAGTTTTAGAAAAAAAAAATACGAGTATGTTTAAATAAAAGTTTAAAAAATAATTTATAAAAAAATTTAGATAATTTTTAAAAAATAACTTTTAAATAAAATTTTATAGAAAAAAGTGATTCTGAATAAATAAATATTTAGATAGTTATTAATAAAAGTATTTTTATAATTAGAAAATTATTAGAAATAGTATGATTTTATTAAAAATATGAGAGAGGAGAGAGGGTGGAGAAGAGTGAAAAGAGAAGAGAAAGTATAAGAAAAAATAAGGATAAAATAATAATTAGGTAGCTCATAAATTTTTTTATTATTTTAGAAGTTAATTTTAGTAATTTATTCAAAACTTTAATTTTATATTATAATTTAATTTAAAAACTCTTTTAAATAATTATGACTTTTATTTTAAATTTTTTTAAACTAAAAATTTAGCTAAAAACCCATTTAAAATTTTAGTTTAAAAATTTCTTAAATAGGCCCTATAATAATTATATGTGCCAAAATTATAATTTTATCTTTTAAAGTTAAAATTATGGTTTTCTATAAAGTCTATTTTTTGTTTACTTTTTTTTAGAAACTATGCTATATCAAAATCATTTTTTATAGAAACTATTATTTACAAAATAATCCAAACACACTAATCAAATATGGATAATCATTTGCAGCTAGCTAACAATTTGTTATATTGTTACCATAAACTTTACTCTTAAAATCATGCAAGGCCATGTTCAATATCTTAATTAATAATAACACTTTAATATTTAAAACATTGAGTCATATAATAGTAATTAATTAATAATTTTATTAATTAATTTTATAATATTTTTAATTTTTAATCATAATGATAATTTATAATAATTATAAACTATTTAATCTATATATAAACTGTTTCAAACCCTATAATAATAATTAATCAATAATTTTATTATCTAATTCTATAAAATTCTAAATTATTCATAACAATAATAAATAATTAACTAATTATAATTTATTTTTTTCCATCTCTCCACGCATCGGAAGGAAAAAATTTCTAGTTATAAAATAGAAGGTAAACTTTTATTAAAAAAATACTTAATTAATTATTTTTCAATATGCAGGGCAAAGTTTTTTCTTATTTTCTTCATCTATTTGAAATATTCTATCCGATAATAAATATAAAGGGTTTTAAACTTTCTCACATATTTTTATTTATTACATTTCTAAACTTGTAAAAATGGTGTCCAAGAATTTTCTTTTACGCTTGTTAACTAAGAGAAGGGAAAACTATGGGATAATTAATTAGAAGTATGGTAGAAGAGAATTTATTATAATTTTTTTTTCATAAAATCATCAACTAATTAAATAATCATACTGAAATTAAAATTAATAAATTCAATTTGTATAATTATTAAATTATTCTTATAAATAAATAATAAATTATTTTAACATATTATAACAATTTAAAGTGATATCAATAACAATTGAGAATATGCTATAACAATTAAGAGAAATAAGATAATGCTTGTGTTTGGAAAGTTTTAAAATTTAGATTTGGACAAAATTTAGATTTTAAGAAATTTTAAAATAAATAGTTATATTTGTTTAAAAGGACTTTTGGATTAAATCAAGGTTTTAGATAAACTGGTCAGAGTAACTTATAGAACAGTAAAATAGCTTATAGATTAATCAATTACTATGTTATCCTTACTTTTTCTTACAGCCTTTCTCCTCTCTCTTTTACTTTTTCTTACACTCTCTCTCCTCTCTCTTTTCTTTTTTACACTATCTCTCATTTTTCATCTTATGTCACTCCTCATTTACTACTCATACAATTTTTCATAATTTAATAATAATAAAATTATTTTTAAAAATAACTATCCAAACACTCATTTATCAAAAATTATTTTTTTTCATAAACTCTAGAAACTCTTTTCTAAAAATTATTTAAATTTTTTTATAAGTTATTTTCTAAAATTTTAACTAAAGAAACCAACAAGTCAAATAGTCAATGTAAGTGTCATACAGTAAAAATGCATTTAAAAGAAATTAGAAATGAAGCTAATCAAAACGAGCAATAAATGACTCAAATTCTCATGTTCAAGTAACAAGTCCTCATCTTTTCACTAATAATTTTACCCTTTGATTTTTTTTTATAGTTTTTTGCAATTTCCTTATGCAAAATAAAATCCGGAGGCTGAGCTAGAGGTGGTTGGTGGACGAAGGAGCCAGCACACAGAGTGAATTAAATGTGGGTTGGTTGAAGCCTGCATAATTGGTATTGTGGGAGTTAATGTGCCATTAAATGCCCCAACCTCCTTCCCCCACGCCATGCATTTAATTCACACATTTCATATCCTCACATTCATCACTCCATTTCTCATTTAATGCAACCTACCACATTCACTCCTATTCTATTATATTCTATTCTGCCCCTCTTAGCTCCCCTCTCCTTTTTACCCTTTGTTGCTACCCCTTGTTTCCACTGCACATAGGAAATCATTAATCATAAATTACTATTCCATCAGTCGCTTTTTATAAAAAATAATTATTAAAATTACTAAATTTAAATATTAATTAAAAATAATAAATATATAATATATATTTATTTTTAATTATATTCTCATTTATAAAAAGAGTATATAAGAAACTATGAGTAAGAGTTTATAGTAGAACAATAATAATTTAAACAGATGAAACTATAAAAATTAATTTAAAATTTTAAACAAAAAAATTATTTATTATATTTAAAACCGGATAAGATGAGAGTGTATTTAATATATAATTTTTGTTTATTACTACCGAATATACTCATATATAATTAAAACATTACACTTTATATATATTGAAAGAATTATTGTTTATCTAAAATTAATTATAAGATTTTTTAATTAATAATTTACCTAAAATTTTAATTATTTATAAAATACAATACCTTGTGAAATCTATTTATTCGATCGCATATAATAGATAAAATTTATTATTATTGTTATATCATAAATTTTTAGTATACACACATTCTTTAGTATACTATAAATATTTTTATATATATTATGTATTATCATATTCAAATAAAAATGGCTCTTCTAAAGAGTTTTTTTTTTTGGGATTCAAAGTGTCTCAAACTCACAAGTTGTCATGTTTAAATTGGTATACCTCGTTTCACTTAACAAAACACCTATTAATTTTACTATTCTGTAAAATTTTAAAGTTAAGTGGTAGGAGTGTTTTAGTTTTTGGCCAAAATAAGTGGTAGGATTGATAAATAATAAAAGATGTAATTTATGATCAACTTAACTCTGCAAAATTTACGTATGCTGATTCATGTAAAATAATTTTGTGCTAATATAAAGACAATTTTTTAAAAATTGATTAAAACGTGCGAAAAAAATGTCACTAACCTAAATCCAGTGGCAAAAAAAATCGTGGCTTGCAAAGTTAAAGAAAGAGTGAGGAAGATGCAAAGGGGGAAGGAGGAGAGAGAGAGCAACAATGTTCTTAATTTGGATTCTTTAACGTAAATAGACAATAAAATATCTCTGGAAGTAATAAAAAATCTTTTATTTTTTTTTAAATTGTTGCCTTTTTTTTCACTATGTTCCTATATATAAATTATTTATATTATTTTTAAATATAAATAATATATAGAGTAATTAATAATTTTTTTAATTTTATTTTTATTGAATATAATAAACTTATAAGATAATTAATAATTATTTTTTATAATACTTTTTTTAATAGGACTAAATTTAAATTTTGTTATCAATTTAATCTTTTTTTATATAAAAGAATATGATACAAATAACTTATATAATGACTTATATATATAAACAGAGGATACTCCTTCAGTTCAAAATATAAACTTTAAATAATTATTTTATTTAATTCAAAAACTTAATGAAAATTTATTAAAGATAATATATAACATAAATGCAATTTATATTTTTAAAATATTTTAATTTACCTGCAAGAGTGAGTAGTTGAGAGAGAGTATATAAAAAAATAGATGAGAAAAAATAAGTAAAAAAATTATATATAATTAATTATAAATAAAAATAATAAAAAATATTAAATGACGAGCTTATTAAAAAAAACCAGACACTTTGAAGCTTATATTTCCCATGGGAAGAGTATATCTTTTATTTTTATTGGAAAAAAAAAGAAAGAAAGAGTAATATTTTTTATGGTAAAAACGTATCTAATATTTTAAATTAATTTTTAATAAATAATTAATACTTTAAATTATTTAAAAATATAATTAATATTTTAAATTAATTTTAAAAATATAATCAAGATCTTAAAATATTTAAATTAGTATAATTTTATATAAATTTATGTCTCATTTATATTACATAATTTTTTTATTTTAATTAATTTAATAAATAGATAAATTTATATAAATTTAAATATTTTAGAATATTAATTATATTTTTAAAGTTAATTTAAAATATTAATTATATTTTTAAATATTTTATAAGTTACTAAAATACACTTTGCCCTTCTTTTTATTCAAGAAACAATTAACTGTTTACTCATTTTTGAGAAGATTCTCCTTCTCACCCAGTTTTCAGACCATTAATACAAGCCGACGAATAACCAAGTAAGAGCATTAGATATCAAATCAAAAACTTTTTTTTATAGATGCAACTGGAAAAGATAAAACCCAGAAGACGGTTTCTGAGTTGATTTTGAAAAAAGATGATAATAAGCTTTTGGGTCAGCTTTTTGCTCTTTGACACTGCTCTTTAGCCGACTACTCGTGTAATGAACACGAAACGGAGAGACGAGTCAGAAACGCTTCAGTTCTCGCACACAAAACCAGAGGTTGGAGAAGCGGCTATGAATGCTAAGATTTGACCTTCACTTCAGTGTAATCACACCACATGGCTTCTTCTTCTTCTTCGTCCAAATCTCCTCCTCCTCCTCCTCCTTCTCGCCATTCCCCTCAATTCACCCCTGTGCGTACGATACAATATTTTGCGTTTTTCCTTTGTTTGTTTCTTTGTAAAATCTGGGGAACTGATATAACTGTTTGGGGTTAAATCTGTGTTCTACGCTCTGACTTGATGTATTGTTTGATCCAGTTTTTTTTTCTTCTTGTTTTTGTTGACTGCAGATTCAAGAAGAGCTGGAAGATGAGTATAGTGAGGGGCGAAGCCAGAGCAGAGGAACTCCTAGTATTTGTACGGATTCTGTTCCGACTCCGAAGCACCAAATTCCGACGCCACTCCGTCGGAGTGAGAGGAGTAATAGCAAATCCAATTATCGGAAACGGTCTGAGTCTGAAAGCTCCGTTGACGGAGAAGATGGCTCCGTTTTGTGTAACAAGTGCCGGCCTAACGCTAGGGAGAAAATCTCCGTTGTTCCTTTCGATAACAACGGACCAAACAAGCATTCGTCGTTGTTAGCGAGTCCGAACGGGATTTTCAAGTCCATTCTGTTAACGTTGACGAGGAAGAGTCCCAAGCCCAGCGAGGCTCCGTCATCGATGACGACGAGAGAGGAGCAGTGGAAAATCGCGGTGGCGGAGCTATCTCACAAGCTGATTCAGGCGACTCGAAAGAGGGACGAGGCTCTTCTAGAAGCTTCGAGGCTGAAACACTCAGTGCTTGAATTAGAGAAGAAACTCAACAAACTAGAACTCTATTGCCTGAATTTGAAATCTGGACTTGAAGAATGCAGCAACACTTCGCCTTACAGAACAGCGAATCCTCAAAATTCCCGTCAAATCAGCCACCAAAACACCGTCGTCGATCGCTTCTTGGTCTCTGTCTCCGAAGCTCGATCTTCCGTCAGGCTTCTAAGCCGTTCTCTCACTATGCAACTTCGGCACATGGGAGCCAAAGTTCACGAGAGAATCTCCGTTCTTCTTCAACCTTACGATATTAAAATCTCATCCGCAAAGAACCCCAGAAGCTTGCTTTTCTACCTAGAGGCACTCTTAAACAAAGCTTTCTTTGAAGATTTTGAATCCGTCGGCTTCCAAAAGAACTCATCGAATCGAATACTGAACCCAATGGAACGATGCGAAGCAAACTTCACATCTTACAATATGCTTCATAGATTATCCTGGGAGGAAGTATTGAACAAAGGAACGAGGCATTTCTGTGAAGAGTTCAGCAGATTCTGTGATAGAAAAATGAGTGACATCGTAGCAATGTTGGGTTGGAACAGAGCTTGGCCCGAGCCATTATTGCAAGCTTTCTTTGTTGCGTCCAAGAGTGTGTGGATGGTTCATTTATTGGCTACTTCAGTGCACCCAAGCTTGACAATTTTCAGGGTGGAAAAAAATGCAAGGTTTGAATCAGTGTACATGGAAGACATGGGAGGAGACAAAGCTCTTAAGTTGGTACCAAGCATGGTTCGAATAATGGTGGCTCCTGGGTTTTATGTCTATGGAAATGTTGTGAAATGCAAGGTTCTCTGCAGGTACTTAAGCAGCGGGAACAAAGGTTTAGATCATTCATCTCCTTAAAAGCTTTTAATGTTTTGATCATATATATGAAATTGTGTGATAGAGAAACTGTTGAATCTGTTCCTGTTGCTACTACTGTTTTGGCTGGCTGTTTTATATTGAGACGGTGTTAAGGAACTTTGTAAATCCAGAATTTTAGATCAAACGTCAGCAATTTGGTATTTTATGGTTTCTCTGCTTATTTCGTCATGTTTGCTCCTTTGCGATTTGCCATCTTGAATTCTCGATTGATACTGAGAGAGTTCCGGATTTCAAGGAAAAAGGATTGAATTGAAAAAACAAAATTGAAAAAACTTATAAAGTTGAGACGTGGAATGAAGATATCCCTATCATTTTAATTTTAGACCCTTCAATTTTAAATGAATTTTTAAAAGATTAAAATTAAAATAAAAATAAATTTGACGGTGAAAAGTTTATATTAATCTCTTCTTGTTATTTTTAAGAAAGGTTCTTACTTCAATTTGGTGGAGCTTTGTAGGTGCAGTCTTGTGTAGCTAGTAGGTTGCAGTATTCACGATTATATTAATCTTGATGTTGATGGTTTTTTTTTAATGATTTGATTCAAAACTTCTTTGCTTTTTTTTTTTTTAAAAAAAATGAGCATTTAAGGGTGTGTTTAGATTAATTTTTAGATAATAGATTTTAGAAAAAATAGATTCTGGAGAATAAATTTTAAAAATAGAGATATTTGGATGATTAATAGTAGAATTACTTTTTATATTGATAAATTACTAAAAAAGGTATGATTTGATTAAAGTATGAGAGAGGAGAGAGGGTAGAGAATAAATAGAAGAGAGGAGAAAGGGTAGAGAAGAAATATGAGAGATGAGAGAGTATAGAGAAGAGAGAGAAAATATGGTGAAGAAGAGAGAAGAGAAATGAGAGATGAAAGAGGGTATAAGAAAAAATAGGAGTAAGATAGTAATTGTATAGTCTATAAGTTCTTTTATTATTTCAAAAACTATTTTCAGTAGCTTATTCAAAACCATAGTTTTGACCAAAATTAATTCTGGACAAAAATGGCTGTTTGTTTCAAATTTTTCTAAATTGAGGTTTTGGCCAAAATTGATTTTTTAACCATGCAACCAAACAAGCACTAAAGATGAAATCTTTTAATTTTAAAATAATCTATAAAATACTAATTTTTGTTATAATAATATAGTAATATTTTGTGATTGTTCATCATCTCTCAATCTTTGGAATTTAAGGGTGAGTAAGGTGCATGTAACCCGTACACCAATCTATAATCTGGTATCATTTTACCTGTTTAAACCTGTCTAAAATAGACTTGTAGCATGTGGGTTTAAACAGTCTCAAACAGTAAAATATATGGGTAGATTATATGGCAGCCTATAACCCACCTATATATTTTTTTATTAATTTATTATATTATATTATATTTAAATTTATTTTTATTACATACTAATATATTTTTTTAAATTTATTTTATAAAGACAGAGGAAGTTATATCTACAACATCACAAGTAAATATAATATAAATTATATATAATTATAATATAATTGAATAATTAAGATTAAAAATGATTATATTATGTGAGTATTGTGGACTGTGTAGTTATAAATTTATAGTTATTATTATGGTATTTTATTTTCTGATTTTAGGATGAACAATCATACCATATGTTTGCTATCGTTGTTTTATTCTCATTATTATTAAAATTTTAAATAGGTTTAAATAAAAAATATTTTTATCTTTGATAAACAGACTACCCATGTCTATTGGAGTTCAAACGGGTTTAACTCAATCTATTTAATATGGGTTTAAATGGACTGGGGTATTGACATGGCATGGGCTAGTTCATGCCTAGAAAAAAAATGGGCGGGGCGGGTACTCCGCCCTATTGGAATTTAAGGACCTGGCATTAATGAATAAAATTATATATTAAATATCAAAAGAGTTTTAAGTTTTTAGGTGCATGAATATTGATATGTACCAAATACATAAATATGTCTTGATTTTTGAAATTTTACATTATAAATTTAACATGTTAGTAATGCTTTGGATTTCTTTAGTTAGCATTTAATTCTGTTCTATGGGGAGAGACCTCGAAGGATCGAAGGGAAGAGGGGAGAAATTAAAGAAAATGAAGTAGAGCATTGGAAGGACCAGTTAATGCATTATAGAAATATAAAATGCATGCAGAGGGGATGCTCTTGAATGAATTAAAAGGCAGTAGAACCGGCCAAACTTAACTCATAAGAGGAGGCAATAATATGAAAAGAAAAGAAAAGAAAGCTTTAAACGAATTGAAAGTAAAAGTCTATTAAGACATAAACACTTACAAAAAGAGGAAATGATACAGAAGGAGTAAAAAGAGAAAGAAGGAGAATGAGACTCTCTCTCTAGACTCGGAGTATCTCTCTCTAAAGGTAAGGAAGGGGTGTAACTGAACTTGCTCTGTAAAGGAAATGAATGCAACTTAAGAAGGTAGGAGCGATTACTGTTTGAATAGTGTTCTGATGTGGATAATTTTTACTGTTTACACAGTACCGTCATATACTACTTGTACAATATCTGCTGACACTACAGTATTCTGCCGACACTACAGTGACTCACTGTTTTGAATAGTACTGCTATAGTGATAAACATTAACAATACTACCTGTTTTGACCAAAAATCTAGGACATATTACTCAATCAACTAAGTTTCTGGATAGTTTAATCTTCATCTAAGTATATGACAAATTCTTCTTCATAATCTTTCTCTAAAGGTGGTACAAAATCTGTCTGACTTGTAGAATGGGTCTGCTCCTGCTACTGTAAAATCTGGAGCATGGAGTTTAATTGATTGATAAGGCTAACCTTATCGTTTGTTGAGGCAAGGACAACTTGTACCCTATTCTTTTGATTCAAGAACTTGCCGTGTTCTCTCACGTAAAGAAACTGGGGATTCTGTTTAAATCATCTTTCGATTACTTGAGTGTTTATTCTGGAAAGATCAAATTTGGGCTACTATTTTACAGACAGAATTCTTTGTAGGATTAGCAAAAATCTTGATCCTTTAGTTTGAGAAAATCTGTAATTTCAAGAAAATATCCAAGATACAGATAAATTTGAAAAATAATATAGTTCAACAGGAAAATTGTTTTCTTCAATGTTGAACTTTTGTTTGAAAAGCTCAAAAGCTTGAACTACTTTTGTAGGAAATATCTCTAGAATAGGTCCAAAGAAATCCCACCAGTGTCCAAACCATTGAGGGAAATTATACTTGATTTTTGTTTTAAAGTAAATAAATCAAGTATGTTTAAAAAGTTTATTCTGATCCCAGAATACATGATACCATGCGTCAACATAGTCCCAGTAATTGTACCCAATAGGATCAAAGTTTATCCCAAAAGTTTTTATTTTATTTAAATCTTGTCCCCACTGGGATGGGGTGAGAACTTTCAAAATCTTCAAGGTAGAATGAGTTATTAAAGACTCATCTGTTTTATCAGTATTTTTTTAATAGCAGCTCACTCAGAATGAATCAATATTAATTCATAATATTTCTTGATTTTTGTCAATTGTTTTGGCCTAAAATGAAATCCTTTCAAAAAAATATTTAAAACCACTTGGTTTGGGTTTTTGTGATAGAATTTTAGCTCTATCTGGTGAATATTCATAGCCCTATTTTGTTTAGAAAAGGGTGGAGTATTGTCTATTTTCTGGGAGATATAAGCAGAAACTATCTGTTTTTTAGAGGGATTAATATGCAAGATATTTGGTTGTTTATCTAGCAAATCATACTGATTTTTTGTAAGAACTTTTGCAAGGACTGGAAGAAGGGTCAATTTTTAGGCAAAAGTTTTATCTGGAAGAATCTTTTAAACATAACTCTAGGTATATGACTCCAAAGTCTTTTTAGAAAATGCTTTTATTTGAATTTGCTGGGTTAATAACCCAGACGGAATATATGACTCCGATTTTGTTTATTGTGGTTTCTAGACCGAAGATCCAGATGGAGTAGATGACTCCGTTTTAGTTTGCTAGGTTCCCTGTGGAGACCCATATTGTTGCATCACCTTTTGGATGATGGCCTCAAGTTCAGAACTCGAGACTGTTTGGCTTTGGGCATCTTGTAGAATATCCTTTTATTTTTTATCCTCATCATCTCCTGGTTTCTTTTTCCTCAGCATTTTTTGGTAGTTTCTTTCTGGTTTTCTCTCAAACTTTATCTACCATGTAAAAAGTCACAGGTTAGAAAGTCTGGAAGGGAGTTTGAAGTACCATTAATAAAATCAATTTCAAAATCAAATACACTCAAAATTGCTTGCCATCTGGCGAAGACTTGTTTAGAAGCAAGATTTTTAACATCTTTTTGTAAAACATCCTTTGCTGATTTACAATCAATGCGAAGTAAAAATATTTTGTTTAATAAATCAGATTGAAATTTGGAAATGTATAAAACAATCGCCAAATTTTTTTTAATGGTGGAATAGTTTTGTTAAGTGCTATTCCAATACTTTGACGTAAAAGACACAAATTTTTTCTTTTTCGTCAAGACTCTGTTTGAGAATGCCACCGTAACCTATGTCACTGGCATCAGTTTCAACAATTTTGAAGGCATTCGGATCAGGAAGGCTAAGACAAGGAAGTTCCTTAACTTGGGTTTTGATATGCCTAACAATGTTTGAATGAAGGTCAGTCCATGGAGGTGGATTGTCCTTGAGTCGCTGATGAAGCGGTTTAATGAAGTTACTGAGATGAGGAATAAAGTCAGCAACATAGTTTAAACATCCCAAAAATCGTTGAAGTTTTGTTTTATCAATGATTTAATCGGGAATTTTTTTAGCAAATTGAATTGCTCTTTCAATTGGTGTAATGAACCCTTGATAAATCCAATTACCCAAACACCATATTTTAGTTTGAAACAAACTAATTTAAGGTTTTGAAACCACTAATCCATTTGTTTATGCAATCATAACAAATTTAGAGATATGTTTAAAATGTTGATCTATAGAATGACTATAGACTAATACATCATTAATATAAACAATAATGTACTGACTATGATCATTAAAGATCTCATTCATAATTCTCTGGAATTCAGAAGGAGTATTTTTTTAAACTAAAAGGCATAATATTCCACTCATACTGACCAAAAGGTACAATAAAAGCAGTTTTATACTTATCATTTTTTGAAATTTGTATTTGCCAAAAATCAGATTTCATATCAAATTTTAAAAAGATTTTTGCAGAATACAAACGTTCTAGCAGATTAGATTTGTTTGGGATTAGATACTTGATCCATTGCAAGGTTGTGTTTAAAGGTTTGTAATTAATTACAAGCCTAGGAGCACCATGTTCAATCTCAGTATTTTTATTAACATAAAAAGCAGCACAAGACCATGAACTTCTTGACTTGCGAATTAATTTCTTGTTTAAAAGATAATGGATCCCTTTTTTGCAGTTTTCCAAAAGCTCCAGACTCATTTGAATTGGTTTGGCATTCGTTGGGATTTTCTTTTCAGAATTTTTTTTCATATGGTAAATCTACCACATATTGTTTTCTGTTCCAAAAAACATTTGGTAAGCCAGAGCAAATATTTTTGTGGATTTGTTCAAGACAAGTTTAAATTTTCTTTTGAATATCTTTTTGACACAATTGCCTTTCTAAATGTTGAAAAGAAATCTCTTCGTTTAAAAAGTTTATCTGTTGTTGTTTTGAAGTCAAAAGATTGAGCTCTTTGATTCTGGGTTTCTGAGTAAAAGGAAACATAATCGTTTTGCCCAAATATTCTTTTGAAATTCTATTTTTATCAGTCATATACGGGAATAATAATCTTGCAAAAGGCGCACTCAGAATGATTTGAGTTCCCATATTTTTAACTAATATAAATGGAGTTTCAAGTTTCAATTCTTGATTTTCAACATCTTTTAAAACTTTGTATTTGACATCTAAGCGTGAACCATTGACGCCATTAAACCTTTCTGTTGTTTTTTCAAAGAATTTTGTAGGAATGATTCCTTCATTGAAACAATTATAATAAGCTCATGTGTCAAATAAGACAGTTTGTTCCAAAACAAAATCATTATGAATAATAATCTTGACATGGATATAAATTGTTTTAATAAAAATCCGAGAAATCAAGTTTAAGAAAGTGTTATCTTCCTCATTACCATCATTAGATATTATTTCTGGATTTTCTTCAGTTTTACCTGTTAGTTGCATATCTTGAAGTTGTGATATGAATTCTGTAAGGAATTAGAAGACACGCAGTGGAAATAAACTTTAAAAATTTTCCATTCCTTGCCAGGATCTGCCGTATGTGTTTAAGTCAAGTGGAAAGAATCATTACCCTTAGTGTTGCTCAGCGAATTTCACAGCTTCTCTACGTGGGTGGTGATCTCTTTCTGATCGCAAGAAATCGATGGAGTGTTCCTCAGCGACCTTCACAGATTCTCTCCGCGGACGGTGGTCTCTTTCCGATCACAAGAAGTCGACGCCTCAGGTCGGCTTCATCTACTGGTATCCACACGAACAGCGTTCCAACCACGAACGACGTGCTAGCGTCTCCTGTCCCTCCAAGGCTTTCACAAGTCTCCGTCTCTATTTCAGCAGTTTCTTGTCTGCAAACCTTTTGCAGATTCCGTTCGGCCTTTTGTGTTCTGTGTTATTTTCAAACGTAGCTCCTCCAATCAGATATAGAGGATGCTATGCGTTTTTCCACTTAACCTAATTGGATTTTGGAGTTAATCTTATATTAATTCCGAATTGATACAATATCATATATTGTATAATTTTATAAGAAACTAATTAAATAAAATAATATTAAATCCGTCCCACAGATTTAATTACATATTTATTTAACTTTAAATAAAGATGAGACTGAGTTATATTTGATTTATTCCCATAAATCAAATTTGAGATATCCTATCAATTTAAATTTCGAATTTCAAACGTGATAGAGATTTAATTTATCCTTATAAATTAAATCTTATAAATATCTCTTATATGAGATATCCTATCAATTTGAATTTCGAATTTCAAACGTGATAGAGATTTAATTTATCCTTATAAATTAAATCTTATAAATATCTCTTATATGAGATATCCTATCACGTTTGAAATTCGAAATTCAAATTGATAGGATATCTCATATAAGAGATATTTATAAGATTTAATTTATAAGGATAAATTAAATCTCTATCACGTTTGAAATTTGAAATTTAAATTGATAGGATATCTCAAATTTGATTTATAGGATATCTCAAATTTAATTTATAAGCGTTGTATGTGTGACATATATGGAATCCGTGTTGTGTATGACATAAAAGGAATCTAAAAGGAAATTGAAATCGGTGGTGATGCCTTTTGATTTGATCAATTCGCATAGATGGGGTCTAAGAAAACCGAATTCAAATTTGTGATTATTTGTGAAAACCGAATTTAGATTCGTAGCGCAACATAACCGTAACATATGTTACTTTGTGAATGTTTTTTTGCCCTTCGATTAGATCTGAATATTGATTCTTGAATGTTTGGGTATGGTGAACAATATGGCTCTAGATTGCAAGTGTTGTAATTTTTAAATACGACCTGCGTGTCGTGCCTTCCTCTATATACTCTCAATGTACCTTCTCCTCTCATCTCACTCCCCTCGAATGTTAAAAGAGGTTTCTATATGTAATTTCTCTTTTCTTACTAGAGAGCTCCTCTCATTGGCTTGAGGGGACTTAGAATAGGTGAGCCATATTGTATCACATTTGAATGATGCATCTTATGATTAGATCAGCACATGCATATTACTTGTATGAGTTACAAACTGGGATACATGCATCCTCATAAAAACAGATAGTTAATTAAGCCCTCTAAATGAAATCTTAAGTCATAATGCCGTCAATTTATGAACACTTGTCAAAACCTCGATCGCTCAATTGTAGAATCCACCAAAGTGGGTGCAGTTGAGTAATCTTGGGGAGATAAACAAGAGTAATGGTGCTACTCTCACATGTTTATTATTGTTTGACTTATTTGAGATTAACAAAACGGTTTTGGGTCTCAAGGCATTAGATGGGATTAAAAACATGCCATATCATATGATGATAGGATCCCATAAACATCTAAGAGTTACATTTGATGTAATTGGTAAAGGTGTTACCTACCTAAATAACTTAATTTAAGCGTCCTGCCAAAGCGGACTTAATTTTAAGCCAAATATGGATCTTAGCCCACTAATTATTGCATTGAGGGTTGTTTATTTAGTGGGAGATTGCTAATTCAACTGCATATTTTAATTGTAGAATCATGTCGACTAGTAATACTGCTACATTATCGCTGCGATCTGTCCTTGAGAAGGACAAACTTTCTTGACTGGTTTAGGAACTTGAGAATTGTTCTCAAGCAGGAAAGAAAGGCGCATGTCCTAGATCAACCCATTCCTGAGGAGCCAGCCGCCAATGCTCCCAGAGCTCAGAGAGATGCTTATATGAAGCATAAGGAAGACTCTGTCGATGTGGGATGCTTGATGCTAGCCACCATGGTTCCGGAGCTCCAAAGAGATCTGGAACACATGGAGGCTTATGAGATGATTGTGCATCTCAAGGAAATGTTCCAGCAACAGGCAAGGCAAGAGAGGTATGAGACCACTAAGGCCTTACATTCCTGCAAGATGGCTGAAGGTGCATCAGTCAGTACTCATGTCTTAAAGATGAAAGGGTACATTGATCACCTTGAAAGGCTTGGATTTCCCATGAGCCAGGAGTTAGCTACGGATTTGATCTTGAACTCACTCCCGGAAAGTTATGACCAGTTTGTTATGAACTACAACATGAACAACATGGAGAAATCTATTTCTGAACTGCATGGGATGCTTAAAACTGCTGAGCCGAGTCTTAAGAAGAAACCCAGTAGTGTTTTGATGATTCAGAAAGGAAAGGGTACGAAAAAGAAAGGCAAAGGCAAGGGGAAGGGTCATGGCTCATCAGGTAAGACCAAAGAGTCAGGCAAGCCCGAAACCAAGCCTGCACCAAAGAAGGCAAAGCCTCCGAAGGAAGGAGTCTGCTTCTTCTGCAATGAACTGGGTCATTGGAAGAGGAATTGCAAACTCTACCTCGAAGATCTGAAAAAGAACAAGAAGGATAGCGGGGCTATCGCTTCAGGTATTTATGTTATAGACATTCATCTTTCTACTTCCACCTCATGGGTATTAGATACTGCATGTGGTTCTCACATTTGTACAAATGTGCAGGGACTAAAGGACAGTAGGAAGCTGAAAAAGGGCGAGGTTGACCTACGAGTTGGAAACAGAGCAAGGGTTGCTGCGTTAACTGTAGGCACTTATGAATTAGTTCTGCCCACTGGGCTTTTGTTAGTTTTGAACAATTGCTATTATGTTCCTGCTTTAAGTAGTAACATTGTTTCCCTTTCTTATTTGGATAAGGAAGGTTTTACTTCCATTGCTGGGAATAGTAGATGTTCTATTTATCGTAATGATGTTTTCTATGCTCATGGTGATTTGCATGTTGATCATTACATATTAAATTTGGAACAACCCAATCATGGAAATATCTATAACATAACCGCCAAAAGGGTCAAACCAAACGATTTGAATCCTACATACCTCTGGCACTGTCGTCTGGGCCACATAAATGAGAAACGCATTTCCAAACTCCATCAAGATGGATTTCTAAACTCATTTGATTTTGAATCATATGACACTTGCGAGTCTTGCTTGTTAGGAAAGATGACAAAGTCACCCTTCACTGGGCACAGTGAGAGGGCCACTGATTTATTGGGCCTCATACATACAGATGTGTGTGGACCGATGAACACAAATGCCAGAGGAGGTTATTCGTACTTCATAACATTTATAGATGATTTCAGCAGATATGGGTACATCTATCTGATGAAACATAAATCTGAATCTTTTGAAAAGTTCAAAATATTTCAAAATGAAGTACAAAACCAGCTTGGCAAAACAATTAAAGCCCTTCGATCCGATCGGGGTGGTGAATATTTGAGCCAAGAGTTCATAGATCATCTTAGGAATTGTGGGACACTCTCACAATTGACTCCTCCAGGGACACCACAATGGAATGACGTTTCTGAACGGAGAAATCGAACACTATTAGATATGGTTCGATCCATGATGAGTCGAACAGATCTTCCGCCCTCCTTTTGGGGCTATGCCCTAGAGACAGCTGCATTCACACTCAATCGTGTTCCATCTAAGGCAATCGAAAAGACTCCGTATGAGATATGGACTGGGAGGACGCCTAGTTTGTCTTTCCTCAAGATTTGGGGATGCGAGGTCTATGTTAAGCAACAAGCCTCAGACAAATTAGCGCCCAAATCCTCAAAATGCCTTTTTGTGGGATATCCTAAGGAAACCAAGGGATATTACGTCTACAACCCTGCTGATAACAAAGTGTTTGTTGTCAGAAATGGTATCTTTCTTGAACGAGAATTTATCTCTAAAAGAACCAGTGGGAGTAAGGTACAACTCGAAGAAGTTCGAGAGCTACAAGACACCACAGAACTGCAGATGGAAAATAGAGAAGACTCACAACAAGTTGTTGAGACTCCTCAAGTCACGCAAGGTCCACGAAAGTCTAATAGGACACGACTTCAGCCTCAGAGATATGGATTTCTGATTTCTGATAGTCGTGATGTGTTGCTCATTGAGCATAATGAGCCGACTACCTATCGAGAAGCTATAGTGGGACCAAACTCCGAAAAATGGCTTAGTGCCATGAAGTCTGAGATGCAATCCATGTACGACAATCAGGTTTGGACCTTAGTCGACCCGCCTGAAGGTGTAAAAACCGTCGGGTGCAAGTGGGTTTTCAAAGAGAAAACTGACATGGATGGCAATGTAAATGTCTTCAAGGCACGACTGGTTGCAAAAGGTTTTACTCAAACTCATGGTGTGGACTATGATGAGACCTTTTCCCCAGTAGCAATGGCCAAATCAATCAGAATCCTCTTTGCTATTGCAGCATATTATGACTATGAAATATGGCAGATGGACGTCAAGACATCCTTCCTTAATGGAAAGCTCCTTGAGGATGTGTACATGACACAACCTGAAGGGTTTGTGCGTTCCGAGGACTCTGGTAAAGTGTGCAAGCTTCAAAGGTCCATTTATGGACTAAAGCAAGCCTCTCGGAGTTGGAATCATCGTTTTGATGAAGTAATCAAAGAGTTTGGATTTCTTCAAAACATTGATGAACCTTGTGTGTACAAGAAGGTTAGTGGGAGCACAGTTGTGTTTTTGGTACTCTATGTCGATGACATCCTACTTATTGGGAATGACATTCCTACCTTGCAGATTGTCAAGTCTTGGTTAGGAAAGTCTTTCTCGATGAAGGCACAGGTTTCTTGTTGGAGTTTGATTAGACGTATTTCCTTCTTGAGCTGTTTGACCTCTAAGTGAAGATCATGAAGGGTTGTTGGTTTAACAAAATGTTAAAATTTGTTTAAAATATCTGTTAAATTGTATTTGTTTACTGGAAAAATAGGTTTTGAGTTTGAAGAAGAAGGTTGTTGATTAATCAATTCTCGAAACTTAAACAAATATTCTCCTTTTTCATAATCTAGCAATTTTTCAATAATATCAAGAAGTAAATCTTGTTCCTTCAAGATAACATTGATTGAAGATGAAGATTTTGGGATATCGTCGTTTTGAATATCCTTAGAAAATTCACTTTCAGTTTATCAACTAGAGGATTCACTTCCAATGCTCTACTTCCTTTTCTTTAATTTTTCCCATTTTTCCTTCATCCTTTAGGGTCTCTCCCTGTAGTTGGTATATATATATATATATATATATATATATAAAGTACTGTGAACAAATCTAATTTAGAGTGAATGAGAAGTGTTTTTTCCCCTCTTTTTTTTTTATAAAAATTATCTGAAATTATATCTTATTCTTATCCAGTTGTTTATATTTTCATTATTTATGCTATAAATACTCCATCTGGTTTATGTACTATTTGTTGCAAAAGTATTGTTTTTCATATTTCATAATACTTATTAATTTTTAAATTTCAAGAATGCATTAGATCAAGATAGTATTTATTTAAAGAATACTAAGGATGTTTTTAGAAAAATACTAGTAGATTAATTTTAATCATAATTGGCCAATAATTCATTTGAAACAGTTTATATTTTATTTTATTTTAAATAAATAAAATTTTTAATTTAGTTTAGATGACTTTTTAATTCTTTTTAAATTAAAATATTTATTTTTTAAAAAAATAAAATAAATTATGATTATTTTTAAATGAGTCAACAGCTAAATTATTATATTTATGAAATATTTCTCCTCTCTCTCTCTCTCTATATATATATTTACTCGATTCCTTACAATATCCTCACAAGCAAGTATTTTGAAGGGGAATATTGTGATTAAGAAACAATATTTTAGGCCTTGGGGGATTTTTTGGAATGATTGTCTCAAGGCGTTTATTTTAAATTTTTGAAAGAATAGATTGAGAAATTGTTTAAATATTAACAAGTATTTGTCAAAATTAAATCAATAGAAACATATTTTCTTAAAAGGGTTTAATTTATTTAGACAATTTTAAGTCACACTACTTTATAATTTATAAATAATGTAAGATTTTTATATTTGAAACTAATATATTAATTGAAAAGCTATGATATTTTATTTTTTATCTGACCAAAAACTTGCTATAGTTTTGTCTTGTTTTCTTCCCTCTCACTAATGAGATCAACTAATGAGATCAAATGCATGCGACTGAGGCAAAAATGCAATATTATTACTCTTGTGAATAATAAGTAGACAATTAGAATTATTTATTTATTTACTTTGAGCATATTTAGATATGCTTTTAGAAAATGATTTATAGAAAAAATAGTTTTTAAACAGCTTTTAAAAAAATATTTTTAGATAAGAGTTTATAGAAAAAAATTCTAAAATAAATGAATATTTAGATTATTATTATTACAAAAACTTTTATTATTGATTAATTACTATAAAAGATGTAAGATAAAAAAATGCATTTCAACTCACATCCCATCCACCCTTACCATACACTACTCATCATCTTATTTCCTCTTCTTTTTCTCGTGAACATAGGCAATAAGTGACATTAAGATGATAGACAGAGGTGAGGATAGAGGAATACCACAAGCATCTTCTTCCTTTGGTAGATCCACGACCAACAACTCAGCGGCATGGTGACTCAATGATAGGGATCATCTTCTTCCCTTACGAAAGGATTGTTAGGGAGAGCGACTTAGTGGTAGAGTAGGATAGTGGCAAGGTGAAACTATAACAAGTGATGGTGGCACAATGAAGTGATGACAGCACAATAAAGTGGCGACAGTGATAGAGAGAAGAGTAGAAGAGAGAGAAGAGAACACAGAGAATAATGAGAAAGGAAGAAAGAGTGACAACCAAATATGGGCTAATTGAGTAGTTCATAAGACTGTTTCTTGTTTTAGAAGTTATTCTTAGAAGTTTATCAAAAGCTATAGTTTTATACTATAATTTAGTCTAAAAGGACTTTTAGACAAAAATAATTATTTATTTTATAATTTTCTCAAACTAAAGTTTAAGTCAAAAACACTTTAAAAACTAAAATTTAAGGGCAATCAAAATAAGCATTTTACATATTTAGAATGAATTACTACTGCTCATTGAATTAAAAAAATCCAAATAAAATATCACTTAATTTTAAAACTTTAAAAAGATTACTGAATTTTTAAATTTTCAAATTAATACTCTATCATTACAATATAATATTTAAAAGTCTACAATTTTATGATTTTGCCCCTTATTATTTTTTATTTAAAAAAAAAAATCTCAAGCACCTTGCTAGAGACACCATTGCTGGCCGGCTATCGGAGCATTGGCATTGCCGATCACCCCAACTGTCGGAAGGTCGTTGGAGATCTGGCATTTGTGACTGAAATTTTTGGGGCAACTTCTTGGATTCCAAAATTTTAGTGACCATTAATCCACCAAACCAGTTTAATAATATAATACAAAATAATATGAGTTAACTAATCATTTTTTTTTGCCAACACATAAGTTAATTATAAAATTTTAACGACACGTGATTTACTATTTTTTATTGTAATTCTGAACTTGATTGAAATGAATTTGGGTACTCATCATTTTGATGAGTATTTTAAACTCATTATATATGAATTGTTTAAATTTTTTTTTTCAAATGTTATTTTTAAATTTTAAAAAAAATATTTTTTAAAATTTGATAGTTAAGATATTATATTTATTTTAAATTTTATACCCATCGAAATATTGTTTTTTAAAAAAATAAAGATAAGAAAAAAATTAGATATACTAATAATTTGTATGAAAGTATTTGTCATGAAATTCAAATGTAATGGCATAGAGGACAAAAAGCGAAATAGAGTGGGGATAGCATATAAAAGGCAGTTCTTTGCCGTACAAAGCTGCCACGCCCGATTGGGGCCGCCAGCCACAACATCCCAACCACAATGGTCTTTCCCTCGGGCTCAGTGTCTTATCTGCACCCTCCCACCTGTCTTCATTGGTGGTTGTCAGCGAATCAATATCCTTTAAGCCCTTCTCTCCCGAATCCATCAATTCTTGTTAGATTGATAATAAAATTCTAAGAATTAAATTTATGACAAAGTTGTTGAAAAATATTTTTATTATAAAATTTATTACATAAAAGTAGTTAAAAACGCTTGTCTTAAAATGAATGTAACACTTTTTTAAATATATTTAACATATTTTTAATCATATATAAATATTTTTTATTTTATATATAATTAAAGATATATTATATATAACTAGAAAAAAGTTATATCTATTAAATATAATATAAAGTTAAGGGTTATGACATAATTTTAAGAACTTTTCCCCAAAATTTATAATAATTAAGGGTTCTAGCATAATTTTTTAGGTTTTATTTGGTTGGGGGTTTTAGAGGGGAGGGGAGTGTGTTTAGTTGAAAAAAAAATAGAGGGGAGGGGAAGAAAGATTTTTTGTCATTTAGTGCTCCTCTCCTCTCCCTTACCTCCCCTCTAAAAGTGGGAATTTTTAGAGGGGAGAAATTTTTTTACCCCATTATGATCAAATTATCCTTTATTAATTTTTAATATTCTAATTGTTTCCTTAAACCTTTTTATTTTTTATTTTTTTCACACCTAATTATTTTTAATTGATAAAACTTAATAAACATAATAAATTATTTAGATATTATATTAAAATATATAATAATTATAAAATTAATAAGAAATAATGTTAAAATTTTATCATATTTTTTAATTTTTTTAATTTTATTATTTATATAAATGAGATAAAAAAATTTAAGTTTCATAAACTAAAAAAATAATTTTGATATGAATATTATAAATAAAGAGTAAATAAATTTAAATAAAGAGATAAGGGTATATTTGTCAACTTTTAATTAACTCTACTCCCCTCCCCTTATGAACCAAACAAAAAATATCATTAATTAACCCCCTCTATCTTTCTTTATTGTTTATTAAATTAATCTAACCTATTCTCTCTTCAGCTGAATTAAATAATAAATTGTAAATATAAAAAATAATTTATAAAATCCCTGACCAGGGAAAAATGTTTTATTTGCAAAACAATTCAAAACACAAGGGATTAAAAGTATGTGGAGTAGAATACTGAATAGAAGGAATGATTTACTGAAAGTAATCATTGGGTTCATATAGGTTTTAGACTGATAAAGCTTCAAGCTTTGTGCTCTTCATTAGAGGAGGAAGGATGAGGACAGAGGGAGGGTTTGTCAAATTTAATTTGATGATGGCGTCGGAAGGGATTAAAAGTATAAGAGTTGTCTTATCTTTTGATTGGTTAGTACACAATTGAGCTGCTGCACGAGAGAATTTCTCTACTAAGGTGAAACATCTTAAAAATTAGATAGATTAAAATAAATAAAATTTAATATATATAATAAAATATATATTTATATTTTATAAAGATATAAATTTAATTTTTATTATTCTTATAAAATTTTTTTTAATAAGTATTCTCATAAATATTTTATAAGTGTTTTTTTTGAGTCTTGAGACTGTACTATAAATTTAGTAGGGGATCAGTGTCAAATATATTTAAATTTTTTTATAACAAAAAAATAAATAAATAGACTAAAAGTATACTTTAACCAATCAAAATTTAATTTATTTTTTGATATCAAATTAATTAAGTATTTCTGATTAATTATTTATGATCATTATAAATTATTATTATAGTTAAAAATTTAAAATATTATAAAATTAGTTAAATACACAAAGGACAAAATTTTTGAAAAATTAAAATGATTTATGATTATTATGAATTATTGTTATGATTAAAAATTTAAAATATTATTACTAAAATTACTAATTAATTACCACATTGTAGTTTAATTTTTTTTCAAAGATCAAGTTAAATTGTTGATTGATATTATTGATTGTGATTTGTAGATAAATAAATTAAAAATATTAAATTGGATTGTCCTAGATTAATTTTTAATTAACCGGATATTATAAGATTTTAAAAATGATGTTGATATTTGATGATTGATAATTGATAGTTGAGAATGATTAACTGAGGATTGTAATATTGTTAATTGAGGGATAAGCAACGAATAAAACCATTTTCTTAAAATATATAATAAGTCAGTTTCTTAAAATATGAGAGATTCCCCCTTTTAAAATATATTGTCCACCTCGCACTATAAATGGTAAGTGCCTCCAATTGTTGTTTCTTACCCAATCGTGAGTTTTTCAAATTGACTAACAATTACATCAATGTAGTCGTAGTATTTGAAATTTGCGTATTCCAAGTCCATTATCATAAATCTTGGGACACTATTACAAAAAAAAAAACTTTTTAAATTAGTTTAAAATAGTATTCTATACCGGACAATAATCTACTGTAAAAACATACCGAGTAGAAAGTGTATATTTTTTTAAACTGGGTGGTACACCGGTGTAGAATAAATCTTTTCTAAACCGATCTGAAAATGATGTATAGAAGGCTCAGTTTTCTTAACATTTAAACTGATCCCTTTTGATATCAAGTGTAGAATTTACTAATATCTGTATTGGTTGTAAGGATATTCGGTTAGATGAATGTATTTTCTATACAGGTTATGTGAATGTCCTCTATAGATGAATGTATTTTGTACACTGGTTGTGTTTATGTTCGATGTAGATTAATCTATTTTTTATACCACACCATAAAAACAACTGGTATAGATGTTATAATATTTATATATTATTTCTACACCTACTGATATTCTTTATCTGGTTTAAATATATTTTAAAAAAATAACATATTCACTGTTTCATTACCCGATCCCCTGAAGCTTCATAAATAAACTGGCCAAATATACGACTCAAAGAGACAGCAACAAAGATAGAGTTCAAGATGACAGAAATATAATTCAATTGCTCATTATATTATTTATTTAATAAAATTCAATAAAAAATGTAACAATTTGAACAGAAAAATAAAAAATATATTCATTAAAAAATAAATATTATTTAGAAGAAAATAATTGAACAAAAAACTCGTAACAAAGATTGTGCATGTCCTCAATATCTTATTCAGGAATCGGGTCAAGTTGATCAAACATATGAAATGTCAAGTTAAAATCAAAGAAATTAAAACATTACTACTATATATTAAATTAACAATAAATATGAAATCATTAAAAATACAATTTTACCTCCTCCGTTAGATCAATCATATTTGACACAATAATATTGATCATGCGTCTAACTATGTATAAGCGGCACAAATTATTTTCTTTTGGTTGCCCTCAACTCTGTAATAGTAACATGATAAAAAATTATTTGTCATAATCAAAACGTGGAGCATAAGGCTTAATACTTTTTAATAACTTGGGTGTAATCTATTCAGGGTCCCTCACCAAGTTGGCGTGTTTAAGATCCCTTGTAACTGCGAACATCTTTATAGCCCTATGCCCAAAGTTATAAAGTTAGTAACCCATTTATTATAAAGATCATATTTATTACAAAGACCATTGTTCTATAGAAGAAAACTTGCGTGTTCATAATTTTCTTAATATCAGTCGATGACTTGTAATGAAGGGAGTATAAGAAGAAAACTTTATAACTGTGCTTACATATGATGACCAATTGCCAATGGTTGCTATAGAAATTAAAAATAATGAGTATCATCATTAAACAAATACAAAACTAGTATGAATTGGGCATAGGAATCTGAACTTACCTTGTTTGCCCTTAGAAACCAACTCAACTTCCATGTACCTACAGTTAATGCAAACACGACGTTAGATATAAGAGTTGAATTTTATTATTACATATATTTATATTTAAATTAGACTTACATAAAAAACACTTAGATGAAATCGGAGGTCAGTTTATCCTTATGAGTGATAAGAGATTTCACATATGCATGGTCAACAAAGGCTAGTGCCTTTACATTGCCCAACACTAGATCTATAGATAACGTATCCAGATGGAACATTTTATCAAATGCCAATAGGATCACACATTACATGGTACTCAAAGTAGGAGGTGTGGGAAGTTAGGTCGGGGATGACACGACGTGATCCGAAAGAAGATACTTTGGCCATAATTTGAAAGTTCCCTTCGCCTGACTTACTATCTTCACCTCATCAGTGGGAATTAGGACAAGAGCATCTTCAATTACCATGTCTTTAGCTGTCACTATTAATCGATTATCTTGAATTTGGATGTGGTGGACAATTACCACTAAGCTATGGATGGAACCATATGCACTAACAGTCTAAGAGGATCCTCCACATATATAGCATAAGCTTCAACATCCTCTAACATCGGCCTAGCCATATAACAACTCCCTTTAATGCTATATAGGTTGAATTTGAGTATGTTTGGGGGGCACTTGTCTCATATTACCTTGATGTCATTATGGACAACATTTCTTCCTTGAGCTTTTCTAACCCCTCTTGTAATCGTATCTCAAGTGAAGCTTCTACCACCCTAGCCTCTGCCCAAGTCTCTATCCCAGGCTTTACCTTTATGGTATCCAACAACAATTCAAATTCTGCCCTCGACACCAAGTCTGGAGAATATCGTGGAGATACTCTAAAGTAATCTCTTATACCTACACCTCCTCCAACTCCCTTGACATGACCCTCATGCTCTTGGTTGCCCTATCAACAATCAAGATATCATTCCTACCATCTAACTTTAAGGATCCATAGGCCTCTTGTATTTAAGATCAGTCTATAACATATAAAGAACAAACATAAGAAATAATATAATGTCTACTAAAATAAAATAATAGTAGTATTTACAATTTTTCTGTAATCATGCGAGCGTGATCGCTTGTATATGATCATCTCCTTATTTAGTAAGCGTACAACCATTTATCTTTGCGATTTATTGGAGATGGGGGAGTAAGAATAACACTAGAATCTGACTTAGTATTTTCTTTTAGCATCTTCCTCTTGGCCCCTACAAGTCTCTTTCAGCCTTTGCATAACCCCTTGAGACATTGTGTAAGGGCAATCATTCTTGAAAGGGCATTCAATCACTTTTGCCCCTTTTTTCTACAAGACTTAAAGTAGTTAAAATTAATACATATGATAATTTGATATGTTTGCTTTTGCTGCCAACACATGCAAAAGGAAAAAACATGTGAAATGCAAGATTCCTTTTGACAATATATACACGCATGACACTCTAAGATGGATCAACTCACCATAGTTGCTAGCGTAGGCTGAATCCTAAGAAATTATTCCCGAGTAGCTTCGTCAATGAATTGATACTTACTGCATGGAAAAGGATGAGACTAACCATCTTTGTCCTAGCCATGCACATAATGATGAGCTAGCCGTGTTTTTAATGCTCTCCAACGCTCAACGCAATAAGACAACGCCTTTTTCTTCTTCAAGACTTCATTGTTGGGAACATTATAAGTGATCTGCAATAATTGCCGTTAAAAGCAGAGTTATCAACAAACAGTTTTTTTTGGTATTGCTCTATATACAATATAAAATAGTTAGTTTCTATACTTAGATAGCGTCCTAAATTTGATTCTTCATACGATCATCAATAGCATCCTAAGTCTGTATGGTGATATTAGGCTTGTTAAGTGCTAAGAGGCATACATAACTTGTGTATTTGGTCATATATTTACTAATTGGGTTCTAATGTCTATCAAACTCAATCGGTAGCATTTCCCTTCCTTTCTTTCATAATGTCTTTCAATCGCGTCGCATTTCTACCCTTCTTTTGCGTAGAGTTGCTTGGAATATCAATAGCCTCATTATGATTAACACTACCCTCCATATTCCTATATACTTAATAACAAAATCAAGCATAGTAAACAGACTTACCCTTTTTCCTTCACCATGTCAGAATAAACAAAACTTATTCCTTTAGCATTTATCCATGGAAAAAAGTGCAAGTATTTATCATAGGAAAACTATAAAATCTATATTATGTTAGTTCTAGGTAGATAGGTCGGATCACCCAATAGGGGTGAATTGGGTTAACGATAACTTTTAAAATTGTTTTGTGACTCTTTAAAATCTTTGAGTAAAACAATGTAATTTGAAAAATTTGATTGAAACTGGAAATCAAAGAGTTAAGGAAGAAAAGTTTGCACAGATAGTTTATTCTGATTCGGTCTTTCCTTGACCTACGTCCAGTCCTCAGCTTCCCACTGAGATTTTTTAATCCATTATAAACATTAAGATTACAATGAACTCTTAGTAGCTTTTGCAACTTCAATTTTAACGGCTAATTGAGAACCACATCAATCTTGAGGTTACACCACACTCTGTGGCTGCACTCCCTCTTAAACTGATACGAGCAAATGCTAACATTGAATCCCCTGATTTTAAGGTTTTGCTCTCAGATGAAATAAATAATAAAGGGTATAACTAACTCTAAAATAGAGTGTATGAATGAACATTGTAGCTCACTGTAATTTTTCTCTCAAAAGCATAATACATGAAAAATAGAGAAATGAATGCTTTTTGAGTTGAAATGTTTCTATCATGATTAATCTTTCATTGCTTTTCTGTTCGTTGTCGCCCTTAGTTGCCAACCTCAAAACTTTGAATGCTCTTCTATTTATAAATGATCTTTTAACCTGTGATCATTATTTCTGTTGAGATTTTTGTTAGTTGAGTTTTCTAACCGTTAGAAATATGACAATTGAACTAGCCGTTATAGTTATTGAGGCTTATGCCTTTTTTGTTGAAAGTCATTAGCTTTGCTCTTGTGGTTTACTTTCTGTTTTAGCTTGATCTCAACGGAATCTGAACTCTTTAATGTTAATCCTATAAATACTTCAAAATTTGATCGTTAGTATATAAAAACATGAAGTGAGGATTTGAATTTCTGATATTGAACTTGAATAAATTTAATCACACCAGGAATAATACAAGTATAGTGTATGCTTAATCAAATGAATCAATGTTTAATAACCCAATTAATGATCAAGAGTATAAAATCAATTTTGTTGTAAATACTTTTACATCATATAAAGATTCTGTTTGTTTTCAAATATTATTCTATATTAATGATTACCTAATTGATTAAATAGAGTTAATGTGTGAAACAGAAAATATAACATCATATTGATTTGATTTTCTGGACATATATAATATATTCTTACAAAGATAAATTTATAAAGAGACTTGTCATGAAGAATAATAAAAAGCATTTGGAAATTGTTACTTAAATCAATAATCTAAAGTATGAAATGAATTTGTATAGTAGAACAGAGCTATACTTCAAATTTCAAAAGTTTCTAAGGTTAATCGATTAAGATAGGTTAATCAAATTCTTAATCAATTAATGTGTTTATAAAAATGAATGAGAAATTATTTTAACACATATTAATCAAACAACTAATATGTTAATGTAAATTAATGGATTAACCAATCGATTAATTAGCTTATATTTGATTTTCATAAACCTGAAACTTCACTGATTAATGGATTAGTTAACAGATTAATAGTTGGATTACCTAAATTTTTAGGTGATAAAGTTGGAGAAAAATTTAGAAATGAAAATGATGGCATAATCCCTTATGAACACTTGACATATAGAAAATTAATCTCTTATGTTCAAAAAACTGCTCTTAAAATTTGTCAAGATGATAGCATCCGACATCAACTGGCAAAAGAGAAAGCCGTAAACCGTAGATAGTTAGGAACTTTCTGTGAACAATTCACTCTTCCAACCTGTAAACAAACCAAAAAATATAGGAGACCTTCCTATCACAAAAAGAAAAAAATATATCTACTAAAGATATAACCAAAACACACCTCCTCGTAGGTTGAAACAGAAATTTAGATCCAAACCTAATGTCACTTTCCTGAACAAAAAAAGTCAACTGTTTTAAATGTGGTAAACTAGGCCATATTTCAAAATATTACTCTTTAAGGAAAAAACTCAAGAAGATCAAGTGTATTGATGAAACTGTTCTTGAATAAATAAACAATCTTTTAATTGAAAAAACTTCTAGTTCAGAATCTGAAAGTGATTCTTCTGAGGATATTCAAAATATTCAAAATGATGATATCACAGAATCTTCATATTCAATTAATGTTATCTCGAAGGAACAAAACTTACTTCTTAATATTATTGATAAATTGTCAGATTATGAAAAAGGAAAATATTTGTTTTAGTTTTGAGAATTGATTAATCAACAACCATCTTCTTCAAACTAAAAACCTGTTTTCTCTATAAACAAATATAACCTAACAGATGTTTTAAACAAATTTTAACATTATGTTAAACCAATCACCCTCCAAGATTTACATCAAGAGGTTAATAAACTTAAGACTGAAATACGTCTAATTAAGCTTCAACAAAAAACCTACGCAGAAGCTATATCTCAACTTCAAGATATGCAACTTGCAGGTAAAACTGAAGAAAATCTAGAAATCACATATAAGGATGGTAATGAGGAAGATCAAACTTTCTTAAATTTGATTTCAAGAATTTCTATCAAAAAATTCTATATCCATGCCAAAATTATTATTCACAATGATTTTGTCTTAGAACAAATTGTCTTATTTGACACAGGAGCTTATTCTAATTGTTTTAATGAAGGAATTATTCCTACTAAATATTTTTAAAAAACAACCAAAAAGTTCAATGGCGTAAATGGCTTACGCTTAGATGTTAAGTACAAAGTTTTAAAAGTTGTTGTAAATCAAGAATTGAAAATTGAAACTCCATTTATATTAGTTAAAAATATGGGAACCCAGACTATTCTAGGTGCCCCTTTTGCTAGGTTATTATTCCCATATATGATTGATGAAAATGAATTTCAAAAGAATATTTGGGCAAAACTATTTTGTTTCCTTTTACTCAGAAAACTAGAATAAAGGAGCTCAATCCTTTGACTTCTAAACAACAACAAATAAACTTTTTAAATAAAGAGATTTCTTTTCAACATTTAAAAAGGCAATTGTGTCAAAAAGATATTCAAAAGAAAATTCAAACTTGTCTTGAACAAATCCATAAAAATATTTGTTATGATTTACCAAACGTTTTTTGGAATAGAAAATAACATGTGGTAGATTTACTATATGAAAAAAGATTTTTTTGAAAAGAAAATCCTAACAAAGGCCAGGCCCATTTAGATGAGCCCGAAACTTTTAGAAACTTGTAAAATAGAGATCCAATATCTCCTAAACAAAAACTTAATTTGCAAGTCAAGAAGTCCATGGTGTTGTGCTGCTTTTTATGTTAATACAAATGCAGAAATTGAACGTGGAGCTCCTAGGCTTGTAATTAATTACAAACCCCTAAATGAAGCTTTGCAATAGATTAGATATCAAATCCAAAACAAATCTTATATACTAAAACGTTTGTATTTTGCAAAAATATTTTCAAAATTTGATATGAAATCTGGATTTTGGCAAATACAAATTTCTGAAAATGATAGGTATAAAAATTGTTTTTACTGTACCTTTTGGATAGTATGCGTGGAATGTTATGCCTTTTGGTTTAAAAAATGCTCCTTCCGAATTTCAAAAAATTATGAATGAGATCTGTAATGATCATAGTCAGTACATTATTGTTTATATCGATAATGTATTAGTCTATAGTCATTCTATAGATCAACATTTTAAAAATATCTCTAAATTTGTTAGGATTGCAAAAACAAATGGATTAGTGGTTTTAAAACCCAATTAGTTTATTTCAAACTAAAATATAGTTTTTGGGTCATTGGATATATCAAGAGTCCATTACATTAATTGAAAGAGCAATTCATTTTGTAGATAAATTTCCCGATCAAATCATTGGTAAAACACAACTTCAAAGATTTTTGGAATGTTTAAACTATGTTGTAGACTTTATTACTCATCTCAGCAACTTCATTAAACTGCTTCATCAGTGACTCAAGGATAGTCCGCCTCTATGGACTGACCTTCATTCAAATATTGTTAGGTAGATCAAATCCCAGGTTAAGGAGCTTCCTTGTCTTAGCCTTTTAGATCCAACTGCCTACAAAATAGTTGAAACAGATGCCAGTGACATTGGTTACGGTGGCATTCTCAAACAACGTCTTGACCAAAAATAGAAAATTATTTCTTTTACGTCCAAACATTGGAATAGCCTTCAACAAAACTATTCCGCAATTGAAAAAGAAATTTTGGCAATTATTTTATGCATTTCAAAATTTTAATCTGATTTGTTAAACAAAAATTTTGTACATCGCATCGATTATAAATCAGTAAAGGATGTTTTACAAAAAGATTTTAAAAATCTTGCATCAAAATAAGTCTTTGTCAGATGGCAAGAAATTCTAAGTGTTTTTTATTTTAAAATTGATTTTATCAAAGGCACTTCAAACTCCCTTCCAGACTTTCTCACCTGTGAGTTTTTGTAGGGTAGATAGAAGTCTGAGAGAAAACAAAAATGCTAAGGAAAAAAGAACCCAGAGATAAACCTAGTAAAGACTAGAAGCAAAAAGGTATTCTACAGGATGTCCAAAGTCAAACAGTCTTGTGTTATGAACTAGAGGCCATAATCCAAGCGGTAGTAAAAAAATACGGGTCCCAATCTAGAGTCCAACAAACTCAAATGAAGTCATCTACTCCATTTAGATCTTTGGTCCATAAACCTGAAATAAAATTGGAGTCATATATTCTGTCTGGGTCATCAACCCATCATATCCAAATAAGAGCATATTCTAAAAAGATTTTGGAATCATATGCCCAGAGTTATGCCCAGAAGATACTCCCAAAAAAAACTTTTGCCCAGAAATTGGTACTTCCTCCAATTTCTTCAAAGGTATTGACAAAAAACCAATATGATTTGCTTGATCAACAACCAAATGTCTTGCAAATCAATCCTTCTTAAAATCAAATAGTTTCTACTTTTGTCTCCCGGAAAATGGACATTCCAGTCTTTTTAAAATAAAATAGGGTTATAAATATTTTCCAGATAGAACCAGAATTCTATCATAAAAACCCAAACCAAGTGGCTTTAAATATTTTCCCCAAAGGATTTCATTTTTGCCCAAAACAATTAAACAAAATCAGGGAATATTATGAATTAATATTGATTCATTTTGAGTCAGCAACAATTAAAAAGAATGCTGATAAAACATATGAGTTTTTAATAACTTATTCTACCCTGCAAATTTTAAAGGTTCAGTTACCCCATACTTACACTTAGAGAGAGATAATTTGAGTTGAGTGAGAGAGTCTCCTCCTCCTCCTTCTCTTTCTGTATCCCTTTCTCTTCTGTAAGTTTCATGTTTTAAATAATTTACTTTTAGCATTATTTTCTTAAAGCTTTTTTTTTAAAAAATTTTTCATATCCTTACCTCCTCTTATGAGCTAAGGTTGGCTAGTCTATCGCCTTTTAGTTCATTCAAGAGCATCCCATTTGCATGCATCTTTAATGTCTATAATGCATTAACTGGTCCGTCCAGTGCTCTACTTCCTTTTCTTTTAATTTCCTCTATTCCCTTCGCTCCTCCAGGGTCTCTCCCCCAAGTTGGTATCAAAGCCAGAAGGTGAAGTAGAGATGTGGTAAATAAATCTGGATCTATCTTTATGATATCAGAATAATTATTGAGCTTGTTAGTATGATATGACTGTCATAAATCGATAGCACGTCAGTACATGCTAAGTTTATTACACATGATACCATCAGTACAAAAATGGACTGTAAGACCCGACGGACTGAGGCAGGTCAAACATCGTACGCAGTAGTATGTAATAAACCTAGTACATGTATGCACTATATTAATGGCGTTGACTAGATTATGGCTGGTTAGATACTATCATACTAACAACCTAACAATTTTTCTAGATCCATAGGGTAAATATACTAATGAAAGGGAGAAAATATCAATTATTGAGTTTTCGTTTTACTTTACTTTACTTTTATTTCTTGCTGTTATTATTTCTTCTTTCTTTGTCCTTTCTATTTCCTGCTTTATTATTCTGCTTTTACTTTTACTTCTTTTGTGCATTTACTTTCTACTTTTTACATTTTAAATTATGTCTTTATTCTGCTTTTTCTCCTTTAAATGAGGATGTGGAAATTCTTCTTCCACCTCTTCATCATCAAACTTTCCCTTAAACGATGAGGAATTAACGAAGTAACAACCGCTTCAAACAAAAGATTTTTCAAAGAAGAAATTTCTTTTCAAAACATAAATCAAAATATTGACAATTGGACTCTTCCTCCTATTGCCATAAACTCGTTTTATGTATAAACAGAGGATAAAAAAGGGTTTTCCAAATCCGATTATATAATCAGGACTATTGAAGAATCAGTTTCTATCCAACCTAAAAAAGAGGATTTTTTTCTTTCTTTCTAGGAAATCGATTAAACGACACCGAAAAGAATACAATCTTTTATATATCGGTAGCATTTAAATCATAATTAAATTTCTTGTCAGAAAAAGCCTGAATATATCATGTTTACTCTGTCTTTTAGAAGGTAGACATAATATATACCAGGATGCTATTTTGGCAATGGCAGAAACTGGCCTGCATGCTAGACATGTTTACTTTAACTGTTATCCAGACAAGATGATGGATTTAAAGAATAAACATGCCCCTAAAGGTCTTAAACTAAAAAATAAAACTTCATGGTTTGAACATGTTGCCAGGATCTATACCTACTACCCTAATTTATATGATACAATATAAGGTCTCAAACACGTCACCTTCTTATATTCAAATTCCTTTTAAAACTGACCAAACAACGATTTTCTTAACTGATTTCCAAGACGTTAATATAACAATCCCTAAAGTAATCATGTGAGAAGATGATGTATTACCAGAAGAATGGGTCATAGAAAAAGCTACACAGCTTACTCCAAAAACCATTTCACAGTTAAGAAAAATCACTCAAACTTGTTATGGATCTGTCAGGTTATCCTTTGATCGATCCAGAAGATCAATTTCTCAAACTCAAAGATTTGAAGCTTCAATATATGAAGACTATAGATATGTCCAAACAGAATCATCTAGATTCTCTTGTTCTTCAATTCCTAGATCGCTTTTTGTCATATATGGAATGACATATGAAATACCCAAAATAGTTACCCAAACCAAAGCAACTACTATTTCTTCAATCCAATGAATTGATAATTCTACTAATATACCCCAAAAGGTATATGAAAAAGATGAAGATTTAAGATCTGACTTAAGATCAGTCGAGTCTCCAACTTATTCATCGCTAGATATGGAAGAAATACATGTCATAGAAAATAATTTTTAAATTGACAAATAAACTTTGCAAAAACAATTTTACTCAGAAGAATACAATCTCCAGAGAAAATAGTTTTTTGAAAACTTCAAAGGATATAGTAGAAAATAAATTCAAGAAAAATTCTACAGATTCCTTTAAAGAGCTCAAGTGAATATTCTATTCTTTGATTGGTTTAGTGAATATGCTAAAACTACAAAAATAGATTATCCATTTGATGAAACTATTGATGTTATTAAACAATGGAAAAGTTCTAAAGGAGAAAATATCTCTTCTGAATTTCTTCCTCCTAAAATGGTTCAAATTCCCCAAGCTAAGGATGATTAAGGTTAACCTGTGCTAGCTGCACCCTTTCGATTTAGAAATATGGATCAACCTATTGATTCAACAGACATCAAAAAGATATTTGAACAAAATAATTACACTAATTTGTATCTCCAACAATTAGGTGATCATTTTGCCCAATCATCTTCAGATATTGTTTTTGAACAGTCAAAACTAAGGATTGAAAACACAATCTTCAAACCATTTCATATTAACACACAAATAAAGTCTAAAATATACAACCAAAACAAATCTAATTTGATTTTCAAAATCAATCAAAAGATTCACCAAATATCCCAAACCTTGACTATCCCAGAAACACCTCAAGCTGAATCAACCTCTTCTACTAGGCAAGTAGCTAACATAGAAAAGGAATCCCAAACAACTTCACAAACCGATTCTTCTAAATCATAACTCCAAATCAACCAACAACAATAGAAATAACCCTCCAAACTGTATTACCTTAGGGCTAGCCCTCCAGACATTCTGGTTAAAGAATGAGTTAACCAAAACTTTAGGTCATTTAGTGGAGAGAACATTTATGAATGGAACATAGATGGTCTTAATGAAGCTAATATCCTTACAACGATGCAGCAGATGACAATATTGTGTACCACATATCAAACCTAAAATAACTACACAGATGAACAAATTACTAATCTTTTGGTATATGGTTTTACTGGATAATTGAAAAATTATGGGATCATTATTCACTACAGAAGATAAATAAACTATTTTTTCATCTATACAAATTGAGTCTGATGGAACACCTATTCTTTATAATGGTGAAACTTATCCAGATTCTTTCCAAACTTTAATTTTTTACAATTGTTAAATATTTTATTGGTGATCCGTATATTTGGAAGGATAGATCAGTTGAATTACTGTCAAATCTTAAGTGCAAAACCTTGTCTGATTTTAGGTGGTATAAGGATACTTTTCTTGCTCGAGTTCTCACAAGAGATAATGTCATTAATTTGTTAACTATTCAATTAATAACAATATCTTTATTCAAAAGAAAATCTATTTTCAATGTATTAATTGATTAACGAATCGATTAATTAAATTTTTAGCTCAAATACAGAAGGCAAGCCATTCGACATTAATCGATTAATTTCTCCAATTAATCGATTAACCAATCGATTAATTGATTTTCTTTTTAAAATAGAAGGCTTCCTTTTCAATTAATCTAACATTCAATCGATTAATTGTCATTAATCGATTAATGCTTAATAGTCGAATACCTAATTGATTAACTTCTTCTTTTAGCTTCATTTGATTCCAAAATTGTTTTCATTACTTCAAAAACAATTTTTCACAACATTAATCAACTTCATTATCTTTTAACATCATCAAAACATATACATACTAATATTCTCCCCCTTTTTGATGATGACAAAACTTGTAAAAGTAAATTAATTTGAAAAGCTTTTTAAATTCAATTTCATTACTCAGAATAAAGTAAGAGAAGATTTCTAGGCAATGAATAATGCATGAAAAATATTAACATTAATACTTTAAAAGTTTTATAATTAATGAAAAACAAGAGTACACATAAACACATCTAAAAACAATCCTCAGTCATTAGTCAAGTGACTTCGTGGAGGAGGATTCCTTCTTTTCACTTCTTCTCTCCCCTTTTTTGACATTATCCAAAAAGGTCAGGGCAAGAGAGGAAGAAATAATGAGGGGAAGCTATGGTAGTGGTAATACTGATACTGAGCTGAAGGAGGGAGTGAAATAGCTAAGGTAAATGATAGGGTAGGTGAGGATGAAGGTGAAGGCTCAAAAACAATGGAAGTAGAAAGTATTGAGCCAAGTTGATTAGGCAAGGAAAGGAGGTGATCTTGAAGCTCCTCTTCAGTGAAAGAAGATCCCATACTATAAATACATACTACTATGAGATTCTTGATGTTGGACACTTTTTCATGAATGTGAGCCTGTCATGCAGATAAAGCCTCTTGTCGCTCCTTGACCTCTTCCTTGAAAGCTTGGAAATCCTGTATGTGAGCTTTGAGTACAATTTGGATTCTATAGCTTCGTCTCTCCTGAGCCAAGTTAGCTTCTTTCTTAGAAATTATGAGTCTACTTTATAACTCTGTAAACTATGTCTAAAGGTACATCTGAATAGATGCTCCCATAAAGGATAAAGTTGTATAAACTTGTGGTCTGGCAGAGGGTTGCTTGTCCTAAGGATCTCTAGAAAGCTTGCCCTTCTTGGCATCATAAGGCAGCTTAACCTCATCTTGTTCAGCTATGTCATACCAAAAGCACTGATCTCCTCCTTCGTCCTTCCCTCCAAATTGTGAATGTTGTAATGCTTAAGGATGAAGGAGACAAGCTGTGGGAAAGGCATCAGTGTAGTCTTAGTCTTCTTCAGGCATAAATCCCTCATCTAGATATGATGAAAGCTCCCAGGTTGAGCTTCTTTCTATTGATGATCCTAACGAGAGTGATATAGTTTTGTTGGTTCATGTAGCTGAAGCTCGAGGACTTGACAATATGTACCAGGAGGAGATGTAGTGGATAATATGGTAATAATCGCATATCTGACTCGGGGTGAAAGTCAGGGATCCTAGATAAGGCTGGTTGGTCTGAAGCAAAATGTGGTATGCCTTTACCTGGTCTATAGGCTTCATCACTTCAGAGGGAGAGACTCTAATCAGATGATCAATGACACTAAAATCTAGCTTAATTTCTCTGCCCTTGAGCCTGGTAGTGAGATAATTGTCTATAATATTCTCCTCTTCATCCAAAGATTCGAATATTTTCATATTGTAGTAGAATCTCCTAACTACATCTAGGTTGGATGGCTTATTGGTCCTTAGTCAACTCTCATAATGATAGAAAAAGTCAATCAAATTCAAATTGACTCTGTGATCAGTCTTAAGTGCATATATGTCTACAGATACAATAAGACATCACTTTCTTTCCCTAAGCCATATCATTATCTAGGTCGTTGGTACCTGGAAGAAATTCTAGTCCTGATGACTATGGCTATGAAGGAACTGATGATACAGTGGGCTTGCTTGAGGTCCTATACCTTTTCCTAAGAGGTTTTATGGTACACTTGATCATTCTCTCTAGCATTTTTGTGAAATCAGGATTAGAGTCTATGTCTGAGGCATCTCTATATGTCTTGGCCTACCTCTTAGATTGAGGTGAGGGTTCAGAGGCTTTACCTTTCACCTTCCTCACCAGTGTCTTGCTCACCGGTTCCTTCCCTTTGCCTATTGGGACTTTTGACCCTTCCTTGGATACCTTAGGTAGAAATTTCTTCTTCTCCTCCTTTGATTGAGAAACTTGAGGCATGTTAGAGATGGATTTTGAATGTTGTTGCTCATAACCATCTGGATTGGTGGTTTTGGTTCGCGCCATTTGATTCTAAAAAATGAGGGATTGATCGGTGAAATTGAGGAATTTGGAGAAGATTTTGGGTAGGTTTTGATCAGAAGTAGATGCTTAAGCTTCCCCCAAAGTAATTTGTGGCTTTTTAAATATTAGAGTTGAGAGAATTTGAAAAGTGATCGATTAAGGTTGAAGTTGAATAGTGAAGAGTTGCGAGTGATAATTGTTAAAATCCGATATTATTTTATTAATGCCAATTAATTGATTAAGTAATTGATTAATTTAATCAATTAATCGATTAGCTATTCAATTAATTCCAATTAATCAGATAGTTAATCGATTAATTGTGAACAAAATAACATTTAAACACAAATTGACACTAATTAATCGATTAGATGCTCGATTAACACTCATTAATCGATCAATATTCTAAAGACACAATTTTTAACACAATCAATTACGTGTTCGATTAATTCTCATTAATAGATCTCTTAATCAATTAATTTTATCCCAAAACACTTTGAATGGATTCTTAACTATGATTAATCGATTAACTATTTGATTAGTTGACACTAATAGAATATTCAATCAATTATTCTCAAAATAAAACTATTTTAAACAAAGTTTCAAACATCATTTACTCAAATTATCAATCAATTAACTTTTGAAATTGAAATCATTGAAGAAAACTGTTAACTTTTCTTATAAAGATTTTTGAGAAAAGAATTCACACAAGAAACATTTTGGAGATACATGTATCACAAACACCATATTAATGTAAAGATACCAGAAACATATTTTTAAGATAAAGAGAAGGTTGAAGAAAGCTTATTCAGGTTTTGCAGCTTAATGTGTTGATTCATTTTTTTTCCTTTTTGAACAACATCTTGTATTCATAGTGATCATTTCCTCTGCTATCTCAATCTTGATACGCCATTTGTAGTTCATTGAGTTATCTCTATATTCTCCTGTCATAAATATAAATATCTTTTTCTCTTAGAGAATGGTTAGTATAATCACAGAAAGATTAAATAAATATGAAATCATTTAAGGCCAACTCATCGTCAAAACATATAGATTTTTAGTGAATAAAGTTTGAGGAGAGAAACAAGTAATCTTGTAAAATATTACCAAATATATAAAACTTTCACTTTCTGTTAAAATTATCTTTAAAATACTCAAATATATTTTTTCAATACTATCTCCAAGATTATAAAAAATTTTAATTTCTTAAATAATTAAATATTTTCAAACACTTTTATATGCAACAAGAAAATGTTTTAAAAAAATTGATGTATAAGCTTGAAATTTTTTCTTAAAATAATGTTTGAAAAATATTTATAAATCATTCAGTAATCCATTTAGTAATATAAATTTTGGAAAAGCCTTTAATAAACTTATTGCTAATGGAATCTTAACCAAGAACAAGTATCTATTACCTACTTATAATTTAGTTCAATAGACACAAGGGTAAGAATATATTTTACCATTATTGCTCTATTACCATTATTACATAAAAAATATATGTGCAATCAGAACAAGAAATTTGCATTATTATTACATAAAAAACATTTATGCAATCATAACAAAAAACTTGCATTATTATATTACATGAAAAACATAAAACAATCACATACAAATCAATCAAAATTCACTTCTTCTTCATTCAATTTTGGTAAACTTATTAAAAAAGAAAGGGTCTCACAAATTTAATCATCTTCAACAAGCATTTTTTCTAAGAGAGTGACGATCCATATTTTATTTGTCGAATAAGTGATATAGAACTTTTGTTTTGCTGGGTCTGCCATAATAAAAGGCTCATCCTTAAAACTTATACTATTTAAATCAACTAGTATAAATTCTAACTAATCGACTATAACATCGTTGTTTACATTAGCCTACTTGCATTCACTTGAACACGGGAACTATGAATTTGAAGTAGTTCACCTCACAAATCTCTTCAACAATGTTGTAATAAGGGATGATTGCTAATTTGTTGTCTTTTGAACTAGAGAAGTACATAGTTTCAGCCACTAACATAACATCACTATTTTGCATGCTACTTTTGTCATCTAGAGACTTTGTATAAAATGAATACCCATTGATATCAAATGAATTCTAACATATCACATTAAATTTAGGACCATATGTCAACCATCTAACTGAATCAAAAGCACAATCTTTATTTTCAACCTTCTGTTTGAAACAATATGCAAAAGATTTGTTGTGTTTTCTAATCAGCTTTTGCTTTGTCATTCTATTATTTTTTTCTAAAAGGCTCTTTATAAACAGATATATAGTTTTAAACTTCATCAATGTTATTCAAGATATGTAAGTATATTTGCTACAATTAATTATGATCAACACTCTTTACTGATATTCTGCGTTGACCCCTTGTTTGGCACGGGGTTTAGGGAGACGAGTAAGCTTTATTTAGATAAGTAGTGTTGACAAAAATCAATACTTTTTCTTAAACATATTTTTGAATAATGGATACTTCATGCCGATTTAGATTCTTCATATACCCTTGAAATATTTTCATGTATCTTTCAATTGGGTACATCCATCGTAAGTATACAGAGCCACACAATTTTATCTCTCACGCTAGATGAACGCTGAGGTGTACCATGATCTCAAAAAAGACAGGAAGATGCAATTTTTCAAGATAGCACAAAATAACATAACCCTCATGCTCCAATTCATCTAACTTTTCAGTCTCAAAGACTTTACCACGTATAACATTAAAGAAGAAGCAAAATTGGGTTACAATGTGTCTCAAATCATCTTCAAGAATTCCTCGAACAACCACTAGGAGTAATTGTTACATCAAGACATGATAATCATAATACTTTTGACATACTAATTTTAAATCTTTCATCGACATAATTTTCTTAAGATTAGATGAGTACCCAAAGGAAACTTTGATTCCTTGCAAATACTCACAAATAATTCTTTCATCCTTGGACAAAATATTAATCTCTTCAACACAATAACTCCCCTCACCATCTGTCCTTGGACGTAAATCCTCTCGTATTCTCATTTATTGTAAATTTAATCTTGCATTTAAATGATCCTTGGAACTACCCCGTATATTGATAAGTGTTCCAATAATACTGTCACACACATTTTTCTCCATATGCATGACATCAATACAGTGTCTTACATGAAGATGTTGCCAATACATAGCTCATGAAAGATAGATCTTTTTTTCACATATTTTTCTCACTTTTATTGGTAGTCTTACTGAAAGTAACATTGATGTATTTCACCTTTTCATAAACTTACTCTCTAGTCAATGGATTAGGAGCATTTTTAAATTCTTCGCTTCCAATTTTTTTTCTTCAGTCCACAATATGGGTGGTCTTGTCTTAAAAATCTCACACAACATAGGTAAACTGTTTTTTATCCATGATAAAGTTGATAGTAGCAAGTTCTTTCCCCATAAATTGGACATGCTTTATGACCCTTAAAATTATACCCTGACAAATTTTTGCATGCAAAAAAGTCATTAATTGTACAAAAGATCATAGCTTGCATATTGAAGACCTCCTTCTTAATCGCATAAAAAATCCACACTTTCCCATAGCTTCTTCAAATCTTGGATCAAGGGCGTTAGGTAAATATTTATGTCATTTCCAGGTTGTTGCGGTCCTAAAATCAACATAGAATATATTACATACTTGCGTTTCATATACAACAAGGGGGATGAGTTATAAATCACTAAGAGGACAAGCCATGAACTACGTATACTGCTAAGACTACTATAAGGGTTCATACCATATGCACTAAATCCAAGCCTTAGGTTTTATGGTTGATTGTCGAATTCGAGAAATAATTCATGAATCTTCTTCCATTACAAAGAATCAACCGGATGATAAAGCTTTCCATCACAAATCCTTTCAGTCGCATGCCATAACATTTTTTTTTGCATCATCTTCATTAGCAAAGAGGTGCTTGAACATTGGTATAATTGGAAGATACTATAACACTTTTATAGGAGAGTTGTTTGATCTGTACCTTGGTGTCTTACATATTAGACAATTCTCCTCATCTTCATACTCTTTCTTGTATAATATACAATCATTTGGGCATGCATGAATCTTTCTATACTGTATGCCTGAAGAATATATTATTTTCTTCGCATCATAGTAGCGTTTGAGTAGTCTGAAAATATGTCCTACAACCATTCAAGCAATTATGAAAAACCAAAATCACTCCACCCATGTCGTGCTTTCAAACTTACCAATCTTAACACCACATTCAACATGTTATATTTTCTACACCCTATGTATAGAGATTTTTTTTGCATCATTACACATATTACCATATGCATGTGACCGCATAAAATCATATTTTCTAACATCATGAATCATGCCCTCTACTAAATCATCAGTATCCATGTCATTATCAAAGGATATGCTATATTTGTTCAGATGCACTAGACCTTTCCATATTTTTACCATGTCATACCTATACCTTATAAATCTTGCAAAACCCCCATAAATTAGATGAGTGTACATATCTATAGAACTTTATTTTCTCTCATTCAAACAACTCACACAAGGACAATAAAACCTTTCATTGTCATCATCACTATTTCATTTAGCAAAATCCAAAAACTCCTTCAACCCTCAGCATACTCAACACTTGTTCGTTTAGCTTTTATCCAACTAAGATCCATATTTGTGGAAGACTAAAAAACTATAAAACAAAAAAATCTAGCTTGCAGCTAATTATGAGAGATAATATATAACACACAAGTGGAAGAACTTACCAATTCAAATAAGTAAATGAAATCAATGAATCCAAATAAATAACAGCAAAAGCTACTACCAGTAGTGCATAAAAAAATAAAATCTGATGGTGGCAAACTATCTTCCAACCTATATATAATATATTCTCTCATTTTTGTCATTATATAAAAAAATAGGAGGAATAGATAAAAGTTATAGGCTTTCACTCCTCAGAGTCAAAGTTTTAGGATTCATAGTGGTGAGTATCAACATGATTATAAAAGCCATCATTCTGTTGATAGTGGCGAACTTCAGAACAGAAAGTTCTGAAATAGTTTTTCAGTCTGTTAACTTTCAGAGTCAGTTCTTCTACAGAGTCCTCTAGGCCATTGAAGCATACCATGAGTTCCTCAAGGCGCTCTATCAAAGAGACAATTAGGGTGAGGAGAAGGAGGTGTGCATAAGGAAAAAGCCATTGGAGGGTTCAAATAGAAGAAAAGAAAAGAAAACAGAGAAAAAGTGATGAGACAAAAATTATTGATCGTAGAAAGGGTATACATGTAAGGTTGAGGAATAAGAACATTTTCAAAAAAATAATATAGAAGAATGCAATTGGCTTTATATCATAATGACTACAAACGTTGGGAACCGAAGAAATGAAATGAATAGTCTGAAAAAGTTACAGAAAAGAAGTGGAAAAGCATAAATAAGAAATTAAATAGTTAGAATAAGACGAAGCCAATCTACGCCTATTAAAATTAAATCTGATGTAGAAATAAAACATCTAAACTGAATCTAAAGGCAACCAGTGTAGAAAGAACTTTTTTTAAAACTGAACATATATACAATTAGTATAAAAAGTATATTTAACACCAGTTATAGAAATATCCGGTATAGTAATTATCTTCTACACCAGTTACGTATACATCCTGTATAAATAATTCATCTTATTTATAAAAATATCATCGATTATTTTTTTAAACTATCTTTGTAAGGATCATTTTAGAAATGAGGTTTTAAAATATATATTTTATAATAGTGGGTGATCAAAAATCACAAAACAATCGATATACTAAAAAATCAACTATAGGTTGTACAAAAAAAAACTATAGGTAATGCATTAAAAACAATTCCAATATCTTACGCTAATAAGGAACTGCACACCCATAATATATATAACAATTATAGAAATAAAGGAATAAATATCCAATAATTTATATTATACCATTATTTCTAGAGAGGCAGTAAGATATTTATCTGATTCTATTTATAGAGTAATTTTTTATTATATTTATAGGTCATATGATTAATTTTTTTATATGAATGTACACTTTTACCTTCATTTAGTATTGTATTGATTTTGTTCCCATGTGATATAATGTATATTAAATAGGGATAAAATTAAAAAGTTAGTTAAATTTTAAGGCAGAGTTAATAAAATTTAAAATTTTTATTAATTTATATAAAATATATTATATATATATATGAAAAATATTGACTTATATATATAAGTCGTGAACTTAAATACTAATACTACATATAAACCCTATTTACAAAATATAGTACTCTTTAGGTTTGTTACTATAAAATCTAATTGATTAAGTTAGAAAGATTAAAAAAATTAAAAATTAATTTAAAATAGTCACCTTAATTTTATATTAAATAAAAGAGTAGTATTATTCACTCAGTATTAGCTGCTTTGCAAATCCCACAGTTAGAATATGTACTATAACAGCATTCTTCTACGATTTTACTCAGTTGAGCTTCCCGAATTCTTCACAATATGAGTTTTATGTAGTAAATTCTTTACAATATAGTTACGCATCAAATAAAAGTTTAAATGCAATACTCCAAGGTTAGTTAATTTTATTAATGCAATTTCCGTTCTTTTTCTTAAAGTTTCATTTTTGTAAAGAAAAGCAAAATATGATTATGCCATATATAATAAGAAACTTATTAAGTGATAAATTATTTATTTAACTTTAAAAATTTCAGCAGCATAACGGCATAAAAATGAGAATTTTCCCGACATTGCCCTCTCTTCTTCAGTCCTCACAAGACCAAATTCCTAAAGCTACTCCCTCGTATTCTTAATATAAAATTTTATTAATTAATTTAAATAAATTAAAGAAGTTAAATAAATAATATAATTTTAATAAATATGACATGATCTATCCAAAATACTCATATATAAATAGGAACAAATCATATTTAAAATTATCTCTTATAAAAAAGAAACAAAACGAGTATTATACAAGTAACTTATATTTAATAAGAATAAAATTAAAAAAATTATTAATTATCTTACAAATTACTTATATTTAGGATCAAACTTTTCTTCTATAAGAGACTTACATATAGTACTAGAGTAGTAGTATACATCCACACTATTTTTTTGTTCCTATCTGTGAATTGTTAAAGTAGTAGTAGTAGTACACACACACATACATATATGTGTGTGTGTGTGTGTAGTAGTGTGTGTGTGTATATATATATATATATATATAACAGTTGCCAATGGCTTTATTTGATTAACCTATAAATAGATAATCCCTTCTTTGCCTTCTTTTCATGTTTCTTCCAAGTTCTCCATACCAAAAGCGTGTGTGAACTTCCACTAAAAAAATATTTACATGTGTTAATTACAAATTAAATATTGATTAATTCAAGCCATATGTGGTAAAAGTGGAAAACAACACCCTTATTTTATCCCAAATTTTCTGAATACACATATGAAAGTATCTTCTTATATTTTCTTTTGAAAAATTAATTCCTCAGTCCTTATAGTTTTATATGATTTTCAATTAGATTTTTATAGTACTTTTTTTCTTATATTTTCTTCAATTATAGACGTTAATTTTTATACTTATAATTTGTTAATTAGGGTAGATGTGGATGCCTATTGAATCACAGAATAAAATTTATTTATTACCAATATAAAAATAAAAATTATTATGCTAATAAGTCACAACTGTTTCCTTGCATCTATATATAATATATAATCTAATTATTTTTAATTTTATTTATATCCATATTGTAAAATTAAATCATGTATATGTTAGGTGAGATCTCCGTCTTTAGTTACTAATATTATTTCTCTTATAAATTGATAAATTATGAATATAGGGATCAAATTTATAATTGAGTAAATTATACATACCTAATTAAAAATGAGGTAAAAATACAGGAAATAGCATATTAATTTTTCCTATTCTCTTTATCAAAATAACCTGTTAATGCATGGTGATTGCTATTTATTTAAACAAATAAGTGAAAAACAGATTATTAATTGAAATAGTACATCCTTTTCCTCATTTATTAAGGAATATACTTGTGTGCATGCATTTAGAGGAGAAGGAAACCTAGTACAATAATTATGGTAAGTGGTTTTAGTGCATGTTTGGGAGCCACTTTTAAAAATTAATTTTGAGTAAAATTTTAGTTTAGAAAAATTTGAAGCAAATAACTATTTTTTGTCTAGAATTGATTTTAGCTAAAACTATAGTTTTGAATAAGTTATTGAAAATAACTTTTAGAACAGTAAAATAGTTTATGTACTATCCAATTAATATCTTACCCCTATTTTTTTATACATTCTCTCCTCTCTCCTCTCTCCTTTCTCATCTCTTATTTTCACCCTATCTCATTTTTCCTCTCTATTCTCTATACTCTCTCTTATCTTCTATTTCTTCTCTACCCTCTTTCTTTTCTCCTATTTTTTCTCTACCCTCTCTCATCTCTCATACTTTAATTAAATCATATTATTTTTAGTAATTTATCAATATAAAAAGTGATTCTATTACTAATCATCCAAATATCTCTATTCTTAAAATCTATTCTCTAAAAGCTAATCCAAACATAAATAGAAGAATAAAGAGAATGGAGGAGCAAATGACGACAAAAGAAAGGAAAGCACGACAAATACTATTATATCCTATAGAGAGAGAGAGAGAGACATGCGCTTGCCCTAGATGGATTCACCGTATATGCCCCCACGCCAATAAAAAAATAAAGAAAAACAGCTTTTAATCTCTGGTGATTAATTAAGCCCTTGGTAATATCAATTCTCCCTTTTATCACCTTCTTCAGCTACTGTTGAGTTTTATCCTTTTTGCCTTATGCAGCTAGCAATATTTAAGATATTTTATGTTGGACGATGCTTTATATATATATCCCCTGCATTTTATGAGGAAAACGAAGAAAGTGATCGGTAAAAGTTTGAAATGGATATAAGTATTAGTTGCACTGTTCCTTTTTATTCCATATATATGTAACCATAATCCGACACATTATATTTTTTTTACTGATAATATTATATTTTGACATGCATGTTGATGAAGGGAGAAGCGAATGTGAGGAATCAGGAATGTGTTACCCTTTTCAGTGTTTTTTTTTTAAAGTGAAAAGTGAATTTATTACTACCCAAGATATGAACAAAAGAGGTAACGTAAATCATCCTATACTTAAAAGTTGAAAGAAAATCTCTTGCATTAAGCACTTGTCTATATTAGCTGGCTTTTAAAAAATATATTTGTTAGATAAAATAGATTTTAGAGAATATAATTTTAATTATAATAGATTTGTGAAAACTCTTTTTTAAAAGTTGAATATTCCTTCGCGTGGGCCCTACTCCTACTCATGCCCAGACTCTCTCTCCTTCACTCTCACTTGTGGGTCCCGTCCCATTCCATCTGAAAGCGGTAGTGGAGAGTATCCGAGTCAGCAATACCTCATTAATCAAACCACAAGTACGAGTGCATAACCGTCATTATCGTGTATTAATTAATTTTGAGGAAGGAAGGAGTAGAATTTAAATTTCACAATCATTCTTTAACCGACAAGTCAGTCTTTGTATATTAAAGAATCACTGTTACTGTGCTGAGTGAGGGATATGAGTTTATTATCATAATGAAGAGAAAATGATCACGAGTTACCGCTAATCCTAAAATAGTACTCATTGCCTATATGTTAGTATTAGACTCATTCTGTATGAGTTATCTGACCCCAATTTCATTAATCAAACCATAATTGATCAAGTCCACGAATTTGTTTATTAGTACTAAATTTTAAATAAAAAAAAAAGAAAGAAAAAACAATCAATTAGGGATGTGTAAGGTTAAAACTCATATTTATCTTCACACAATTTAAATTGATCGGTCAGCATTTTTCTGTGCAATTATTTATCCTCACCATAATTACTTGAATTCCCTTTAGCACGTTTATAATTCTAAACCTGCTTGGTCTTGGTGCTAACTATACTAAGAACCCTACAAATCCAAATTTATGATAATTAAAGTCTCTCTTTTCATTCTATACTGAGCATACCGACTATCAAATGCTAGCGTTTTGTGTGGCATAATTGATTTTTCACCCCATTTTTTACACCCTTAAAGTCCAAATTTATTATAACTAAAGTCCCGCTTTTCAATCTATTATGAGATCCTCGCCAATACCTTTTAGCTTTCCTTTTCCTGCTAACTGAATACGACATAATTGATTTTTTTTTTCCCCATTCTAAAAGCTTGTTTACCGGTGTTGTTCACATTGCACTACTCAAAAACCATTTGCCTATAAATCATCTAGTACGAGTGGATCAAAACTCAGCAAACTGATCATACTATCACATTCGAGATACCAATACCTTCATCGTCCTTCCACATCAATGGCCGGCCCAAATGATTCGAAGTATGGATCTAGTAGCAGCCATCCTCCTGCAGGTGCAGGAACTTCAAAGAAGAAGATTGACACTCAAACCCTGCTTTGTCCTACGACGAAGCCGCCACCGAGCAAGCCTTCCACCTCCACCGGAAAGCCGCCGTTCCCACCAACTATTGAAAGCATATTTAGGCCAAAATAATTCACAAATCAGTACCGCGCACGGATTCATATCTTTCTATGTTTTCTGGTGACTCTATCGGACCTTTTCAGTATAGAAATCGAAGAATTTCCGTGTTGATCGTACGTTCAACCTATCTATCATTTATATATACATATCTTTGTTTTCTGTGATTTCAAGAGGAGATGGAGGCAAGGTGTGCGGAGGTTTTTGGGGGAGGCGCTGTTTTGGGCATTGCTGGAACATTACCAATGGAATATGAATACGACTATAAATAAGAATCCGTGATTTTCATTAATCTGTTCTCTTTACTTTGAACTTCTTGCTTTCCTTGTTTTTCCCACTCTCTTCATGAGAACCAGATTATCACGCAGCCAGCTAGCTTGAATATATATATATATATATATATATATATATATATCAGGTGATCTGTGGTGGTTGTGTCGAAGAGATGAGTAGTAGATGTAGGGTTTTGCCGGTGATCTCCAAGGTAGAGTGGACCGTACAATATAATCTTGCGAAGAAGAAGAAGAACCAGATTTGCACGCAACTAGCTTGAATATTTCAGGTGGTCAGTAGTGGTTGTGAGGAGGAGGAGGAGGAGGAGGAGGAAGAAGAAGAATAAAAATCGACCACCATATCCTGTGGAATACCTCCATGGAAAAGCCGTTCCCATCTATTCAAACCATACTTCGCCTAAAATGATTCACGACTCAGTACCCCCGCATGGATTCGTGTCTTTCTAAGTTTTCTGGTGACTCTATCGGACCTTTTCAGTATAAAAATAGAAGAATTTCCGCATTGATCGTTCGTTCAACCTATCTATCATTTATATCTACATATCTTTGTTTTCTGTGATTGCAAGAGGAGATAGAGGCGAAGTGTTTTATTTTCTTTCTTTCTTTCTTTGTGTTCTTTGTCTTTTGGGTGGGGAGGAGGGGGGGCATCGCTGGAATATTAGCAATGGAGTATGAATAAGATTATATATAAGAATCCGTGATTTTGATTAATCTGTTCTCTTTACTTTGAACTTCTTGCTTTCCTTGTTTTTCCCACTCTCTTCATGAGAACCAGGTTTGCACGCAGCCAGCTAGCTTTAATATGTGTGTGTGTGTGAATATATATATCAGGTGATCTGTGGTGGTTGTGTCGGAGAGATGGGTAGTAGATGTAGGGCTTTGCCGGTGATCTCCAAGGAGGAATGGACTGTACAATCTTGCGAAGAAGAACTAGATTTGCACGCAACAAGCTTGAATATATCAGGTGGTCTGTAGTGGTTGTGAAGAGGAGGAGGAGGAGGAGGAGGAAAATGAAGAAGAAAAATCGACCACGATGACTTGTCGAATAATGAATTTATCTTGGATCGGATCGGTCGGCCAGCAGAGCGTGAAGGAACGAGTTAGACCCACACCAGCGACGACGACGACGGAAAGCTTCCTCCGGGAAGTAACGTAGGACGAAACTAAAAGTGAGAACTCTTTGTTTTCTGGGTCGACGTCGCGGAGGAGATGATGAGGGACGCCGTTGCGCTCATGAAGGGAGAGGCGGTTGAAGAAAACTGGTAAACAAGTTTTAAAAAGAAAAATCAATTATGTCGTAATTCAATTAGCAGCAAAAGGAAAGGTACAAGTACCGGCAGGGCTAAAAGAGGGATTTCAGTTATCAAGAATTTGGATTTTCCGGATGGAAAAAATGGGGTGAAAAATCAATTATGACTCACAAAACCCTAGATTTTGGAAGTCGATATGCTCAGTATAGGTAGCACCAAGACCAAGCAGGTTTAGAATTATAAACGCACTAAAGGGAATTCAAGAAATTATAGTGGGGATAGTTAATTGCACTGCTAAATGCTGACCGATCAATTTAAATTGTGTGAAGATAAATATGAGTTTTAACCTTACACATCCCTAATTGATTGTTTTTTCTTTCTTTTTTTTTTATTTAAAATTTAGTACTAATAAACAAATTCGTGGACTTGATCAATTATGGTTTGATTAATGAAATTGGGGTCAGATAACTCATACAGAATGAGTCTAATACTAACATATAGGCAATGAGTACCATTTTAGGATTAGCGGTAACTCGTGATCATTTTCTCTTCATTATGATAATTAACTCATATCCCTCACTCAGCACATTATATTCCCTGAGAAGTGAAAGGGTCGGGGGTTAAGGGTAGGGCCCACGCGAAGGAAAGAAGCAATTTATAATAAAATTGTCAGGAAGACAGAAATACAAGAGGGAGACTTGCAAGGGCCCATGCAAGTTAGAGCACCACTGTAGAGAGTGGTGTCCCTCGCTCGCCGCTCGGGGTTGAATTGGAGGCAACTAGTGGTAGTAAATTGTACCAACCCAAAAAAAAACAAATAGTAGTAGTACATTTAATTTGTTGTGAAGATTCTATTTCTCATTCTCTTTTCCAACTGTCTTTATTTCAACGTTGATGTAACCCCGTGATTTGCCTTATCCTGCAGAAAGAGAATGAATGTTACCTTGATCTTGATCCCTATGTGGGTTGGGGGGGGGGGGGGTTTGAAAAAGAGATTGCACTCAACCTACACAAACTTCATGATAATATTCATAAATTGCTTGTTTTTGATAAGATATGGACATTATTGTATGTAAATCCGAGGCCATGGTACACACATCAGTACTCCGCATCGCTCCCTCTGAGTTAGAATAAATATATTTCGAAATTTATTCTTTTCTATCGTGCCACATGAGATTTATGGAAAACTATTTGTCTGACCCCAGTTGCATGGAGTGCAAAGATATGGAAAAGTATTGGGGGAATATGGATGAAGTAATAAGGAAAAGAATTAATAATAGTAATTCTAATAACAAATGAATACGTAATAACAAATTATACTATAAAATATGACAATATATTTATATTTTTTAATTATTATTAAAATTTATTAGGATTAAATTCTTTTCTTTAGGCTCATCTGTCAATAAAATGAACTGAGTTCAACACTATATTTTTCTTTTAATATAACAGTAATTCTTTAATATACAAAGACTGACTTGTCGGTTAAAGCATGATCTGTCTTTGTGAAATTTAAATTCTACTCCTTCCTTCCTCAAAATTAATTAATACACAGTAATGAGCGACGCGGTTGTCCATTTATGGTTTGGTTAATGAGCTTGCTGGGGTATTATTCATGACGAAGACATGGGATGGGACACGGGAAGTTGTTTGCAGGGTTCCTGAAAGTGAAAGAGTAGGCGGTAAGACTAGGGCCCGCGCGAAAGAATGGTGCCTAACTTTTTCTAGAGGAAAAAAAATAAATAAAAAAGATTATTTAAATTTTAAAAGAATAAATTGAATTTTTGAATATTTAAAAGAATAAATTGGGCAGGAGGTCTAATTTATCATTTATAAATTTATGTGTAAAGACTATATTACCCTTCACTTTTCCAATATTTTGACAATACGATTTACAATTTGACCAATGGTATTTACAACTCTCACAATGATATTTGTAAATCGTATTGTTAAATCAGCTACAGTGTTTTTCCCAATTGTCAAAATTGGATTTCTCTCAGTTGCAAATACTATTGTCAGAGTTGTAAATACCATTGGCGAAGTTGTAAATCGTATTGTCAAATAAGCTACAGTGTCAGATACAGTGTTTCTCCCAGTTACAAATACCATTGTTAGAGTTATAAATTGTATTGTCAAAGAAGCTACAGTATCAGTTACAATGTTTCTCCCAATTGCTAAAATTGGATTTCTCACAGTTATAAATACCATTGTCAGAGTTGTAAATACTATTGACAAAGTTGTAAATCGTATTGTCAAATAAGCTACAGTGTCAGCTACAGTGTTTCTCCCAATTGCTAAAATTGGATTTCTCATAGTTGTAAATACCATTGTCAGAGTTGTAAATACCATTGGCAAAGTTGTAAATCGTATTGTCAAATAAGTTACAGTGTCAGTTACAGTATTTCTCCCAATTACCAAAATTTAATTTTTCACAGTTGCAAATACCATTGTCAGAGTTGTAAATAACATTGCCCAAGTTATAAATAGTATTATCAAATAAGCTACAGTGTTAGCTACAGTATTTCTCCCAATTACCAAAATTTAATTTCGCACAGTTACAAATACTATTGTTAAAGTTGTAAATACATTGGCCAAGTTGTAAATCGTATTGTCAAAATATTGGGAAAGTGAAGAGTAATATGGTCTTTACACATAAATTTATAAATGACAGATTGGACCTCCTGTCCAATCTATCCTTTTGAATATTCAGAAGTTTACTTTAGCCTTTTAAAATTTAAATGGATTTTTTTTATCTTTCTCCATTTTCTAAAACCAAACAAGCACAATGTGATTTCAGCCTCAAAATTAATTTTAAAAAAAATAATTGTTTAGCTTTTATATTTTATAACCATAATTTAAAATTAAAATTAATTCTCAAACTGACATTTCAAACAGAGTTAGTCATGTATATATTAATATGTTGATATTTGATTGACAAATTAATAAAGTAATTAAAGAAAAGAAAAGAAAAGAGGGGATCTGTGGTATGGTACATTTGACCTCTTTACAGATTACATCTCTAATTTCCCTTGTAATCAGAAGATCTAGCCCTAACATGATCGCCGTTCGCCGGTATGCAAGCTCAGGTTCCGACGAAGACGTTAATTTGCATGGAATATCAGACCTTTGTGTTTGCCCCAGTTTAACGTTCTAACGATTATTTTATTTGGATTTTGCTTTTTCCCCCGAGTTTTGATCTTTGTGCTAACTTCCACAACAGAAATCCGAAGATGGTTGAAGGGAAAAGGTCGTTGACGAACACTCGCACTGGTGGTGCTGCGGCCCACCACATTTTACGGGAAAATTTTTCTTCTCGCCTCTCCGATCCCTCTGATCGTTGAATCACTCCTTTTGCACATGTCGATCAGCCATGCTTCTTCCAACAAATTCACATAACACATTTTCACGTTATTATTTCTCCATTTCTCTCTTCGTTCTCGTTTTCGTCTTCGTCTTCAATCAATTTAACTTTGTGATTAAAAAGGAGCTTCTTTCGTGTGCATATTTTCTCTTCCAGATACCCTCTTCGTCTCGCATAATCAGGGCGAGGATTAGTTCACAATCTCTGTGTGTTTCTCGTCTATCAAAGCATCAATCATGTCTATGTCGGATTCGGAATCCTCGTATTGTGGCCGCGACTACAAATATTTCAGACAAGTCACTCGTGAACGTAAGTCCCTTCCACATTATTTTCCTTCGTCTCATTCTAATTGTCATGATAATTTCTATAATTCATATGTTTGTCTCTGATCGATTTGGAAGCACCACGATTTTGAATATCTAGAATGTGGCTAAGAATCTTTATTTTCTTCTCTCCTTTCTTTAGCCGCAGTTACAGACAAAAAAATGCACCGTGATGAAACTTTTAAACTAAATTCATTCATTGATGGAAAATTTGAGAGTTATCATGCCAAATATTCTGAACCATAGGATGCATTCAGGATGTCATCCAACTAACCTTAGAAGCGAAGAAGATGAAAAACAGAGACTTTAGGGAATACGACAAACACTGTCAAAAGACTCCCTATTATAGTAAGACTGTTAAAAGACCTGGAATTTGAGTAAGTAAACATTGGACCTGCGGAACCCATGATAGTAAGGTTAAAGAATTACAACCATCAAGAACTGCTTAAAATTTTAGCTGTATGGTTCTCATTTGTGACTATTTGATTCTGCGGATCCCTCCCTCTAGGGTCTAACTCTCTAGTAAAAATGTTCATTTGGGATTTTAGAGTTATACTTCTGCATGCAGATAATCTGTTATATAAATATTTACTGAAGGGAGTTACTATTGCTAATTATTAATAGTTATTCTTTTAATTACTATGTACAGATAGGTAGCTAGGATCAGGGCAAATATAGCCCTTATAAGGGATAGGTGATATCATAATCTATAAATAGGATCTTCAAACACCATTCTAAGTCAGATTGTGAATGATAATGCAGTGACTACCGTTTCAGAATTTCTCTCTCTCTCGTCTTCCTCTGTACCCTAATTCTCAAAATTCTCCCTAATTCCCCTGGTTTCCCTCGATTCTTCTCTCTTCTCTCATTCTTGGATAATCACCAATAATCACCACAACAAGTGGTATCAGAGCCGGTCGCTCCTTGTCCGTGACTTCTTTCATTCTCAGATTCTATGGTTAATACCAGATCCCACTCTAAGAAACAAGCCATGGACGCACTGTTACAACTGGTTGAAGGTCAATTGGGTAAAGTGAATCTTCTTCAAGAACGAGTAGATGGCGTCACTGAGCAGCTCCAATTGCTGGCAACAAGCGTGGAAGAAATCAGGTTGACCGTCATTAACCCCAGCGACAACAATGACCAGCCAAGAAACAAAAAATCGCGATCAGGAACGTCCCTGCCAGATACAGTACACCAAGAAGGACTTCCCTAAATTCGATCAAGACGACGTACAGGGTTGGATTCTCCAGTGCGAAAGATATTTTGATTTAGATGGCACCCCAAAGGAGGCAAAGGTCAAAATAGCAAGTGTGCACCTTGATCGGGAAGCCTTTAAATGGCAATTGGCCCGAGAAAAGAGGTGGCCGGGAATCTCTCCTGTTGGAGAGAGTATGCCGATGAGTTACAAGAGTGCTTTGGCTCACCGTTCGAGTCACCGATGGGAGATTTGCTAAGCCTGAAAAACTCTTGATCGACGCTTACTTGTCGTTAATAAATGAGGAAATCTCTGGACCGATGAGGATGTTTCGATTCAGGATCTTAAGAGAAACCAAGATTCTGTAGCGTATGCAAGAAATCACGCAAGAACGATGGCGAGAAAAGATTAAGGCAGAGGGAAAGGGCAAGTACGTGGCAGTCCCAGCGCAGCACACCTCGACGCCGCACAAGAACGCGTCAACCCCATGCAAGGATGCTTTAGTGGGTGTGGGCCCCAATAGAAAGACAAACCGAGCACTTCTGGAACCAAGAATGTTTCTTGGACGACAAAAAACTCCAACTAGGGAGATAAAGGTCCTTTCTGCCGAAGAAGAAGCCGATCATCGTGCCAAGAATCTATGTTTCTACTGTCATGAGAAGTTCTCCAGGGATCACCGATGCTCTCAAAGGCAGAGGATGCAGCTCCATTTTTTGGCATTAGAAGGTTGCTCGGACGCTTGTGAGGGCTGGGAACAGGAGCTGTTGGACGAAGAGGGCGAGTCAGACCCGCCGACGCAATGAGAAATTCCGCGTTTGTGTGCAAGCGTTGTATCCATGTCCTCATAGACAATGGAAGCACACGCGACTTCCTAGACTACAACCTGGCCGTCAGATTGGGATGGCAAGCAACAGGCACTGATGCCTCCTGGGTGTAGGTTGCAGGAGGGCGTAGACTTAAGGTGCATGGGATTTGGCAGGGGTTTCGGTGGAGGATGCAAGGGATGGACTTCACATGTGACCTTAGGATAATCGAACTCCATACCTATGATGTCGTTCTGGGGATTAGATGGCTGAAAACTATCAAGAAGGCCTTCTGGGAGACTAAGAGAATCTCACTCGGCATTTCTACTATAGGGGAAATCTCCGCAAATTGCAAGCAACGCCCCCCAACTCCCTGAAGATTGTGCCATCAAGGAAGATTGAGCCCAAACATGTCCCTGAGCAACAAATATTTTTGTCTCAGTTGCTGCAACCAGAAGAGAAAGAGCTGCATCAATGTTTTTCTATCATGGATTCTTCTAAAAGTTTATCTTCAGAGATAAATTCTGTGCTTACTGAGTCTGCTGATCTTTTCAGGGAGGCAAAGGGGTTACCACCGTTAAGAGGGCGCCACAATCATCCCATTATTTTACAAGAGGGCACCAATCAGATCAGCGTTAAGACATTCGGTACTCCTCTGCACAGAAGGATGTAAACAAAAAACAAGTTGGAGAACTGCTGGAGAACGGGGTTATCCAAGAGAACCCTTCTCCCTTCTCGGCACCGATAGTCCTAGTTAAGAAGAAGGACGGCACTTGGAGAATGTGCATTGACTATCGGAACTAAATAAGAAGACCGTGAAAACCAGTATCCAATTCCGCTAGATGCTGAAGGGAGTTACTACTGTTAATTACTTTTAGTTATCCTTTTAATTACTACATACAGATAGGTAGCTACGATCAGGGCAAATATAGCCGTTATAAGGGATAGGTGAGATCATAATCTATAAATAGGACCTTCAAACACCATTGTAAGTCAAATTGTGAATGATAATGCAGTGACTACCTTTACAGAACTCTGTCTCTCGTCTTCCTCTGTCCCCTAATTCTCCCTGGTTTCCCTCGATTCTTCTCTCTTCTCTCTCATTCTTGGATAATCACCACAACATAATCATTATGATTTTGTACTTCTAACAATCATTTCTATCGTCATGGCATCACTTAAAGGGCAAGGATGACAATGGTGAGACAGTAGGAATTTGATCTTTGGAACATAATCTTGAATTGAGACTTGAGATTAAATAAATGAAAAACACTGGAATTAAACAACAGCAGTAACAATCCTTATCCAGTAAGTGAGGTGAACTCTAGAATCAATGATAACAAAAATGTCACACCTATAAGGTTTTACTGTTAACCTCTTACGAGCTAGAAAACTTTGATGGCAGAAGTTTTGGATGTCCAAGGCAAGGCCTTCTCTACGGTGAAACTTTTGAAGGTCACAAGTTACACAAACGACAAATCTCTTTCTTACCAACGGGATTGGTTTGAGTGTCAAGCGACTTGGTATCGCTTAAGTGAGGTTTAGAGTTCAAGCCTTGGTGTATACAGAAAATTCTTATTGGGAGACTCATCTACTATAGCCAGGTGCGTGACGCGGGTCGGATCCGGATGTAGTTGGGGTAAAACTCCGGTGAACTGGGTGAGCAACAAAAAAAAATAAAAAATACAAATCTCTTTCCTAATTCTTATGTTGCGTGGTTCTCTGATTCTCAGACTAGAAGCCATTACAACTCAGCTGCTAGATATCTAGGTGTAGGATGTTTGGTACTTTTCTGGTGAATGTTAAATCTTCCAGTTATTTTGGAGCACTTTCCCAAATGTCTATTCTATGATTTTAGGAGGATTATATAAGGCAAGGCTCTTTAGTGGTATGCAACATATGTTATTATTTGTTTCTAATGGTTGGGGAAAAACTGCTGGAGATTTCTTTTTGCCGTGGCCTCTGGCATGGATAAATTGGGCTTCCTATCTTCTTTATGGCCTTCTCCTAAATATTTTGTAGAGGGGCCCACAGGCTTGAATTAGTTTATAAGTCTTCCTTGCTCGCTTGGGCTTTGCTTTGTGTTTTTTTTTTTTGTTTCTTTTAGGTGGATATGTTTCCTCTGCTCTTGTGCTTCACCCCTTTTCTTGTCTCATGCTACGTTTTCCTTTACAGAAAAAAACCATATAAATAAATAAAAAGAAGGAAAAGCATAAGCTGACAGAAAATAATCCAAATTGTTATCGTATATTGTTCTTTACACAATTTAGAGACAAATCTATTCCTGGACATGACATGTGTATTTCTTTACTACAAGTATATCCCTTGCCTAATTCAAATACATTTTAAATGCTTGAAGTGTTTACCTTTGGAAAGATGTTATCGTGCTAGCTTTTGCAAGTATAGCATCCTTGTTTTGTGCGTTTTAAAAATTTTAATAGTTCATTGATTGTAGAAAAATATTGGGCATTGACCATTTACTTTCTTATCAGATAATTTTATTTGATTTCTCTTTAAACTGAAATTCTCTCCAGGATTGTTATATGAAATGCTTAGGTCATCCAAAACAGGAGATTCAAAATCAACTTGGAAGGTATTTGATGCCATTTGTTTCTTTAGTGCATTCATACTTAATGTTTGTAAATTTCTTCTGGATATACGAGCACAAACTTTCGGTCTGTTCAGATTATGTTTGACTACTGCTATTCTAGGAAGTTTAGTACATTACCCAAGTTTCATGACAACATGTTGATGAACATACATGAGACAGATTTGATGATGTTTTTAGCAGTTAATTTCTTTGTGAAGAGCTTTTCTCAATCATGGGATCTAACCACTATCCACTGCATGTCACAGATCGTTAGCTTTCTTTTTGGATGAGATTGTTATGGGATTTATGTGATTAGTCTCCAGTTGATTATAAAATATTAAGACAGAGTCCAAGTTCATTGAGTCTAGCGTATATATATATTTGGACTCTTGGACATGGATAAGTGATGAAAGCTTGAGGAAACTAATAAAGTTGAAAGAAAGTTAACGATTAAGAACCACTGGATATGGAAACACATTGGCAGATAGATCAGGAGATGGATAAATCATTAACCTTTGTGAAAGTTTTTCGAAACTCTACGTGGTCACAGTGGTGGCAGTTCATTTCACTCCTTGGTGTCATTTGTTTGGACCGAGATGCTAGGAATATTCTTTAAATAGAATTTTGCTATGGAGAGCTTGACCTCCTTGGAAGTCAGGACTCTTAACCTTGGATCATCTAAGTATATTGTACATCTAAATGAGGGGTCGAAGGTAATAAAAACATTAGTAAGTGAAAAGTTGAAATTTGTTTATTATTGTCCTCTATGTCCAACGTTTGCCTGTTTGTAGGTACTACTCATGGACAAACTCACTGTAAAGATAATGTCTCACTCATGCAAGATGGATGATATCACAGATGAAGGTGTTTCATGTAAGAATCGCCAAATTGATTTCTAAGGAGTTATCTTTCTATCTCACAGGGAATCAAATTCATGCTGTTGAATTCTTTCCCTGATTTTTGTTATTTCTATGTCATGATGTTTGACTTTATTCTCTAGTGAAATGGTTTATACTCTTAAAATTTCACATGGATATATACAACAAAATATAGAATGTCTGTTAACCAAGGATATTAAAATATTTAGGTGCACAAATAATTATGTTTCTGTTATAAAAAATTAATTGCTGTCAGGATATTACAAGGGGTGACCTGGTGACGTTAGTTTTAGTTACGGAGCCAGGGGGTATAAATACAGAATGATAGGTGTAATAAAGTCAGGATATGGAATAGTTCAGTGACAGTTACCGTACTTGCTTTCTTTTATCTCCCTTTTCTTCAATCTTCTGAATTCTTTATTCTTTCCTTCGTTTTCCCTCGACTTCTTCTCGCAAATTCTTCTCTTCTTGATTTTCTGATCTACAGCCTCAACAGTGGTATCAGAGCCTCTCTTTCCTCGGGCTCGCGTCGGTACAGTTTGAATGGTACAGACCCGTCGACAAGAAGGAGGCCGAAAGATGGACGATAGATTACAAAGTGTGGAACAACAAATGTCGCGGGTCGACGACTTGCAAGAAACGGTGCTGGGATTTAGGGAGGAGATGCAATTGATGGGTCGTTCTTTCCGTCAAGAGTTGCAGACCGTGACGCAAGAAATGCGCGAGATAGTCCATGGTGCTCCTTTGCGTAACGGCCACCAAAGGAATGAAGATCATGTGGATGATCGGCGTCGGCTGAGGCTTCCTAGAATGGAGTTCCCCAGGTATGATGGGAAGAACATCCATTCCTGGATATTAAGGTGCGAACGTTATTTCCGGTTGGAAAACATTCCTGAGGAGTCGAAGGTGGATGCTGCGGCAGTGCACTTGGATGGAGATTCGTTTGAATGGCAGTTAGCCGTTGAACGTCGGTGGGGAGATTTTCGGCCGTCGTGGGCGGAATATGTAGAATTGTTAACACAGACCTTTGGGCCCCCGTTTGAAAAGCCGATGTTGGAATTAACTCACCTTCGGCAGACGGGGTCTTTAGCCGAGTTCAATATTCAGTTCGACACGATTTCCGCAAGAGTAGATCTTCCCGAAGCATACTTAGTTGATGTGTATGTGGGGGCGCTGAGGGAAGAAATAGCGGATTCAGTACAAATGTTTGATCCTCGGTCATTGGTAGAAGCTCGGCGTCTAGCCAGAATTCAAGAAATTGCCGTTAACCATCGGAACAGTAGGTCGGGAGGGGAAAGAAGGCTTGCGTCTGGACCTGTGATTTCTTCAAGTCAGTCGGCGCCCTACAAGAATGCGTTGGTCAGGGGTGGAGCTTCTTCTCGACTTACAGACATTCCGGTATCTAATAAGGATGGGGGTCCAGCGATCAATAATCCTACAAGATTGGTTCGTCCCCTCAAAACGCTCACGGCGGAGGAAGAAGCAGACCATCGTGCTAGAAACTTATGTTTCTACTGTCACGAGAAATTTTCTCGTGACCATCGCTGTGCAGAGAGGCAGAAAATGCAGCTGCATTTCTTGTCCTGTGAAGAAGTGGATGGAAACGCTTTTTGTTTGGTAGATGAGGAGGCTGATGATTCGGTTCCCCTTCTGTCCTTGCATGCTATTCGTGGTCAGGAGACGGGGGAAAGCATGAAGATTGCAGGGAATATAGGTAGAAGGGGGATTTATGTGTTGATTGATAATGGTAGTACCCATAATTTTTTGGACCTCAGTTTGGCTCAGAAATTGGGATGGAAGGGTAGTCAGGAGGCTGTGTCCTTTGTTCAAGTGGCAGGAGGACGGAGGTTGAAGGTTCATGGGATTTGGAAGGGGTTTAAGTGGCGGATGCAGGGGTTGGAGTTTGAAGCCACACTTAGGGTTATTGATTTACATACTTATGACATGGTCCTGGGGTTAGAATGGCTGAGATCAATCAAGAGCGCCTATTGGGAGTATGATCAGTTGGTGATGCATTTCTGGTATAAGGGTAAGTTGTGCAAACTGCAAGCCATAGGTCCTCGGACGTTGGATGTGGTCCCTGTGGTTAAGCTGAGTCCTCTGGGCAGCAAGGATCAGCAGGTATTTCTGGTTCAGCTGCTGAGGCAGAGGGAAACAAGCGAGCACCAATGTTTCACAATTCATAGTGAAATAAAGGGATGTCCTGATGAGGTGCAGAAGGTTTTGTTGGAATTTAGCGATGTTTTTAAGGAGCCTTGTGGGTTGCCTCCTTTAAGGACTGGCCATGATCACTCAATCATTCTTCAAGAAGGGACAAATCCCATTAATTTGAAACCTTATCGTTATTCTGCAATACAAAAGGACATTATTGAGCAGCAGGTGGAGAGCCTATTGCAGAATGGGGTGTTACAAGAGAGCTCTTCACCATTTTCAGCTCCCATAGTTTTGGTTAAGAAGAAGGATGGGTCCTGGAGAATGTGCATTGATTACAGGGAGCTTAATAAGCATACTATCAAGAATCAATATCCAATTCCTTTGGTGGAAGATTTGTTGGATGAATTGCATTTAGCTAGGTGGTTTACTAAGCTGGATTTAAGGTCAGGATACCATCAAATCTGAATGGTACCCAATGATTGCCACAAGACAGCCTTCAAAACTCATTCTGGTCATTATGAATGGTTAGTCATGCCCTTTGGGTTGACCAATGCTCCTGCCACGTTTCAAGGGGCAATGAATGACATTTTCAGAGTTTTTTTACGTAAATTTGTGTTAGTCTTTTTTGATGATATCCTTATCTACAGTTCATCAATGAAAGACCATGCTTCACATTTGGAATTGGTGTTGAGAACCTTACGTGACCACCAGTATTTTGTCAAATTGAATAAGTGTACTTTTGCTGCTAAAAATGTGGAGTATTTAGGCCACATCATCTCAGCAGGGAGGGTGTCTACTGATCCTAGTAAGATTCAAGCAGTAGCAAATTGGCCAGAACCTAAGAATGTGAAGCAATTGAGGGGATTCCTTGGCTTGGCTGGATACTATAGAAGGTTTATTCTGAATTATGGGGAATTGGCAAGACCTTTAACATTGCTTACGCGTAAGGATGCCTTCCAATGGTCAGAGGCAGCAGGGGTAGCCTTCCAGAAATTAAAAGATACTTTGGTGTCAGCACCTGTACTTACTTTGCCAGATTTTTCTAAGCAGTTTGTAATTGAAACAGATGCATGTGGAGCTGGAGTAGGTGCTGTGTTAATGCAAGAAGGGCAACCAATTGCTTTCTTCAGTAAGGCATTGGCGCCTCAACATATCAAGCTTTCAATATATGAGAAGGAGTTACTAGCTGTGGTCCTTGCAGTTGAGCATTGGCATCAGTACTTGGAAAGGGGGCATTTCAGTATTAGGACTGATCAACAGAGTCTTGGGTATTTGCTGGGACAGAAATTGAAGACACCATTTCAGATGTATTGGATTGCTAAGCTAATGGGTTATGACTATGAGATTCAATACAGGCGAGGAAGTGAAAATGCTGTGGCTGATGCGCTTTCTAGGCTGCATGGTTCCCAAATCTTGCAAATGACCCTTGATACTGCTTCCCCTGAACTATTGGAATTAATTAAGAGTTCGTGGGAATCTGATTCGGTAATAGCGGCTACTTTGACAAGCATTAAACAGCAAGGCAGTGGGTCTTTCGGAAGGTTCTCGTGGGATGGAGTCTTGTTACGAAGGAATGGTAAGATTGTGGTAGGAGATGTTGTAGCTATTAAACAGCAAATCCTTGAATGGCTCCATTCCAGTGCTCAAGGGGGTCATTCAGGGATCAATGCTACGTACCAAAGGGTCCGTTGTCTCTTTTGGTGGCGGAATCTTCATAAGGAAGTGGAGGAATATATCAAGGGGTGTGATACTTGTGCAAGGTGTAAGTATGAAACAGTTGCCTCGCCAGGATTGTTACAGCCGCTTCCTATTCCAAGTAAGGTGTGGGAGAGTGTATCTATGGATTTTATAGAAGGGCTTCCTAAGTCTAATGGGAAGGAAGTGATCTGGGTCATCATTGATCGTTTGAGTAAGTATGCTCACTTCCTTAGCTTGTGTCATCCGTTTACAGCTTCTTCGTTGGCTCAGATTTTTCTTGATCAAATCTACAAGCTTCATGGTGCTCCAGCTGAGATAATCAGCGATAGAGATCCTATTTTTATCAGTAACTTCTGGAGGGAATTTGTTAAGGTGTTACAAATCGAGCAGAAATTATCTTCAGCTTACCACCCTCAGAGTGATGGGCAAACAGAAGTCCTAAATCGTTGCTTGGAGTCATATTTGAGATGTATGTGTTGGGAAAATCCTAAGGAGTGGAGTCAATGGGTTCCTTTAGCTGAATGGTGGTATAATACCACTTTCCACACTTCTACTAAGATCACTCCTTATGAACTGTTGTATGGGCAGAAACCGCCAGTCTATCTCCCTTATATTCCTAGAACTGCCATTATTGAAGTTGTAGATAGAAGCTTTACCGCAAGAGAAAGGATGTTGGCTGTTTTGAAGCATCACTTACATAGGTCTATTAATACTATGAAGCAGCGAGCAGATACTAAGCGATCAGATCGGGAATTCCAAGTGGGACAGTGGGTTTTTTTAAAATTGCAACCCTATAGGCAAGCTTCAGCAGCAACCAGAAGTAACCAGAAGTTAGCTCCCAGATTCTATGGTCCCTACAAGGTGATAGAAAGGATAGGGCCAGTTGCTTACAGATTGGAATTGCCACCTGAGTCTAGGATTCATCCTACATTTCATGTATCTCTATTAAAGCTTTGTCCAGATCCTAGTGTCAAACAAAGGCATCCTCCCATTGATTTTCCTACTGTTCCTAATTCACAATATCCTGAAAAGGTGTTAGCAACGAGAATAGGCAGGAAGAGAAAGCGTATCATCACCGAAATGTTAGTGCAATGGAAGGGATATCCAGAGGAGGAAGCTTCTTGGATTTCACTCTACAACTTACAGCAGCAATTTCCTGAGTTCCAGGCAGCCAACCCTTGAGGACAAGGGTTGTTTTGAAGGGGGGGTAGTTGTTATAAAAAATTAATTGCTGTCAGGATATTACAAGGGGTGACCTGGTGACGTTAGTTTTAGTTACGGAGCCAGGGGGTATAAATACAGAATGATAGGTGTAATAAAGTCAGGATATGGAATAGTTCAGTGACAGTTACCGTACTTGCTTTCTTTTATCTCCCTTTTCTTCAATCTTCTGAATTCTTTATTCTTTCCTTCGTTTTCCCTCGACTTCTTCTCGCAAATTCTTCTCTTCTTGATTTTCTGATCTACAGCCTCAACAGTTTCCACTATATTAAAATGTATAGTTTCTCTGTTCTTCTGTAGTGGTTGAAGATTTGTACAAGCGAAGGCAGTCATTCCCTACCATGGATGCAATATACTTCATGCAGCCAACCAAAGAGAAGTAATTTATCCTCAATCTTCTATTGGTCGTATGCCTGTGTGTGGTGTATTCCTTTTTTTTAAATATTATTTATTTAGAGGGGTAGCACTAACGGTTTGAGGTTATAAGCGGGATCAAACCTAAAATAAGATTATTCAAGTGTGTGGTGTAACACACCGCATAGACATGCACTATCAATTATGATTAACTTGACCAAGTTGTAACCTGTAATATCAGTTCAGGCCTGAAAAACAAAAAAGCTGTAATATCAGTTCTGATAAGTTTTCGCTGATTTGCTGGTAGTCTTTCATGGTTGCTTTTGCATGCTTTATTTAGTTCTGCTGGAACAATTAAAATTGCTGTTGCCCTGAGACGTGGCCTGACCGATTGTCAAAATTCTGTATTACTCATGCATGGATGTATGTATAAACATGTAAATTGTTAAAAATGAAAAATATGCTGAATTCTTATTTTGATTTTCTCTGTTCGCAGTGTTATTATATTTTTGTCAGATATGTCTGGAAAGGCACCCTTATACAGGAAGTATGTGATAATCAATTTATCATCTTCAATCTTCAATTTTATTTTGTCTTTTATTTATCGATTCCAAGCTGTGTTTTATTATGTGTTCTTGTAGGGCATTTGTTTTCTTCAGTTCACCTGTTTCAAAAGACTTGATTATGCACATTAAGAAAGATACAATGGTGTTGCCTCGCATATGTGCCCTGAGAGAGGTTAAGATTATTTGTTTACAAATTCAACTTCACTTAAGCAGATGAATTTCTTATGTTGCTCATTGTGAAATTTCTCTCTTTTGGATTACACTAAGCAGATGAATTTGGAATATTTTGCCATAGACAGCCAGGTATTTGAGTGTTCTTTATTTTCCTGTTTGAACATCATATAATGTTTTTATTCCCCCTTTAGTTACCATTTCTCTGTTGTCCTCAAGTTGAGGTGATTTTGATGTGTTAATGCAGGGTTTCATCACAAACAATGATAAAGCCTTAGAGGATCTGTTTGGAAATGAGGAGAATAATTACGCAAGTGTTGCATGTTTGAATGAGATGGCTACTCGGATTGCTACAGTTTTTGCTTCATTAAGAGTACGTAGTTAATATGTTATTTCTAATAAAATAAATAATACTCCTCTGATCCTTAATATCGAAGTAAATAATAATTGTACTCAATGCTCAGTTAAAGTAGAAGCATATGACAGAGAAGTTTTCTGAAGAAGTACATGAATATTTTTCTAGGAATTCCCTTTCGTTCGCTACCGTGCTGCCAAGTCCCTAGATGCAACCACAATGACTACTTTCCGCGATTTAATTCCTACAAAGCTTGCTGCTGGTGTTTGGGACTGCCTTATGAAATATAAAAAAGCCATCCCTAACTTCCCTCAGACAGAGACTTGCCAGTTGCTCATCCTTGACAGATCAATTGATCAGGTTTCTGACCTCCATAAATAAGTTGATGAAAGACTTCCAAAACTATCATATTGATTATAATGAGTATAACACTCTGGACTTGTAGATTGCTCCTGTAATACATGAATGGACATATGATGCCATTTGCCATGATTTACTGAATTTGGAGGGAAATAAGTACGTTCATGAGGTAGTATTTACACTCATTCTGTTGCATTTTTCTCAGAATTTTTGTGCTTGGTTTTGTTTGGATATAAAGATGGGATGCACTTTATTTATTAGGTTCCTGGCAAGAATGGTGGGGAACCCGAGAAGAGAGAGGTTCTTTTGGAAGACCATGACCCTATATGGTTTGAGCTTCGCCATGCACATATTGCAGATGTATGTACAGTTCTTCTGTTTCTGGCTTAACCATCACATGAAAATACGTTTTGATATCGATGGCCTTGTCAGGCTAGTGAACGTTTGCATCACAAAATGACCAACTTCGTTTCAAAGAATAAAGCTGCACAAATGCAACATGGTTCCAGGTATACAATTTTCCGGGAATAGGTTAATCTTTGACATCAATTTCAGAAAGAAAGCCCTTTTCAAATTACTTTTAGAGCTTTATGGCTTAAGAATATGAGCCATTTTGGAAAGACAGATACAACTTGCCACTGTTTAGTAACCATGAAATGTTTATACTTCATCACATCTACTTATTTATTTAAGCCTAGATCTGGCAATGATGCAAATGTTGATTTTTTTTATTTACAGAGATACTATTATGAGATATTAACTTAAATTGCATTTCATTTACAGAGATCCCAGTGATTTGTCATTGAATGACTTTAAAAAGATGCTTGAAGCACTTCCAAAATACAGCGAACAAATGGACAAACTTTCCCTCCACGTAGAAGTTAGTGGGTTATATTGAAAACATTCTTTTTATGGTCGTATTATACATAGATATGTAGAACACTCTCTAATTGCAGGTGAGACTAAAATGACATAAAATGCTGATTTTGTGACGTGAATTCCAAACTAAATTAGTCTGATTAGAGCGAAAATGTCAAAATTAAAGTATTATTCCAGAATATGGGTGCCTCTGTCTATCCAAAATTTGAGTTTCTTTCCACTGATGATGCTAATACAGAACTAATAGATGTTATCTGTTATCATCTTGGGTAATTTTTATTGCTCCTGTATGTTATGATACTTGCTGATTCATGAATCAAATAAATTGAGCATTGATGCTTAAACTAAATTCAGCAAGTTAGTTACTTCTCTTTTAAGGAATTGATTTTGGATATAGTTTAATACTCCCTCTAATCCTTAATATAAGATCTAGTTTATAGAGTAATTTGCACTATAAATTAGATCTTATATTAAAGATAGGAGGTAGTAGTATGTGGAAGAATCTTAAGAATGACTAAAGCTACATATTACGGGACCATAGCTTCACAAAATAATGATTTTTTTTTTTGGTACAGATTGCGGGAAAAATTAACAGAATTATTAGGGAGTTGGGACTCCGGGAATTTGGGCAGCTGGAGCAAGATCTAGTTTTTGGAGATGCAGGAACAAAAGATGTGATTAAATTTTTAACCACAAATGAGGCAAGGAAAAATTTACCTCATAGCTATTAAAGACGAGATACAAGTTGTGAAACACAAGTTTTGCATATCATTTATATGAAATGCAAGTACCATGTTTATGCAGGATGGGACTTGTGAAAATAAGTTGCGCTTGTTAATGATTCTTGCAGTCATTTATCCTGAGAAATTTGGAGGAGAAAAGGGTCTCAATCTGATGAAGGTATGTGCTTTCTCTGCTACTGTCTGCAAAAACTAATGCTCTGGTTGGTACTAGTGTAAATGCGGAGTGAAAAATGAGAAAGGGAAAGTTGAAACTGCTTTATTTGCAAGTTGCTGAGCTTTGTTCATGAACATTTTGAATCCACGAGATTTCTCTCCCCTTTTATCTCTCTCCTCACTTCCCCTTCCTTTCATGATTGTTTTCTTCCTCCTCCCTCTCTGTTTCTACATCTTTCCTTCCTAAGACTCCTCTGTTGCATCAGTTTTATCTTGATTATTTTGAGGGTTCCCTAACACCCCTGAAGTGTATGTTTGTGGTGAATTAACGTGGTTTTAGTATGTAAAGGTGCTTGGCAATCCCCCCAAAGATTACTTTTGCACTTTATAAGATAGAACTCCTTTCACATATTTACTATGTACAGCATAAAATCACTTAAAATAAGCTAAATCAAATGCCCACTTAAGTGCATATTGGAGGTACCTAAATGTGGTTGGGACAGAAGCAGCCCCCAAACATGCACTTAATCTACATGCCATTTTCACTACAATAAAGCATTGTTCGTTTATGATGACAAGGAATAAGTTTGCTGTTACCGATGTGATTCTTGACACCGTTGCTGATATTATGCAATGTTAACCCTTCCAAATGCGTTCCGTTTTAGGTGGCAGGGTTGACAAGTGAGGATATGGCTGCTGTCAATAATTTGAAATTGCTAGGGACACAACCAGAAGCCACGAAAACTTCAACTGGTTCTTTCTCTTTCAAGTTTGATATCCATAGGACAAAGGTACTTTCTAGTTTATGTATGTAATAATTTTCTCAATATGACGTTTATATCTTAACTTTATTTAAGTTGTCAGAAGAAGAAGAAGCGTGCAGCAAGGATAGACCGACTTGGGGACCCAGAGACATGGCAGCTATCACGGTTTTACCCCATAATAGAGGTAGAAAACAGTTGACTTGCTATCATATAATCAAGATACTGATAATCATAATCGGATTGGTCAAGGTATTGATTCAAGAGTTTGTGGTTCAAACCGGAGTAATCCAGTCATATAAAATAATGTGATTAAAATACATAAAAATATTCATATATAACTCTAAAAAAAAGTAATATTTAAATAGAAAGGTATTAATTCATAAGTAAATAGAATATTTATATAAAAACCATATATATTCTAACAAAACACAATTAATAAAATACAAATATAATGAAATTCTATTTATTTTTTTTTAAAACTTATAATGATGTCGTTTTAAACTCAATAATAAAAGAAAAATACAAAATTTCAACCCAGTTAAATAGTTCAAAACTTTTAACTAAACTAGTTAAAGAATTTATTCACGGGTTTACCAGTCTAATCGAATAACCTGAGTTGGATTTTCATGCCATGCATATAACATTAATACATAGGTATATATAACTCTCACTATTTCAAATCACCACTCAGGAGCTTGTAGAAAAGGTAAGCAAAAATGAGTTACCAAAGGAAGACTATCCGTGTTTGAATGAGCCAAGTCCAACCTTCCACAATACACCTTTTGCTGGGACTGTGGCCCATGATCAACAGGCACACTCTAGGAGATCAAGACGCACACCATCTTGGGCTCGATCTCGAAGCTCTGACGATGGATATTCAAGGTTCTATTCCTTTTTTCCAAGTAATCTCATAATTACTTCTAATTACACCATTTTTCTGTTTCTTCTTTCCCCATCATCTCTCTCTGTTGCACCAGCTTGCTATAGTGGCACCCCTCTTACTTGTTCAATTTTCATTTCTGGCCAGCGATTCAGCACTTAGGCGTACATCCAGCGATTTCTTTAAAATGGGGCAACGTATTTTTGTGTTTATTGTTGGTGGAGCCACAAGATCTGAGGTTTGACAAGTGATTTTACTTACCAGTTCATTACAATCTCTACCTTGTTTTCAGTTAGTCTGGTCTGAGTCTGAGCCATTGTTTTGATCTTCAGCTTAGGGCTTGCCACAAGCTTACTGGTAAGCTGAAGCGGGAAGTTGTTTTGGGCTCCTCAAGTATTGATGATCCTGCACAGTTCATTATGGTATTCAAAATTTCAACTTTTTTTTCTTCCTCAAGTTTTGCTGAACAAGGAATTCAATGTGTCATAATCATCCGTACATTCTAATTTTTCCTTTGTAGAAATTGAAGACGCTATCATCAGAACCGGAGATCTCACTAGATGATATTGAGATATGATGTTGCAGACTTGGGAATTGGAACATGAGCTTTCGCTTTCTTGTTATTAGGTTATCTCAATCATATCTATCATTGCCCTATGGTTCAACCAAACCACTGAATCACGGTCCTGCAATTAGAGCCATTTTGATTCAATTCCAGAGTAGTTATACGCTAAGGCCTTATTTTTGTAATTTATCATTCATTATCTTTAATCTCTTTCATTGAAATTCCTGTGTAATCAGTATATCATTATGTCTATAAATTAATGAAAGTCATTCTGTTCATAAAGCCATGAACAGTATGATTCTGAGATTTAGTTGTTTTTAATATGAGTAGTTTTTTATAAGTAAAACCTGACTTCTTCATATTGACATGATTCTGAACCGGTTAAGATGATTGATACTTATCTCACAAGACATTGTTATACATTAAGATAAACCCTCCAAAAGTTAACTGACTTTATATGTATTGATTTCCATGACCATGATTTCAGAAAACTAGTGTTGTTCAGTGGGCAATGACCAAAACATTCTGCCTAACACATATCAAACCATTGTTAGAAATGGTATTAAACTAAAAAATCAACAGAAACTTAATCAACAACAACTCCTCTTATCCTACTAAGTGGGGTCAGTATATAGATTATATGACCTAGTTTACTCTATCAATCCAAGATATTAAAGAGATTGTCTATGAAATGTTTACAGGCTTAAAAGAGTGGTTCAGTGCGCAGAGATTCCCATTGGTAAAATTTAAGTAGAAATAGACATACTAGCTTTAATCCACAAGTGAAAAAGTTATTTCTAGGATTTGAACTGTGACCTTTAGATCATTGTTGCATCAAGCCATATCTTTTAGAAAGTTTATAGGCTTAACTGAAAGATAATAAAATGACTAAAACTTGAATACTTACTTTAAGGATTTATCATATTTCTCTTGATCTTATGCACTTTTTGACTCTAATTATAGCCTCTAATCTAATTCATTATAACAAATATGTTAGCAAATGCTAAACAGACTTCTGCACCTCAGCCTAACTTGCTGACTTGTATGACAACTTTCTTCATGTTCATGCAAAAGTGTCCTTCACTCAGTTTGTTCCATTTCTAGTTATTCCTGTGGTAACACTCCATTGATAAAAAATATAGAAATACCCAGAAAGAAAAATCATGAATTTCTAACTTGGATCCATTCCAAATTAGCTCATGAATAGAAACTTGAACAAGGGAACAGTCAAAAGCTGTTTTGTTTTTGTCTGTAGTGGTTTCTGTCCCTTGTCAGAGCTTCAATGATAGATAGAAGCACTTTCAGTGGCACAATTAGTGCCTTAACTACTGGGAAATTTTCACATATTTCAGTTAAACCACAAATTTTAACAGCCACCTAGCCAATAAAACCAGAATGATCTGTAAAAAAACAAACTTATTTAATAAACTACGTGGTTGATTTCCCCACTTTGTGCATGAAACACTCAAGTTCTGCTCATAACCCTGTCAACTTCTGGTGAATAGCAATAGGAAGCAATTAATAGGAAGAAAGGAAGTGGTTGATGAATTATGGTATATTTGCCCCCACAAAACCACCAAAAGCAAAACTGAAACACAATCCACTGCCTCCCATTACAAAAAAAATTGAGAGGCCCCACAATCATTCAGTATAGGATTGAAAGTCCTTTTCTCAGAGGCTTTTTAATCATTATGGGCAATGAATTCCAGATGAAATGATCGATCAAGCTACAATTAAACAGATATGAATGAGAAAATCAAAGTCATTACATGAGATCTGAGATGACTTGATATCATCGCAAATTCAAGAAATGTGCTTCACTTTATTTCAGTAATTCAGAAGAATGGTCTTCGTTCCTCAATAATGTCCATTTAGAAACAAGAAATTAAAAATTGATTTTATTCATGATTTACAAATAATATCACTTATTATAAATTTTAGACTAAATTACATAAACCCCTAAACAAGTATGTGTGAATGACCCCAAATTATCAATTATACCCCTTAAACTTTATTTGTCAGTACATACAACTCCTCAAACTTAGATCAATACATAGATAATTCCTTAAACTTCAAACAGTATGTAGATTAGTAATGCACAAAATTAATCATATGGGATTCATTAGCATAAATGTAAAAATTTTAGGAGAGTTATTATAAAATTTTAAAAGTTACAAAGGTTATCCATATATAGTCTTAAGTTCAATAGGTTTATCTGTAATTTAGCTTAAATTTTATATTCATGGATTGGCTATGGGTCTTCGAGACAATTTTTTGTTGGCAACATATGATCATGTGATATGCATGTGATTCATCTTCCAATGACTTTTTTCTTTCCCTTTGATGTTCAGTATTGACTAATCTTTGTCATTAGTGGCCACCAAATTCTAATAATTACACTCAAATTAAGTGAAGAATCACAAACTTTATTGAACTATATATGAAGTAACGAAGCTCTTGAAATTGCTCAACTTTTCAAACTAGTTTCAAACGATTCCAGTTTTTGAAGCAAAACTGTAAATTGTTAAAAATAATGTTTAAGAATATATATATATATATATGGCCAATAATATATGATATTTTATTAGTAGTAATAGATTAATTTATGAAAGGGGAGTTATTTGCATAAATTTAGAAGTGCTTTGGCCTTTTTTTGACTTATTTTAAGTTTATTTGGGAACTCCCAAATTAAAATTTTAAAAGAGCTTATAGCACAAATTTTAGTTTGGAAAAATTTTAAAACAAATAGTCATATTTGTTCAAAAAGGCTTTTGGATCAAATTATGATTTAAAACCATAATTTTGGATAAGATATTGAGACTAGCTTCTAGAATAATAAAAGATTATCCAATTATTATTTTACCCTTAATTTTTTTTATACTCTCTCTTCTCTCTCTTCTCTCTTCTCCACTCTCTTCTCTCTCTTTCATCTTATCTCCTCTCTTATATTTTTAATAAAATCGTATCATTTTTGGTAATTTTTCAATTACAAAAGTTATTATGATAATAACTATCTAAACATTTATTTATTTAAAATCAATTTTTTTCATAAACTTTTCTCCAACAGCTATTTTTTAAAAACTGTTTAAAAGCTATTTTTTTTTATTAGCCATTTTTTAAACTCTTATCAAAACATGCCGTAAATGTGTGGCTACTCAAAATTTGAAGAGAACTTTGTATAGTTTAATTAAAAAATATTACAAATATGATTAAAATAAGTAATGTTTGAACCCGAGTTCAAAATGGGGGGAAACTATAATTATTCAAAGCTAACAAGACCAATTATGACTTAGAAACCCCATAAAAGTATGTGCCATTGATTTATTCATAATAAATTGTTATAAATTTCCAAGTCTTTGTGAGAGTCAGCATTATCATCTCCACGATTAATCCATTAATTCAGAAGAACAGCACATACTCCCCTCTCCTCCATTTTATAATACGTCAGTTTAGAATGTATTTTCTTTACTTTTTATAAAATGTTTTGATAGGTTCAATAAGTATTAAATATTATTTTCTATATACATCCATATTCAATAAGAATAATGAGAGAGTAGAAATTAATATTATGTTAGAATTTAATAGAGCTAATAAGAGTAATATTAAAAATCATTTAAATTTTATGACAAATTTAATACTTGTAATTATTATTATTGATATGTACAAATAGTAAGGCTGTGAAAGAAGCCTAGAGCCCGCAAGGCCCACCCAATCCCACACCAAATATGCCCTGTCCAGCCCGATAAAAAGTGTCCCAATGTAAAATGGGCAATTTCAGGCAGAGCCAATATCTGAGCTGGGCCAGGCATCGGGCATGGGTTGCTGCCTTGCCCATTTGGCCCTGCCCAGTTAATTATTTTTATATATATTAAAATTTGTAAATTATATTATTTCACATAGAATAAGTATGATATATACTAGTGATTAAAGGATAATTTTACAAATATGAGTAGTCAAGTAGTTAAATATATCATTTAAAATTTATAACTAAATTGATTTCTTTCTTTATTTTTTTTAACTATGGTAACCGTCATATATTTTTTTTCAAATGCTTCATCTTTGTCAATTTTAGAGAGATTGATGCAAATTTACAATTGTAAACTACTTAGACTTCAATATTTTTTTTATATGCTATGGATTTTAAAACTTTAATTACTATCTTTTTATTGTCTTATTCTTAGTAAATTTTGTATATTATTTAATTCTTGAAGACATATGAATATAGTATTATTTTATAAGTTCATAATTGCAGATTTTTTTCACAATATAAGCAGTGTATTATGACTTGGGCATGCCTAACCCGCCCATGTCCAACCCAAAATAATTAGGGCTTTTACTGGGTAGGGCAGGATATCGGGTTATAAAATGTAACCCATGTATTATTCGGGTATGGCACCTGGTAGAAGGTTACCCTGCCCAACTCTGCCCATATTTACCCCTAACAAATAGTTAGAAAAGCTTTATAAAATGGGCCGGAGGGATAATGTAGTAATAGCACATAGTGTAGCAGGAGCTTTCAATTGCTTTTCATCTCATGGCTTAAATCATAAACAAGAATGAGTTTAATTTTGTCCCCCTCTTTTTTTTAATGACAATTTTGCCCCTTTCTAACCCTCAATCAATTGTACATGCATTGATGTATCATTCAAAAATTCATTGAGATTTATACATATTATTGAAAAAATTGCTTTTTAATATAAAATATTTTTTATTCAAAATGAAATTATAATTTTGTATTAGAGCTTGACTTTACTACTATGCAATTTTTTTTTTCAAAACATTATAGTTAACAAGTAGCGTATATTATTATACGAACATAAAGACAACAAAAAATTGAGGGTAAAGAAATAAATGGATTGGTAAAGTTTTGCAACATAAATTGCCTTCTTGAATTCATGGTTAATTATGAAGAATAATATTTTATGGTTTAATTTTATATGAAATTGGTATGCTTGTCATACAACCTTACATAGTTTTCATTTTCAACCTACTAGAACTCAGATTAGTCATTGAATCAGTCAAAATAGTAGTTTAAATATTAGTAGTATAATTATAGTTAAATTAGAGTCCACCGAATTATAATAAAAAATATGATAAAATTTAATTAAAATATATAAAAAATATTTATATATAATCTTAAAAAAGTACTAGTACTATTTAAATAAAAAAGATATTAATTTATAAATAAATAGAATATATATATATAAACTAAATATAATCCAACAAAACATAGTCACTAAAACACAAATTTGACAGATTGCTTTTTTTCCCCCTCTCTTTTCTTAAACTCAAAATAACGTCATTCTAAACTTAATAATAAGAGAAGAAAAAAATATATATTATTCAACTAAGTCAATCCGTTCAAAACTCTTATCTAACCAGCCAAAACACTTTCATGGGTCCACTGATCTTATTGGTTTTACTAAACTTATCTATTTAATTAAACTGCTTATAATTAATTACTTGTATATAGAAGGTGTCAATATATACATATTAAACTCAGTTAAGTTAAATTTGTAACAAAGCATGCATTTAATTATTTGTCCTTTTATATATATATATAGACCCAGCACATGAGAGAGACAGGAAAATCTTCTCTTATACGGTCAAGACAAGACACTCCTTCAAATGTACTCAACTATAGAACTTAAAAAAATCTTCAACAAGTCTAATGAAAAATAATATATTGACCAAACTTTCAGGAACCAAACGATGTGAGCTTTGAAATAATTAAGAAATATATATATATATATATATATATCTGTATGTACACTTTTTCTGCTCTGAACTTGAATTTCGCTAAAAAGGGTTAAAAGGAACAATGATTCTTATTATAGAAGTTGGCAACTACACAATAATATAATTTCATCTATATAAAAAAAGGGGACAATAAATTGGTGATAGCATGTAGTCATGTCTTTTACAATCAAACAGGTCATGTTGTGGAAGATGTGGGCAATCATATTCCTCAAACCATATCACTCCAACATGTATCTTGACTAGTCAACAACTTTTTAGCGTAGAGACATCAAAACTCTCTTATAAATAAGAGATTATACGAGGTATTTATTAATTATTATAATTATTTAGTTATTAAATTAGGTAATTAATTAAATATCTTGAGTGAGGCCCCTTATTAGTTCATTTAGACCCAGTCCATAGGTTAGGGCTTTACTCACACCATTTAGTCACCTATAACCTTGATGAGAGGTTATTATGCGGATGGCAGACTGAGAGAGCGACGTATCAAAACGTTCTTCAGCTTGTGACAGTTTCCTAACTGGAATGACTTTCTTCGGTAGCCATCACTAAGCCGGCATGCCCTTATATGCTTTCTACTAAATGTGTTATGTGATTTCAGTTGTCCTGTTTCATGCCATGAATATAGTGGATTGATTTTGATCATCTAGCATGGTGAGAAGTATTCTAGATTTTGAAGTATATGATGCTCCCAAAATTCAAAATTTTGGGGAAATTGTACATAAACTTTCATAAGTTTTTTTTTGTTATAGAAAACATAAGTTGTTATTCTACATATTCATTTGATCCAAAATATAAGTCACATCTCACTGGAATTAAGGAAAAACAATTAACTCATTAAATTTGTATTAAATTTAAAAATATTTTAAAATTTATCTCTATTAAAGAATGTACATTTTTCTCATCTCTCTTATATAACTCTATGTAATTAAAGAAGGGATAAAAATGAAAAATAGTATTACTCTGCTCTTATATATAAATCACTTGTAGGCTACACCCTTTAATATTAATTATAAGAGATAATTGACTTTTTTGTATAGATTAAATAAGCTAAATAAATCAGTTAATTATGGCTAAATTTAACCCTTTAAGATAAATCTATATTATTAAATCTATCTAAATTAATCAACTAGCCTTATATTAATTATAATTAACTAATTTATTTATTTTTCTTAATCTATTCAAAAAGTCAACTAATTCTTATAATTATGACTGTATGTAGTAATTAATAATTTTTTCTCATTTTACCCCTAATGAATATACTTGTAGGTAATTAATGACATTTTTAAGACTCTTTCTTTAATAAGGGAAATGTGAATAATTTTATTTCCTTAGCATAGAAAACTAGGTATAAATGACTTACAAAAAAAAATAAAGTGAAAATTAATAACTCTTTAGGAGATTTATATTATTGACAAAAAAATTCTTCTAAAAGGTATCATGTATTTTGGAGCAGAGGGAATACATATCTAGTCAAAAGAATCACTGCTTCCCAACCAACGACTTTCATTACATAGTAAATCACTATTTCCTTAATAGTAAAAAGTAAAAAAAAAAAAAAACTTGAAACCCTTGAATTTCAAGGGTAAGAAATAAATCAACCCACAATAGCCATTAAAATACTAATAAGTTGTTGAGGAGTTAGTTAATTAATTAATTAATGATGAATGAACATTTATAAATAAAGTAATGGCAAGTCCTTATGAATTGATTTAATTAATGTTAACAGTTAAAATAAGGGAACTGCACATGGTGGTTGCTTGATTAGGGCAATATTCCATGAAAGCTTGAAGTCAGCAAATGAACAGAGAAGACATAATTTGAACGAAGAGAGAAGAAAAGGGAAAAAAGAGGAAGGAGGCAGAAACACAGAGACCACAGTCTGAGGATTGAATATAATAGAGAATGTCATTAAATTTTGTGAAAATAACAGAAGAACATGAAAGAATGAAATATATAATGATTAGGTACTAAGATTACTTACTTGGGTTGAAGCAACCATTATTCTTTCTTTGCGTGACACATCAATGGCTGAATGTGCTACCCTGCTAGCTAAACTCAGAGAAAATGACATTCAAATTCAAATTCAAATTCAGATTTATGAAAAGATTTCTACGATTAAATGATCTTACCTTATTGGTATATCAATAACTTATACGAAATGATGCATTTTAATTAATCATGGAAAATTAATCTATAAATTCTTATGATTTCAACTTATTTTTAATTAAATTATTGTAGTTTTTTTCTTTTTTATGAAGTCTTTGTATATTTTTATTTTCCTTTTTATTAGATGTAAATAAAATAAAAATCAATCTTATTATAGATTATACGTACGAGGAGATTATTATGAATACCTTATACAAAATAATACATTTTAATTAGGGAAAATCAACCCATAACTTGTTATAATTTCACCTCATTTTTAATCGAGTTCTTATAATTTATGAAAAAATACATATATCACTTAATCAACATCTACATTGACCCTAATTAATAAATTATGAGTACAGGGACTTATGGATATAACTAAGAAAACTAAAAGTGCCTCATAAAAAAAATATAAGAGCTGATTAAAAATCAAATGAAATTTTAAAAAATTCACAAGTTTCCTTCTAATTATTGATATACAAATAAATTATTGGCTCAATAATTATTCTAATTTCAATATTTTTAATTATGAAAAAATGTAAGAAAAAATAACATGAAGAATGAAATAAGCAAAGAAAAATGACTTATAGTCTAATAGTATGTAAGCTCCTCTCTAAATGGGAAGTGGTAATTTTAATCCCGTATATAACCTTAAGTTATTGTACTTTAATTCAAAAAAGAAAGAAACAAGAGAGAGAGGAGCCACAAGAATTTAACTTGAAAGAAGTAAGGAAGTTGAGAGTACACATGAAGAAGAATAGAATTATAAAAAACAGAGCATAGGAAGAGGTGAAGATTCTTGTTGTAGTTGTTGTATAAAGAAGAAAGTGTCGTCCTATACTAATCATTATAATTGCCTTTCCCTTTTTTTCCCTTTAAACCCTATCAAGGTATAGAGGTGGACTGCATACCATACTTGTGAGAGAGAGAGAGAGAGAGAAGATGATGGGGTCACTGGTTGGTGAGCAGTCAGCTTTGTTAAGCCCTCACCGACAATGATTTCTTAGTCTCTTAATACTGTTATGAATCTCCAATCTCTTCATATCTTAATAATAATAATCATAATCATAATCATAATACTATTACAAATACTCTCTCTCTCTCTCTACTTTTCTACCCAAAAAGCCAAACACCACTCCACTTAAATTTAATCTTTCACCTTTTCACTGTTTGCTAAATGCAATTTGGTGGGTCTATGCGATTTTGAAACCTATCTTCATCACAAATAGCATATATTCTTCTTTCCCACACCTTCCTGGATATGCGTCCTCATATTTAGGGTTTCATCTTTGTGTCACCCACTCCCTCTTATTATGTATCTTTTTACATGACGTATATAACTAAATTAAATTTGAGTATTATTGAACTCACTTGATAATAGTTTTTTAAAAATATTTTTTACTCCCACACGGATTTAAATTTGATATTTTGTTATTAAACTGTCTATGTATTTTCTATCAGGACATCTTTCATATTTTATAATATAAAATATTTCCTTTAACCTAACTAACTATAAAACTTCCTAACCAATCTACCTAATAATTACTCTAACTAATGACTTATACTATGGGAAATTTTAATATTTTACAAAAAAAAACTAATTTTAATTAAATTTTTTAATTTGTGTGAAGTAATTAATTAGAAATTATAACTATGATTAGAGGGGATATTTTATAGAGTTTAAGAATATGTAGAAAATGTTGGGCTTGCATGGAGACTAATAGTGATATGATGGAATTCAGAGGGACAGAGGTTTCCATAATTGGCAAGCTCTGTTTTTGCTTTGGAGAGGGAAATGGCGGGTTACTGACTTGAAAGCTGAAGCATCTTTTTTTAATAAAGGTTAAAAGAAAACGAATAAGGGAGGACCCATCTCAATACCTACATTTATAATTGCCTCATCAGGATCATAAGTACCCTATCGATTCCCCAATATTACCCTTAGTATTGTCCATTATTATTTTTTTATTATTCTAATTATGATGTTTAGAAAGATATTATAACTCTTATATATTTAAATTAATATTTGATGATAATTGATAACTCACTCTATCCAATATTAATATAACTTAGGAGAAAAAAAATTCTACTCTACTTTTAGATTTTAAATAAACCTAGCTACTCATAATTAAAAAATATAAAAGTGTGTGCGCGTGTATGTGTGTGTGTGTATATATATATATATATATATATATATTTGTTTTTACATATTCTTTTTTCTGGAATAACATGAAAGCATTTAAGTTCTTGCATTTTCATTAGCAGAAGCTTAAGATAGAGGCCAATAGTAATATAGTGGCATAAAAACTATTCTATAAATAAAAAGTTGCTAATTCAATCTCCTTATATGCTTCTTTAATTCAAAAGAAGAAGATTAAGATACATAATTTTTTCCATTTAATGAATTTGTATGAAGAATATAAACTATTTAGTAATCCCTATCATTTTGAGATTTACAGCGCCAAATGATTTTATCTTTTTCAACAAATGTACTTTCTGTAATTTAAATTTGTGCTCTCCTCTTTACAAGCTAGTTTAAACCTAAATTTCGAGTAGCTTATAGAATAACTTCTGGATAGGAAAAAAAATTTATAGGATATTAAATTACTATTTTATCCTATATTTTTCCATTCTCTCTCCTCTATCTATTGACACCCCTCTTCTCTCGCTGTCACAAATCTATAGAGGAGTCTTCATCCATCCATCCTCTCTCTTCTTCTTTGCTATCATTGTCGTCTTCACCATTGTTGTCCAGATATAGATCAAAGAGAAATAGACAAAGGAGGATGAGGAAGAAAGAGATGAGACAGGATGAGAGAGAAAAAAAGGAGGATAAGCATCATGTCATCGACGTTGGTGTTGGGGGCTCAGCAACATTGGTGTTGCAAAGGGTGAATAAGAAGTTTTTTTTCACCTTATAATATTTCTAATAATTTATCAATAAAAAATTATTATAATAATAATTATATAAATATTTATTTTTTTTAAAAGAACTCTTTTCCAAAACCCAATCTAAAACGGCTAGCAAATTCAAATTCAACGACATTGACATGAAACATAAAGAAAGCTGATTGCCTTTGGAGAGTGAAAGAAAGAAAGAAAAGAGAGAAGATAACAACTTGGTTTGGTCAACCCTTAACAACGTAGAAGAATCATGTGAGGGACAGTTTCACAGAAACATAAATATTTCAAAACATTCTAAAACAAGGTAGGTAGGTATCTACCTATCCATCTGCATGCCCACTATGGACCAAAATTTTTAAAATTTAAATTTCTCATATTGCCAAAGCCCACTTTCTTCTTTCCCATATCTGAAAAATTTAACTGATGCAGCTTTACCCATTCATTCAACAGGTCAATTCACAACACAAGTAGCTTTCTTTTTCCAACAATCTCTCTGTTCTAACTTCACACACACACACATATATATATAGATATAGATATACCCTTTAAATTTTAAAACCATTTTATGCTGACAGATGGAAATTTAAGTTGGTCAAATCATGAGTTCTGAATTCAATCTCCACCATTGTCCCAAAATCCTCCCAGTGAACAAATACAGAAGGACAAAAAACAAAAAAACAGGACCAAATCCAAGAAGAAGAAGAATTCGATCAATCCTAAGATTAAGATTCCTAAGTGATTGAACCAGAAGAAGAAAGAAAGAAAGAAAAAAGACAAAAGATGTTACACTGAGGATGTATCTACAAGAACCTGATGATTCAACACATGATCCTCATTACCATTTTGCAAGCTAAATAACTCTGCCTCCTTGTCTTCATCACTTGAAAAATCCCTTCTTTCTAGTTTAGAATGAGCAGAAATGAACATAATCTTCTGTGCTCTATCCAATCCGATTAGAGAAGAAGAATTTCGTCCATGCCCGCCACTACTTCGACTACAAACCCATCTCAACAAAGACAAATTATTGCATTTAATTCCACATGAAGTTGCATGAAGGAATATTAACCTCACTGCAATTTTCCCCAGAGACTTAAACTCTGTCAGATAAGTTTCCCAAACAAGTCTACTACTTTGTGGATTCGCAATCCTCATCTTCCCCGTAATTGGATCCCTCTCCTTCATCTGCACGGCTCGAGCGTAAACCGGGTCGAGCCCTTCTGTTCTCCATTTCATAAGCTCCATTAATGCAATATGAGCTTCATCCCCAGAAACAAGTCTTGTTATGAGCTTGTCCACATCTTTCTCTTGCTCTGCTGTCAAGAACTTGAATGGTGGAAGATACATATTTCCACTTGTGTCCCTTACAAGATAAAGAGGGTCCAGAATATAAGCCGCGGCCCAAGCCGGGTGATAATTCTTGTTGAAACGTTTCTCGATAACATTCTTCACTAAATCTTCTTCTGCAATGTGGAATTTAGAGCTCCATGTTTTAACTTTAGCTCTAAGTTCATCCCAAAGTTGAAGGCATTGCCCAACCAATGGCCTCTCTGTTTCAATCTCATGAGCCATTTCCTTCACTAACTTCACCAACGAGTGCATTGCCTCCAATTCATTCCAAAACTTCACATCATGAATCACATTTTCAATCTCTCTAACAGTTGGATCTTCAACGGATAACAACTTGAACGATTCATCTAACAGAATTAACTGTAAAGCGCGGCTTGAACTTAATATATCATCAATCAAGTCGAAATATTGAGACTCCGTTCTTCTTGATGGTACTCGAAGTAACCAGGCGTGGCCGTATTCTTGGATTTGATACTTGTGGAAACTATTCCGAATCTGAGACTTGTGATTCACAAAACTCGCGAGTTTTACACAATTTCCTGTGACTGTTCTAAACAACTGAAGCTCCTTGTTGAAATCTTTGATCAGAGAATTGAAACCTTGGAACTGACAAGAAAGATTAACCATCCAATGATTCTGATTCTCTAGATTCTTCAAAGCTTTGGATTTGAACTTGTCTGCAACTATCCCTACACACTGTTGTGGGACGCTGCCATCAATGCCAGTGATAGTCTCCCACAAAACTTCCTCTGCATAACTTGAAGGAGCTGAAGAACCAGTGAAGAATACAGCTTTTCTGTATAAACTTATCCCATTGGGAAGATTCACACTCAAATTCACAACATTTTCTTCAGAATAATAATAATTCTTTGTATTTCCTTTCCATCCATCAGAAGCTATTTGAAAGAACATAGCATCCCTGATTCTTGCTTCAGATTCTGCTTTTAGTTCTCTGTATTTCAAGTCCAATCTAGTAGAACTGGTGAATTCTGTTGGAGAAATCGCAGGTAAACCCACCTGGTTAAGGAAAGATTTAAACTTTGGATGTTCCAAACTCGAAAACGACACCGACCCACAGGATTCATAAACCCAATCAGCTAGATAATCAATGGCACTATTGATTTGGGTTTTGGAAAGTGTTGGTGCTTGAGAAGTTTTAGGACTTTTCAGCTTCTTAACACTGTCTTCTAACATAGCCAAAGCTCCCAAATCATCCTTCCCACCCGACAACATCAAATGTTGTTGTTGATGATGATGCTGCCTAGCTGTGAGCAACGGTGTTGATGACGGGCAAGTCGTCGTCGGGAGGTTCTCACCAGCGAGGAACCTCGGCGGATTTACGACAGAGAGCGGCTGGACTTGATACGACGTTGTTGCAGTAGCAGAAGAGGAAGTTCTCTTACGGTGGTTGCGGTGAACAACGACGGAAGAAGAAGGCGGAGAAGAAGACAAAACCAGAGATGTGGGTGAAATGGAGGAGATGGGTTTTGCTACAGAATTGAAATTAGGGCAAGTTCCACGCTTGAGATGCTCTGAAGCTGTTCGAGAAGGATTCGAGGCTGAGAAAACGGCGTCGCATAGAGAACATCTCAGTTTCACGGCCTTGGGAAGACCAGTTTCAGTGTTGTGAACCAGCATGGGTTCAAGATGAGTCCAATACCAAGCCCCTTTACCTTTCATTGCTTTGGCTCGAACCATCACTAGACCTTCATATCGCTTGTTTGCTGCTTTCGCTGTAAGCTCGTCGGCCGACGGAGACTCCATAGCCGCCGGAGTAGTAGCAGTCGTCGTAGTCGTCGTGTTTGTGGTAGCAGCCATTGCTTCTATTTATATTTGCTAAATAGTAAATACCCAAATGGAAACTTCTGGTTTTCCTTTTTCTTTGTTTAGTTTAGGAACGATTTGATGAAAACATATTCGTCATCGTCGTGGTTCCTTCTGGGATTCAATGGTGCATTAACCGGGAAATAGAGGTGGCGACGGCCGAAATTTGAATTTCCGGTGGATTTCCATGGAGGAGACCGGTGATCTGATAAGGATTCTCAGGCAAATTTCGATGGATTTGGAGAAAGAAGAATGGGAGTAGTGTGATTATTGAAGTATGAACATGAACCGAGGAAAGGAGTTGAGTCTATGACGGATTATGACTCCATGAGAGAGTGATTTTGAGACCGAGGAAGGTGCACTAGTCTAAGAAAGTTGACGCGCTTTTACGTGATGAAGATCTGCGCGTGGGGGACATTTGTCAGGGATGTTGAACTGAAGAGGTACAACTAGGTAACGCGGAAGTCAGTCCCACGTAAGTACGCAGAAGATGATGATGGTCGCCACCGCCTGTTGATTGGAAAGTGGACCGCACGCGTCCCCATGGGCATTCGTTTTTGGCAAACGCAGATATGCTTCATATTTTGTGATTTTTTATTTTTTTTGTTTTTTCTCCTTCTTTGTTTATTTTTATGAAAATATAATCATATAAAATTATAACACAATCACTATTTCAATTTTCACAAAATAACATTTTATCTACAACTTTTTATTTTAAAATTATATTACAAATTTTTACCTTTTATCATTAAAGTTTTTCTTTATTTTCTTTCAGGGGTTTATCCATGGTCTTCAGTCTTCACACTTACGTGGGGAAAGGTTCTCTTTTTGAGGAAATTGATAAAAAGGACCATCCAAGGCTAACAATTACAATTGAAGTCCTCAAAATAGTGAAATTCAATTTTGAATATCATGTTCTTTTATTGTAATTTTTTTAAAAAAAAATAATCTTGGCTAAAGTACCTTGCCGGAGACCCATCCATAGTTCATCGGTGACCAAATTCCGTAACCATCCAATCACCAAAGTCCAACAGTCGACCCACGACAAGCTTTTTTTAAAAAAAAGAAAAAAGAAACAATTATTCTTTTACTAATTTGATCATAACTGCAAATAAAGATGCAGAATTTCTTTACTTTATTGGTAACTAAATTTACGACTAGCAAAAACGCCCCAAGATGAGTATAAAATTTGCTTAACTACACTATTAGGAAGTTCTTACCTCCCTTGAAAACAGGTCATTGGTCTTATTTTCAGTTACCAACAAGATGATCCATGTTTGAAATAAGTCAATTTCCAACGGTAGTTACAACATTTCAGTAATTCATACTTATTTTAAGGATTTTCAATAGTCATATTTTCATTTACCAACAATCTTAGTCCAAGCACGAAAGAAGCCAATTTTCAAGTGAGGTTACAAATTTTCAGTGGTGGATTTAAGGAAATTGTATACTCATTTAAAACACAGATTTTGTAGAAAATTCTCTATATATAAATATAATGCATATTTAATATCTGCAAAGACTTCAAATATAAAAAGCATCAGATAAATTAATGGTAGTTCATCATTCAAAATTATATATGCGGATGTAGTGTGTTCCCTTTTGTGGGTTTTTTTTCTTGAGATATATTGACTTAAAAGTTAAAGTCTACGGAATTCAAAATTAAAAAGGAACCTACAAAACTAATTTAATTAAGTATATGCTAGACAAATGTGCTATTATTTTTAACTTTAAGAAATTAGGTTTATGTCCTCACAAAATATACAATGTTTTAACTTTCTTTTATTTTCAGTGAAGTATATTTATTTTATGTTATTTCATTGGCAATCGGGCTGTCTTTATTCAATTTTTACTAGAAACTAGATAGTATCTCATAACCATAACTTAGAGGTCTTTGTTCAATTTTTTATTATTGCTTTCTTGTATATTTGTCTTCTTTTAAATTTATATGTCAAAGGGGATCTCAAAAAAAGAAGCATTTTTTAAATTTAAATAAAAATGAACATCAAAATTAACAACTAGTGCAATTTATTGCTATTAAAAATTGTCTATTTTAAAGAAAGTTCACATTTTGAACACGTCATAATTAAAAAAAACACCTTAATTAATTTAGACAGTAAAATTGTACTGTTTTGCAAAAGAAAAAAATTAATTTTATAATTTGAAATCATGAAATGTGACTCTTTTTTCTGGTAAGAAAAATGTGACCATTTGTTAGTTGAAATAGTGTGCTTATCTTATAGTAATTTTCATATATATTTTTTTAATTTGAAAAAAAAGGCATACCTCAGGAACATCATTATAGCTTCAAATTTTAGTAAACTGCTAATCATATGATATTTTATCACCAAAACAGGAAGCTAATCACTTTTAGACACTTACATAGAAATATCATTACTGTTTTTGTTTGTTTATATGTGAGTAGAAGAACCATAAATTCTAAAGTCCAAATCAATATTTGTTTGGTACATCCATCCCCAAAATCCAAAGCTCACTTGATAATATGTTTAGGTGAAAGTTTGTTACCAAAATTACAAATTACTGAATCCAAAGATTGTATTAATTTACTTGTCATCATCTCAATTTGAATAATTATGCATCTTGAAACATCTCATAGAGTATGTATGAATGTAGGGCTCTCCCTTTTCAATATATATATTTGAATAATTTTTATATTTTTTATTATATACCACATCATTTAAAAAATTACATGTGGCTTTTATATTTTTTTATTATATATCACACTATTTAAAAAATAATACTTGATAATTTACATGTAATATTTTATTATATATTAGATAAAGGTTTGTCTTTTTTTTTTATCGGGAGATTCTTCATCAGTTTCTTTGATCTCTTTATTGTTCGATGGGTTCTTCAATTTTGATTTCTATCTATGATTTATATCTTCTTTCCATGGAGTTTTACTACATCTTCTTCTCAAGTTTGGCAATTGTTTTCCTGTCATTTTATTCAATTTATTATGTTAGTGGTTATTTTTGTATTGGTTATTCTTCTTTCAGCAGTGATAGTGTTTTTTGTTCTTGAATATGTTGTTTATTCACTTAGGCAATTTTCTATTCTTGTCTGGTATTGGTATTTCATTCACTTTAGTGATTTTTTTGTTCTTATCTAGCATTGGTATTTTATTCACTTGGGCAATTTTGCAAAGAGGAGCAACCCCGTCTATTCTTCTTTCTCGGTGGTGTTTAGATTAATTAGATTCGCAGGGAGGAGTAGGGCTGTTCAAAGGAGTCCTGTACCAGGTTTCCTGTCCCAGACCCGGTGACATCGGAACAGATCTGTCCCATCCCGATAATGATTGGGACAGAAAAAAAATGGGATGGGTCAGTATATGTGTCGGGACAGGATGAGTTGGGTTTCGACACGACCCTCAAGTCGTCCCGTCCTGACATATATAATTTTTTCCAGCGCAAACCCTCGACTCGAGTCGAGTCATATTCTTTGCTTCTGGCCTTCCTTCAACCATTCCCCACTTTATTTTTCATTTCAGATTTTTAGCTTTAGGCCTCTACAGGACGAGTCGACGACCCTTGGCTTTTCTCCCTCAATTTGCTTCAGCCTTCAGCCCTAGCACTCCTCCTTTCTCTTGCCAATAGGTCTCTAGCCAAGTCACCCATCGTCATCCATCGCTCCTCCTCAGTCATTGCCAGTGGGTTGGTGTCCTCGCTATCGTTGGGCTAAGTACATCGTTTTGTTCGCCTCACACCATCAATTTTGTTCAAGGTAAGTGACATTCCTTCTTGATTTTAATTCATTGAGTTGCTATGGCCTGTGAAGATGATTTAGGGTTTATAGTTTTTAGGGGCAGGGTTTGGGTTCCTTAAAATCAGGTTTAGAGTGTAATTGTGCTTTGGAGATTATTATCTCTGTGATTGTTCCTTGAACCGTTATCTCTGATTCTCTATGATCTTGTCTTCGTTCCTTGGTGATAAATGCTGGTTTTGTATTACTAAGGTGTCTCTGATTCTCCCTATTGTGCTTCATTGTTCTCTGTCTGCTATTACTGAGGTGTCTTTCAGGATTGTGATGGGGGGCATGATAAGCATTAAGCAATGTTGGTTTTGTATTGAGATCAAAGATATATTGGTTCGCTATGGCCAAAATCAAAAAATATTTGGGGATTGGTGATGTACAAGTCCACGGCCTTCCATCACTGGTTGATGAATATAGATGCATAGTCATACCAAATACATAGAAGCATCCACTGATTTATTTAAAATACAAATGTGGCATTGCTGTCTTAACTGCTGATCATTTAATTCCCTAATGGTTTTTGCTTTTGATGTCTACTTTACAGCATGAGCATCATAACTAGAGTAGAGATCATAATGGTTTTTGGTGATTATCCCTTACTTGTAACTTCATAGTAATCCCCCGTGCTTCATATTGAGAATTAGACTCTGGGGTTTAGAATTAAATAACATAGTTAGACCAGTCAGAAATATGAGAAGTATGATCCATGGTGAAGCCTGGGATCTTATCAAGCATAGAAGGGTTGGCTTTGCCTCTGACCAACTTGGTTGGGTTCCCAACAGCAGTAGTTCTAAGAGGAACATCCTTAAGAACAACAGAACCAGCACCAATCTTAGCATCATCACCAACCTTAAGAAGTTTGCACTTTGCAATAGTTCCTAATTTTCTTATTCTATAATGGTTTAGTACCCTCTATAACTGAAATTTATTTGATTCATGTTAAAATGTCAATAAAAGAAAAGTAAATGTAGTACTTGGTGTCTAATTTTTTTCTGTTTGTGCTCATTCCAATGCAGGAAAATACATACAATACTTATGAGAATTGTACCTATTTTAATCATTACTTGATTCACAGAGCTATGAACATCTAATACTACTAGCATCAGCATGAAACTGGACTCCCATACTAGCTTATTCTGTACCTAGTGCTATATATCCATGTATATATATTTCTGGATCCTGTGAGTAATCTGTGCGTGCATATATATTTCCCTTCCTTATTTCAATGACTAATACAATTTTTTTCCTATTTTACAGGAGGATGGCAACTGTACCAACTGCTGAAGAGAACTTACAACAGACTGAAGATGTTGAAAATGAAGCTGTAGTTGAAGTACAAGTACAAGACACAGAGTGAGAAGCAAAAGATGTTGAGGAAGAAAAGAAACCAATAAAAAAAACTCAAATCTATTATTTGGGAGCATTTTGATAAGATTCCTTTAGATGAAAATAATAGAGATCACAAAGCCAGGTGCAAATATTGCCCCGTAAAGATTGCTTGCAATCCTGTCACACACGGGACAAGTGGATTGTGAAAACATATAGAGGTGCCCCTTAAATCCGAACAGAATAAATAAGATAAGGCAAACTATGTTTACTGTAGTAGGGTCTTCTAAAACTATTGGTCACCATTTATTTAATCAAGAGTGATGTAGACGAGCTATTGTAGTGTATATCATATTGGATGAAATACATTTTCAAACTGTTGAAGGTGAAGGTTTTAAACATATGATGAGTCAGGTCGAACCTCGCTTACAAATTCCATCAAGGTCAACCATTACTAGAGACTGCGTAAAGGTGTGTTATGAATAAGAAGACAACTTGAAAAGTTATTTCAAAAGAACAAAATTCTGAGTTTCCCTCACTATAGATACATGGACTTCTAATCAGAATTCCAACTATATGTGCCTCATTGCACATTGGATCGATGAATATTGGCATTTGCAAAAGTGAATCTTGAATTTCTGCATAGTTGAAGATCGTAAAGGTGACACAATTGCTGAAGAAATTGAGAAATGTTTATTGTCATGAGGTATTGATAAAATTTTTACCATCACAGTTGATAATGCTTCTTCAAATGACAATACATTATCCACTTTGAAGTCAGTTTTCAGACATTGGAATAGTCTTGTCTGTGATTGGGACTTCTTCCACTTGAGATGTTGTGCTCATATCATGAATTTGATTGTGTCAGATGGTGTGAGAGAAATGCATGAATCCATTGAAGCTATTCAGAATACAGTTAAATATGTAAGATCTTCTCCTGCAAGGTTTCAAAAATTCAAAGAGCTTGTGGAGAAAATGAAGATCAATTCAAAGAGTCTCTTGAGAATGGATTGTCCCACTAGGTGGAATTCAACTTACATAATGTTGGAGAATGCTATTAAATTTAGTAATGTGTTTGCAATGATGGAGAAATTTGATACAGAGTACCAAAAAAACTTTAAGGATAAAAACTTAATTGGTCCGCCTACAACAAAGTCATTCAAAAGAAGCTCAGGAGTTTGTTGCATTCTTGAAAGTGTTATATAATGCCACTTTGAAATTTTCAAGATCAATTCATGTGACCTCAAATTTGGCCTTCCAACAAATCATTAATGTGGCTGTTCTTTTGAAGAAGAGGGCAAACAATCCAAATTCTTTGTTGTGTCATATGGCTAAGAGTATGCAGGGCAAATATAACAAGTATTGGGGTAAATTTGAAAACTTAAATCCTTTGTTGGTGATTGCAGTGGTGCTTGACCCCAGGTATAAAATAAAGTTTTTGAAGTTTGCTTTTGAGGATATATTTTTTGATCCTACACATCATGACGCCATGTACAAAAAGGTCTCCATAGTGTGTACGATGCATCTCAGCTTGAAACTCAAAGCACAAGCCAAAGTCAGAGTCAATCACAACTACTAACTCAAGGTTCTTGTGACATAGATGTCTTGGAGCTAGAGTCTTTTGATATTGATGATGGGGAGGGTTCTTGTGCAATTCAAAGGTCCTTGCCCACACTGACTTTGAAAGTCAAACAGATAAGTATGCGGAGTTAGAGAGATATCTGCAAGCTAAGTTAGCTGACTATTATAATCCTACATTTGATCTTTTGGATTGGTGGAGACTAAATGCTAGTAAATACAAAGTCATTTCATTGATTGCACGTGATGTGTTAGCCATGCATGTCTTTATTGTGTCCTCAAAATCAGCATTCAGTATAGGGGATGTGTTAGTGATAACTTCAGAAGTTCACTATTCCCTAAGATGGTTGAAGCGCTAATTTGTGCCCAAAATTGGTTATCTCCATCTACATTCAAATTAAAAAACCTTGATATTGACAATTTCAATGAAACTATGGCAGCAAAATATGGTATTAGTTATATCATATTATTTGTTTTATTTCATAGATGATTTTATTTGTTTACCCTTGTGTTATTTCTTAATTTTCCTCTATCTCTTTTTGTTTATTTGCAGACGAAGCAGTAATTTCATTAAGTGAAATGGAAGAATTGAATAAGTAGCACATGCCTTTAGTTTTTGAGTGTTTGTTTGTTTCTTTCTTTCTTTCTTTGTTTTATCCCTTGGAATATTTTAATTTTATATTAGGAAGTAATAGTAGTATTTGGAGGAAGTTGTTGTAATTTTTGATATAGAATGATTTATGAAATAATAGTTTTATATTTTTTTAAAAAGGATCGAGATGTCCCGAACCTGTCCTAACCCGTCTCGGTCCAAAAGGTGAGGACAGGACAGGACATGGGACGCAAAATGCCGTGTCCCTGTCTCATGTCCTGTCCCGACCCGTGATCACCCCTAGGGAGGATGATGGGGAAGAGAGCATATGTCCCAAAGAGAAGGAAGAGGAAGACATCAGTTTTAACGGACGTTTGAGGCTCTGTTAAAATTGGATAAAATTGCTCTACTTATAAAAACATCATGGTAAAATTGTGCACTAAATAAAATTAAGATATTAGGTATAACTCAAAAATAAGATGAGAATATTAAATGCTATTTTACCCTAAATTTTAATTAAAAATAATATTTTTATATTTTTTAAAATATTTTTAATAGAGTTAATAATTCAGACATAGATAATTAAGACAAAATATAAATATTTTAGTCTTAAATTTAAGTGTTATTAAACCCAACTTAAAAACAAACCTTTTTTAACATAATTTCTATCTCACATTTTGTTCCACAGCTATGTTTAATCAAGAGAGAATAATAATTTAAGGAAAAGGGTTCATGAGCCAAGTTAAATGTGTACAAAACTTCATCCAAAATCCAAATGACTAAGAAGTCAATAACCGTATACAACAACTGTCACCCACCATCCCATGTCACCCTTTTCTTCAATTATTATTATTATTATTATTATTATTACATATCAAACCGAGTTGGTACGAAATCAAAAAAAAAATATTATTACATATAAAATAAATTACAAAAATTGAATTGACACATCTTTCACTAAGATGGTGATTCTAATTAAATCACAATTCCAAATGTGAATTACTTTAATAATTCCTCATTATTTCAACCCGTTTTCCATGAACCTAAGGCTTCGAAAACCTAAACTAAAACGAAGGAAATAATAATAATAAATAATGCAGATTTGGAAGACATGAGCTGCAAGGTCTCCCTCAGAAAATAAAGACAAATGGCAACTCACTTGTGAGTCTTCTCTCTGAAGTTAGTAGGTTTTACTAGTTTTAGCATCGGCACGTGCTCTCTTCTTCGCTTAACTAACGATCTCAGTTAATAAGGTTTTTATGCTTAATTAAATCTTTACAAGAGAATTTCTTGCTCTCTTTTTTATCATTTTTTATCCCTAAAAAGAATTGTGTGCTATGGTGCTCTTTCTTTCATTTTTTTGAGTCATGGTTCGGTTACTCTTAGTATCCCACACTCTCCCTTTTTTTTTTCAGAGTCCCATCTCTGCTATCAAATTTAAGATTGAACGGTTTAGATGTAAGATTTTAGAAAATTATTATTAAAATATTTTATAAATAATTTTTTTATTATTTTTATACTGCAGCTGTAAATTGTTCAGATCATATTTTAACGGTTTAAATTATTTTTTTGTAAAATATTTTAATAATAAAATTTTGAAGATATTAAATCTAAGCCATTCATTTTTAAATCTGATGGTAAAAATTAACTCCGGAGAGAAAAGGATATCCTTTTCCAAAAATTAGAAATGGGGAATTTAACCGATGGAATTTGAAATGTTGTCGGGTTTTTTAGATTAAAAAAAAGGATTGAGCAGTATGGTAGTAAGTTTGAACCGAACAGTACATTAAAAAAAACACTAAGGATAGAGGATCAAATGGATGTTTAAGGAAGTAAAATGATATGAATTAGATATTATATAATAATACATTCATATATATAGGAAGGAGTGACAAATTAAAATAACATAATTATGCAGAGTTCACATTTCTAGAGGTGAAAATAGGTTAGGTTGATCAAGGTTTTGACAAAATCTGCCTGATCTACATTATTATAGAGCTTAAAACTTAAAGTCTAGTCTATTAATATAATCTTAGGGCCTTTAAAAGCCTGAAGACCTAAAAAAAAACTTATTTAAAATTCTCATAAAAAGTGGACGTTTAAATATGCTTTAAGCATATACTTATAAGGCTTTAAATAAACCTCTAATCTATTAAAAGTATATGAATAAGTAAAGAGTTCTCTTCTATTTATAAATTATTTTTAATATATTTTATATAAATTGAGAAAAATTATAAACCTTATTAACTCTACCTTAAAATTTAACAATTTTATAATTTTATTCGTATTTAATAATCTATTTAGTCTTTACTATAACTTACACGGCACCAACTAATAAGTCCTCTTAGTCTTTTTTATAAAGTATTTGTTCAGTTTCAAATAACATTAATTTTTTTCCATAGATGCCCATATTTAATAAGGATAGTGGGAGAGAGTACAAATTAATATGATATTAGATTTTAGTATACTTAATAAGAGCAATGTTGGAAATTACTTAAATTTTAGGACACATTCAAAGGTTTTAATTATTTTTATTAGTACATGTGAATTAGTTAGAAGTGACTTGTATAAATAAAGACTAGAGGGAGCATACATTTACATTATATCACATAAAAATAAAGTCAACAAAATAATAATTAAAGATAAAATATTATATTTATATAAAAAATTTAATGATATGACTTATAAATATGACAAAAAAATATCTTCTCTCTCTGACCTATAAATAAGACTAGAGTATTTTTAAATAATTTAAAATTTTTACTTTAAATTATAATATATATATATATATATATATATATATCAATAGGCATGGTCAATTTATGAGCTAACTTTAATGGTATGTTTAGTAGGATGGAAGAGTTTTTTATAGAAGTAGAAGTAGAAATATAATTAAGTTAGAAATGAGTTTTAAAAGTTTATTTTGTAGGTTAGAAATGAGTATAGAATTAATATATTTTTTACAACTTGGCAAAGGTTAAAGTTGTCTAAAAATTTTATAACTTAAGTTAAAATGGTATAAAATATTTTACTTTAATTTTTCGTATCTTATTTTCTAAATTTTTATAGAATTAAAATAATTTAAAATGTTATAAGTTGAAATAGGTTCTATTATACTAAATAAATGGAATGAATGATTTTACTGCCGCTTCTACTTTCATGCTATTAAACATGGTCTAAATAAATAGATATATCTTTTATTTAAATAGATTCTACTTCTATTAGACCAGTTAGACTAATCTAGACCCAAATCAAGCCAAACTACAAACGGGTCCATAACCTATTTTCACCCCTACACATTTCATACTACATTCATTGTTTTTTCTCTCTCCTATCTTTCTCTAAATGTATGATATTTAGAGCAATCCCTTTGTAAATATCATGATAATATGTGAACCTTACATATAGTACCACGTCTTTTGTGTCATATTCTCTCCAACGTATGAATTCATAAGTTTTTTAAAAAACAAAAACATTTGTATGTCTCTCTCTCTCCTGCAAATAGGGATGATTGTGAAATATACAAACAGTTATTTAGCTAAACTATCTCATACTCTTGAAAACACTTTTTGCATCCTTGTGCTCTTTACCAAGAGGTGGAAAGTGATGAGGGAACTTAAGAAGTTGTTTTTTCTTTTAGGTTGTTGTGTTTGTGGTGTATTTCTGTTATTATTTAATGGATTTCAGTATTTTACTCAAAAAAAAAAAACAATACAAACGGTATTGTATAGTCAAACCCTTCTCCTTTTTTAGCAACAACTCCATTTTCGCTGCCAAAGCCATTGAATTCATCATTGTTACGTGGTTGGTAATTCTTTTTATTACCATCCTCTTCTAACCTAACCTCAGATCCTTTTCTTTCCTCTCTTTAAATTTATTATCTCCCGAGTATGCATACTTCCTAATTATCCCTATAATGAAAAATTCTCATGGAAACAAAAAAGGAAGAAAGAAAGAAAAGCAACATTTGCTGTGGAGATCATTAAGAAGGGAACCAATGCTTTAAAAGCAGATTGGATTTTGAACCAGAAAGATTAATGATTCAAAGTTATCCTAGTCTATCCATTTAAATCAACAATTGAATAAGTGACATAGTAATTAAATAAAAATTTAACAAAAGATAATTAATTATATTCATATACTATATACATATATATATTAGAAATAAATCCATATCCATAATAAATCTAATTGTCATACGGAATAATACTACAAAGTATTTAGTTTTCAATGAAATAAACCATATGCACAAATGATCTGAAAATATATACTGAATTTTTTATAGGGTTATTTTTTAATTTTTAATATTTTTCAGCATTTTTCATGAGGCTAAAAAAATCTTCCAATTTTCTAAAAATCATTTCAGTTCCCAGTTAAATTCCGGATTCCAGTTTAATTAGGATTCAATTCTAGTTCAATCCAGCTAAACTATAAAAATGGTTCTTTTGTGTTTCACCAAGTCATTAGTGAGTCTATTTGATGATCTGACCAGTCAAACCATAGCAATATATACATCTCTCAATAAGAGTACAATCAAGTAGACAATAAATAATCCTACTAATCTCATAATTACCAAATCCACCACTTTATATTTTGCACTTAATTAATTAATTAATAGCTAATAATTAATGTGATGTATCGTATGACATACACCACACAAAATAGTAGTGAATGGAGGAGGACCAAAAACACATAGTGCCAAAATTATTATTGTCTTCTCTTATTTTTAAATTTCCAAATATATGTATTTTGGTTTATTTGGTATATCTAATCTGTACTAATCATCATTTCTTAATTGGATTCAATATTGTATGCCTACCTAAGCTACAACGTATTGGCCCTTTTTTCACAATTATTTTCTCTCTACTTCTCGAATCCCAATTACATTTTGTCTCTTTGTGACAGTTTGATTGATATTGAAGGTATAGAAAAAATCTTAATTATTTCCTCAGCTTAACGTTCAAATCATCATACAAGATTCTACGACATAATCTTAATTTTTTTTATATATTTCACAGTCTAGTAAATATAGTTTTTAATTAGTTTAATAATAACCTGACACAATTTTCCAATGGATAGTATAGAGTTTAAGCTAAGTAAGTGGCACTAGTCATTATTTATAAATAATAGAACATAGAGTGTATTTTTTTATATAAATGTTACATTAGTGTATTTCCTTTAGTATTTAATGACTATTTTTAAGGATTTTTCCCTATCTATCTGTCATTTTAGAATTTCAAAACAATATTTATTACTATTTTTCAATTATATTATAATCTTCACTAACTTTAAAGATCCCAAGTAGCATTAATTATTATAATTAAGGGTAATATATATTAAGGAAGTTATAAGAAATTCTGCCATATTAATTATATTTCTAGATATACATATGTGTGTGTGTGTGTGTGTGTGTGTTAAAACCTTAAATAAGAGCTATATAAAGAGAAGGAAAGGAGTTTTGATCATTATTAGGCCTCTTCCTATATGATTAAATTACAAAGGTTTTAATTATCACCAAATCATCTAATGAAAGTTGAAATTGTGATGGAAATTAGTAAAAATGTGTGGTTAAACCTCATATTTGGATGCAGATTTAAAGCAAAGTAGAATTTGATTATAAATTTATATCTTATGGATTAATATGAAAGAAAACAATTCTTAAAAGACTTTACATTTTGTAGATTTTAAGATTAAATACCTTTTTTTATACAAAATTCTTTTTAGAAAGGGGTTTGGCTCACACACGATATAAAGATAAGGCAAAATCTCCTTTCCTCCTAGGCGATACTAATATCAGGTAGGACGAGTCTTCAATTACCCTCAGGCCTAAATTTAGGCACCCAAAAGTTAGGATGCATCTTCAAGCGCCATGACTGGAACCACAACAAAATAGTATTCTCTAATAATCAAATACGCTCCAAATAACCATATATCCTACCCATTCATCAACTAAACTCACAAACGATAGATAAGATTAAATACCTAAGAACTTGTTTGATTCAACTTTATTGTAAGTCTGCAATAGTAATCATGATTGCATTATCAAGAAATCAATATCTGGTTGCTCTTTAATTTAGAAATATGGTTTACCATAAATTTAGTAATCACCATTCATACCTCCCCCATATGAATGAATACTCATTAGCACCTATTGTATGTTTAAAAAAGTCCCTTTCTTTTTTTAGTTTCATTTTTTATTTCGATCACCTCCTTCCATCCACTGCCACTGTCGCCACGGCCCCCCAATCTCATTGCATTACATTACTGTCTTTAAGGATGTGGGAATTGAACCTCACGGACCCAAATGAAATTGGCGTAATTTGTAAACTTTATTTACGAATTCAATATAAAATACTACTTCTAATCCTTAATTCAGAAGTTAATTAAGGTTCTAGTATTTTTGTTAGGGTTCTATGATTGAGAAGCTGATACTGAGATGATACTTTGGAAAAAAAAGGAGTCAGAGAAAGTGTAAGAAAAGCTCATTTGTAGTTTCTTTTTCCTCACTTTATAAAAGCGGTTCAACAAAAAGCAAGTATGGGCCAATGCAAATAACAAATAGCTAGCTGGCCAGATAAAACCCACATCATTTTGCCTTGGGGTCACATATATTCTGGTGTTCCTGATTCTGTTGTAGCTTCATTTAGATTGAGTGAATTATATTATTATGGGCCCTTTGGATAAAATTTAAAAAAAAATTATAAAAAAATAAGTTTTTAGATAATTTTTAAAAAAATAATTTTTAGAGAAGAGTTTATGAAAAAAAATATTTTAAATAAATGAGTATTTTGATAGTTATTTCTAAAGGTACTTTTATTATTAGTAAATTATGAAAAATTGTATGATTATTAAATATAGGAGATAGGAGAGATAAGAGATAAAAGATGAGAGATAGTGTAGAAGAGAGATGAGAAATAAAAGAGGAGAGAGAGTGTATAAAAGAAATGAGTGAGGAAAGAGGGTGTAAAAGAGAGAGGAGAAAAAGTGTAAGAAAAAGTAAAGATAATATAGTAATTGGTTAGTATATAAGTTATTTTACTATTCTACAAGCTACTCTGATCAACTTATCTAAAACTTTAGTTTTAAACTATAGTTTAATCCAAAAAAAAATTAAATAAATATATAGCTATTTATTTTAAAAAAATTTAAAATATAAATTTTGCTCAAAGTTTAAAATATTTCCAAACACTCACTATATAACTTTAACGATAGATAGAGAGAAAAAAAAGTTGAAAAAGGGATTTAGTTTCATGTGTATTCTATTTAAATTTTTTGGGCCAAAATGTGTATTTTATTCAATAACTATTGCTCTTTTTCTTGAATACGCTTAATAATATTGAAGAAGATCTCGATTGGTATTTATATGCTTTTATTTCTTGTTTGTTTAAGGTACAATTTTATCTCGAAGTTTTTAAATAAGACCCAATAAATCTTTCTTGGATCAATATCAGTTTAACTATTAAATAACAAATATTGATTGTTAAAAACTTTGATCGTTAACACTTTTAATGACTGAGGGCAATGTTGATCATCTTTTAATACTTTTGATGCAAGAAAAACTTTCAGATACCAACAATTTATATGCAAAAACTTTTAAGATAAAATTACATTTTAATTATTTCTTTTTTACTAGTATTTATATATCCTTTTATTAAAGACAATCATATTTAAACTATTGTCAAATACTAAATGTGGATGTCTCTTCTAACGATAATTCTAATTTTAGTTGATTATATTTATGAGAGATCAGTCCCTTCCATTAGACTCTGCTACTTTAATTTTTTATTGTCCTATTTTTTATATAAATTTTTGGAAAGGAGTTGACTCATCTACAATTCAAAGATTTGATAAAGTCTCTCTTTCTCTTAAACAATATTAATATTAGGCAATGCGAGCTATTAATTATCCTCAAACGTAAACCTAAGCATCTAGTAGCTAGGATATATCCCTAAAAACTATAACTTGAACTATAATAAAATAATTCTTTATATAAATGGAATATAATCCAAATAAGTATAAGCAGTTATAGGTAATTTTTTATTGTCCTATTAGTGTGCTTATAAGCTTCCAAAAACAAATGGGCCATTGGATCTGACCAAAGAACGGTGGTAAGTTCAATAAAAAGGATTAGGGCCATTACCATGAGCTTGATTGACCTAAACGTTTGATTAGGCCCTACAATTTTGGGCCTTGCCCCTTTTTTGCTTGTATTTGAGTTTGAACACACTGAGCCTCATGTTTTGGTCATCGAGGGCTTTTGAGTAAGGATTATAAAGGCAGCAAGTAAAAAAAACATAAAAGCAGAAAGATGATTGGTCAGAGACCTAACCAAATTTATAGGAGGAAAGAAAATTTTATCTTACTATTATAGAAAAACTTAACCCCTTTTCAAAAATCTTTATATAAAAAAAAAGAAGAAAAAAAGTTTCAAACGGGCCGGCCAATTTGGTCTGGTTTTCTGTTTTCCCAGCACATAAGCACATGCTTTAACTAGTAGCCATGAGTAAAAAATAAAAAATTAAAAACTACACTAATGGATAGTTCAAGACTATTTGTAGACCCAACCCCTCTGTGGATCATACTGTGGGCCCAACCCTGCATTCATAAATATCCTTAATATTGTGGAGAAACTGATAAGAATTTAGTATAACCGAACTTACTAGTCTTTCATGATATAGTAAAATAAGATTTAAAGTTTTGTCAGATTGCGTCTAATAAAAATATGTTTAACGAAAAAAAGGTATATGTGGAGCAGTATTGGTCTGGGTTCCTCATCCCCAGTGGCAACGTAATTCACCAATTCTGAAAAAAGTAGTGTTTTCTTGACATAAACAAGTTCAACGGAATATTATATTTTTTCCCATTCAACATATTACCAACGCAACGCTCTCTTTCTGTATTTTCTAAGCATTTAGATATACTTCATCTAATCTAAATGTAAAAATTATTTAAAAAGTTTGCTTAAGTCCTAAGTATAAATAATAAAATAAAATAGAATATCTCAATCTCTTCTAACAAATGTTCATCTAATTAGTAAAATAATTAGTTTATAATCTAAAATATCATAAGTTTAAATCTCACTACTAATATAAAAATTTTATTAATAAAAAATCTTTAAATACCTCTATAAATATCATTTAAACTTAAAAATATGCCTTAACCTTAATAATTTTTAAAACCCAACTAATTTAAACTTCCTATAATAATAATAATAATAAAAGAACATATCTATCTCTTTTATATCTCATACACCCCTAATAATTGCAAGTATGCCATATTGATAGTTTACACTTTAAAATGATAAGTATTTTGAAAAAATAAACACATCTTTTATAAATTATTTAACTAATTTTTTTAATTAAATTAGTTATTAAACTCATATATTTAAAAATATATGGAATAAATTTTTTATTATTATAGTTACTTGCTATAAAAAAAATGTTGAGAAAACAGAGAAAAGTCCGAACTGCACATATGAGGCAAAGACAGAAAAGTTCGAACTCTTGAGGCTGGGCAATAAAAGAAATGCTCCCTTTTGCTAAAACCAAATTACAATTTGTAAAAAGAAACTGTTATACGCTTATTACACAACATCCTACTAGCAGACATACGTCTTACACGAAATTACATGTTCCAAATGGTATGTATCAGTTATGATCCGCGCTGAAACCACCAAGGGATGGCTGCTGTCTCTCTGTTATTCATATTTCTTATCTTCCCTTCCATTCTCCTCAACGCCATTTTTCGTCTCCTCCTTCAACAAAACCAAATCACCAAGTTCTAATTAGGGAACACTGAACCCAACAAAAAAGAATAAGGAAAATCCCAATGGGTACCAAAAAAAAGAACGTAATTATTAAAAAGTTTCACAATAAATGAACAATATAGATCTATTGTTATTTTTTACACTTGAACTTGTCATTTCATATTACTCACTTATTGTAAGATTTCATAGAAATTACATTCCTCTCTTAAAACCTCTAATTGATTTTCCAAAAGACTAATCATTGCAAAATATTATTACCTCTTAGCATGTAAAATTTAGGGATATTGAGCTTAAAAATAAAATAAGCGTTTTACAAAAATTATAGTGCAAAAAAGGAAACTTTACCTTACGAATCATTTTCTTATGGTACCTATAACCCTGTGAAATAAAGAAAGAGAATTATGTAAAACATATTTAGATATGCAGCTTTGTATATATATAGCATGAAATTCTAGGATCTCGGTATAACCTTGTCAGTTCCATAGATGTAATCACAGTAAGTGAAAACTGAAGCGAAGTTGCTCTGGCTTAATCCTCCAACATAATGATGGTAATCATGATGCTCTGCGCCACCATAAAAGGGAATATATTTTGTGGGGCTCCAGGGTATGTCGTACCTAACAAACAAGAAAATAAGCAACAACAAAAGATGGTCAGGACACCAGAGCCGAATGATGCTACTCTTCTGTTTATGAATGGACAAAAACAAAATCCATTTAATCTGAATCCAAACAGACAAGCTATATGAGCCATTTCTGAGAGAGTGCCCACACTGTATCTCTATCAGGTGTTATAGGTGTTAACTACCTGGTATTGCCATAGTTTGTGCTCACAAAATATTCTACAAAAGTAGTGGGAATAGTGGTCAGGAATGATCATTACTTATCAGTTCATACTTCAGCTTTGCACTCATACTGTATTTTTCAAATAAAAGTTCCCAGAAAGATTTTCTTGTCGAGGAACTTAGATACGTCATAATTTCTAAAGGTTTGTCCTGGACAGATAAATGGAATGCAATTTTACTTCTAGCTATCCTGGCTAATTTTGGCATACAATTTTTCTTCTAATGGGCTTCTTTACAATAGCTTCGCATCCGGGTAAACTGCAAAGGACCCACAATTTCATAATACAAGTTTGTTCTTTAGTACCAAACTTTGACCTGCTATAATAAGTCTTCATTTGTTCACAGGTTAACAACAGAATGATGCTAGGGGACAAATTTACTCAAACTTCTCACTAGATTTCTACAATGTTAGAAGTGAAAACTTATAAGCAAATTGCTGTTTGAACCAAGTTATCATCAATCAAATTGAAGTGAGAGCGAGCACACATTCAATGATAGTCTTTTAAGGCAGTTAAACTTGAGAAAACAGTGAGAATGACTCCAGAAGTATTCTCGAACTTCCATTCATACCACTGTTAAGAGACATTAATATACTCTATCTCAGGAAAAAATAATATATGACCATAACGGAGCATTATAAGAAAATCACAGGGCAACAGGGGGAAAACATTCGACATTAATTTTATTTTATGCTTAGTTTTAACTTCTAGACCGAAAGGCCAGAGTCATGTGACAGATGAGCTTCGAGTAATCAGATCCATCGGCCTCCACTCCGCCCTTGCTCCGAAGTGACATTAACAGGGAATTATTTTCCTGATGGAGGTACAAACAGGGGAAACTACTTACCGCTAAGCAACTCCTTAATCTGTCAATGTCACCACAAGGGTTCCAATCTTTGCCAGCACAATAATACTTGACAATCAATAGAAATTAGAATTTTTTTTTTTAACTTTTAAATTTTAGAGAAAAACAATCTTTAAAGCATTGGCAGAATGTGGCTAAGAAAAGAAGCACAACAATGCAATAAGAAGAATAATAACTGAGAAGGATAGAAGGCTGTCAAACCGAACGTAGGCCCCATAAGCTCCCCATCATTAAAAGTAAGCCACTATTAGAGATCCTTCAAATCCAAAGTACTTTGCGCGTAATTTGATTGGTGGAAAGAAACATATATGATGGCATAGATAGATTTTTAGAAAATGATTTATAAAAAAATAAGAAATTTTAGATAATTTTTAAAAAATAACTTGTAAAAATATAATTTTAAATAAACGAATATTTATATAGTAATTATCTAAAATATTTTTATAATTAATAAATTATTAAAAAGTGTATAAGTTTATTTAAAAAATTCTATTTTATCTTATTTTTCCTCTCTTATATTCTCTCTCCACTGATAAAGACCAGCGTTATAGATGGAGCCCCAACCTCTACTAGCGAAGATGAGCATAGATGACGAGCACAACGGATCCACAGCGACTAATGGCACAGATGAAGCTTCGACGTCCACATGTGTGACAACGCTTTTGTGCACAGATGGAAGAGAAGATACAAAGGTGATTGAGACCCTCCTTCATAAAGTCTGTTTTCTCTCCAGTGATGATGACACTCCTCTCTCCTAGTGATAGCGACAACGAATACAGACGGAGGAAAAGAGGGCAATAGTGACAAAGACGGAGTTGAGGTAGAGCGAAAAGAGAGAATGTATGAGAAAAAATATGTGTAAAATAATAATTAGTAGTCCATAAGATTTTTTACTATTCTAAAAACTATTCATATGAGTTTATTCAAAATTATAATTTTAAACCATAATTTAGTCTAAAAGCTATTTTGAACAAATATAACTGTTTATTTTAAAAAAAATTATTTTTTTTCAAATCTAAGATTTAGACAAAAAAACCTTCTGAAACCTAAGTGTTCTACTTGTTCAAACAAGCACCATAAAGAAAATTTTAAAGTAGGCACGTCCAGAGGAAATCAAGTAAAGCAGAAAAGGACATTAATAAAGTGATAGAGTGAGCGATTGTAGCATGCATTACCCGCTGTGAGTATCAATCGCTTCGATCTGCCGTAATGCTATCCAGAACCAAAGTGTAATCATGTGCCCAGGAATCATAGCTGGCCCGAGGAAGGAAGGAATTCCAAGGATCAATATCTCCGCCCAATGGGCATATGGTGCAGCGAAGCCAATTGGAGCTGCATACTCATGGTGAACTCGGTGAATCTTCTCGTACCCCCACTTACTGTGCAGAAGCCTGTGAAGCCAGTAATTGGTATAATCCTCGATCAAAAAATACACCACCAGCTGCGCAAAAATTTCCCACCCTGACGGCAATGGCAACCCTGTCCGGACCCCAATCATCTAATAATAAATAAAAAAGAGCAGTTAAATTTGGAACACTAAACTTCGTTGCACACTTTAAAAGCAAATCGAAAGGAACAAACCACAATATCCCAATTTCAGGTTCAGACGTCGTCTTAGAATTTGGAAGGAATTTAAATGAACTCAGAAGTGACTTCACTCATTACATGAAAATTGTATAGAAGTCCAAATTCCGAATATATGCCCAACCGGATGTCGCGAGTAAAATATCATAGAAAGCCAGGGTGATGAGCTCAACGGATCTCATTTATATTGCAGAAGCCAAGTTAATTACGACATATTATAATTTTCAAATAAAAAAACACACGGAAACGAATGATGTGAACGGAAAGGGTCCTATCAATCAAGAAGTGAAAGAATTGGCAATTGACACAATCAGATTCGAAGAAACTCAAATCTGGCAGGCAAAAATCTCGAACCAGACCAGGAGCTTACCTTGACAGCAGGATACGAAACGAGTTGCAGAGGTCCAACAACGAGGAAAAACAAGCGCATAACCTCCTTATAGCACTGGAACATTTCTTTGAATGACAATCGAACCTTGGGCTGAATCTTGTACTTGTCCAAGCCGCGAAAATGTTTAACCTCCAAGAGGATCATAGGGAGAGGGACGACAGAGAATATAAGAAAGAGGAAAAGAATGTTATGGCAATAAAGGTAGTAATCGGACTTAGTAGCCGAGTAATTGAACCAAAGAGTCTCAGCGAAAGTGAGATTCCGGCCGAGAGAGGCCTGAGCCTCAGGCAAAGAGTGGTAAGGCAGCATTGAAGAAGAAAATCGTTTCCGGAACCCTAGTAATGCCGGCCGATGATGAAGGCAAGGGATGGAAGAGAGGAAGGGAGCAGATTAGTGTGGGGACTCTGGCTAGAGGTTGTTGGCGGATACTGGTTACGCGAGGATGCTCTGTGAGATTTATTTGAGGGAATTTTGTTATTTTAAACGCCTTTTATATGATAACCTCGCTTTCAAATAACCACTCATAAAACCCTGCAATTTCTTTTAATGAATTGAGAGCATTGAATTTGTATGAACATTATTTACTATTTAGTTTGGCAGCAATTGGGCATTGAAAGAATCATTACAGGTAGGGATATTCATAAAACCTGCAGCCTGATATACCCATCTAAACTAGGGAAAAAATAGCCCTACCCAACCCAATAAATATAGAGCAGGGCCGAGCACCGGGTTACAATATGTCGCCTATACTTTTTTCGGGCTGGGCACCGGGCAGGGGCTTGCCCTGCCCTGCCATGCCCATAGGTACTTATTCTTTTATTTTTTTTTTACTTTTCTCCCTAGATACTACATTTGAAAGGGAGAATATGATAATTACTGATGACTAAAGGGTCATTTTAAAAATCTAAATAGTTAAGTGAGTAAGTTACGTCTTTTAATATTTATAACTATACTAATTTTTTTCTTTAATTTTACTAATCTTAATATTATTATATTATAAATTATAATTATTTATTTTATTTTTTTAGATGCTTCATCTTTATCAATATTTAGAAAATTTATACAAAGTTACAATTATAAATTACTTAGACTTCAAAACTTTTTTTATATGCAATGAATTTCAATACTTTAATTATTATATTTTTGTTACCTTATTTTTAGTAGATTATAAATATTATTTAACTTTTGAAGACATATGAATATGGTATTATTTTAGAAGTTTATAATTACAGATTATTTTTCCCAACATGAGCAGAGCATCACAACGGGCACGCCTAGTCCGCCCATGCCTAGCCCAAAATGGTTAGGGCTTTTATCGGGTAGGACAGGGCATCGGGCTGCAAAATACAGCCCATGCTTTTTTCGGGTAGGGTACCGGACAGGGGGTTACCTTGCCCAGCCCTACCCATGAACAGCCCTAAGTACAGCCAGCAACCACCCATCATCGTTAGGGTATAACTGATATAAAGAGAAGATATATAACTATTTTAAATATATTTAATTTTTAAAAAATATTATTTTATTATAATTTTAGTCGTAGTATTTGGGGAGTTATTTTAACTTTTAAGTATTTAGGTTTACGCCTGAGGGTAATAGACGACTCATTCTACCTGATATTGGTATAACATAAGAGAAAATGAGATTTTATCATACCTTTAAATCGTAAGTGGGCTCAACCCTTTCTAAATAAATTTTTTTATTTAAAAAGTATCACTTTATTGTGTTTCTAATCGTAATACTTAGGGAAATATTCTAACTTTTAAATATTTAGATTTATATCTGAAGGTAATAGATAGCTCATCCTATCCGATATTAGTATTGTTTAGAAAAAAAATAGATTTCATCCTACCTTTATATTGTAGATGAGTTTAATCTTTTTTTTAATTTATTAAAAAAAACAAGAATCATTACAACCTGACTCGTCTATTGAAAACAAATTTGTTTGATTCCGTGAACCAGTTTTTTCCCGTATACAGTATATAGTTTGACAGAATTTTTAGCAAAACAAAATTACCGTAAGTTAAATTCTAGAGGCTCATTATAATCAAGACATGTGACTCCAACCTCAAAAACAATAAGGTACCAATAAAGATTTAAATTTATAATTTTATAAAATTATAAATAATTTTTTACTAATTAAACTAATATTTATTAGTGTTTGATACACAATAAAGAATTTTGACATCATATACAATATTAATTTTTTTATCCACCCAATTCACAATAATTTTAATTCGATTATATTTGGATTCGACCCGTATCATGTACTTAGTTATGATGAGTGAGTCTCTTAATAAAATTTTTTTATATATATTAAAATTTAAATTTAAAATTTTATTTAAATAATAATAAATTATTTATTATTCAGATTAATTTTTATGGATTATAATACTAAATTTTGGAGGACTGAGAAGTGAAATAAGAACGAGATTGGCAATTTGGGTGGGAATGGGCCTCTTTTTTTCACCTCACACGTATTAACTAAAGGAAGCAAGAAATTAGTGATATTGTTAAATTTGTTGAAAATAAATGCCATCATTATCCTTATTAATTACTAACTATTTATTCTATCTTTAACATAAAATTTAATTATAAAATTTATCTTAATTCTAAATATAAATTATATTTTTTATATCTATTAATTATTTTTTAAAATATTTTTATTGATGCTCTATCCATAATAATTAAATAAGAGAAAAAATGAGTGAATTAAGGTAGATAATTAAAGTATTTTAAAAATAATATATCATATTATTTAACTTAATTAATTTTTTAATTTAGTCAAATTTATTAAATATTTCATATCTTAAAGATCAAAGGAATAATTTGAGTAAATTTAGGAAATTAGGTAAATTAGTTAATTGTAATAATTCTGTATTAGTTTCCTTAAAATACCTCTTTTAATTATATACATTTAAACTACCCTTACTAAATACCCCTTAATGTGTCACATTGGGGAGAAATTATAATTTTAAGAGATAAAATGTATTATTGTCTTATATTTAGAAACAAATCTAATAATATCTAATTCTTATAATTAAGAATGGAAAGAGTAATATTTTTTATAAAGTCCTTATTAATTACTCTAATGCTAAATGTATGATCTAATAAATTTATTTTAATTCTAAATATAAAATTTTTAATTTATTTTATTTTTTAAATTTATAATTTCTACTCAAAACTATCCAATTACACCACTTAGTAAGAGATTTCTATGAAAAGGTAATTTTATTATAAATAATTAAAAAATATATTTTAAAGAAATTAGGTATACTTTATTTAGAAATATCTAATTTAATTATTATTTTTTTAATTGCCGTACATTTGTTAAGGAACGTAAGTAATACTTCCTTTATTTATTTTATAATTGTTTTTAATTAGTTGATATTATTAAAATTACCTCACCATTTAAAAAATGTCCTTAATTAAATGTAATAAATCTTGACTTAATCTTGCGCATATTTAAATCTCTCTTCGTCCGTATGTGGGGTGGGACGAAATTAGTTTATTTTACTTTAGTTTATTTTTATAATTTTATAAATTAGGATGAAATTAGTGTAAATTTTATAATTGTTTTTGTTTTCCAATTATTAATAGTATATAAACGTTTATTGTTAAATAATAAAACATTTTTAATAACAAGGAAACTATACATAATTTATATTGAACACTTAATTTATAATATTATATTATTATAATATATTTATATAATTATTTTATTCATAAATAATTTTTTTGGCCAAACATTTTATTCATAAAGATAAAATCTTATGATTTTATATTTTTATTATTCATATGTTCTATTCAGTCTACTCAGCGCTTATTTAGACTAACTTGTTTTAAGTAGTTTTATGTTATACGAAACAAATAGGGAAGTTTTTTCCTCATAAAATATAAAGTTTTTTCTTTGTTTTTTTTGCAATGGTCCCCAACAAGCATTTAGACTTGCAGCATGGCCGCATGGATATGGCTACGACAACACAAGGATTAGAACCGCCGGGAAGGGTATTTATCCGTAGTCTGGTCAGCATTATTATAACCTAAAACCCAATCCAGCCTAATAGAGAATCGGACATCCATAGGATTAGATATACTAAAATTTTAAAAAAGAGTTTATAAAAAATAATTTAAATAACTTTTAAAAAATAATTTTTAAAGAAGAGTTTATAAAAAAATAATTTTAAATAAATAAATATTTAAAAAATTATTTTTAAAAATACTTTTATTATTAGTAAATTACGAAAAAGAGTATAATTATTAAATATAGGAGAGAGAAGAGAGAGTGTAGAAAAAAAATGAGAGAGTGTATAAAAAAGAAAAGAGAGGAGATAGTGTTTAGAAAATAAATGAGAGGGTAGAAGAGAGAGGAGAGAAGGTATAAGAAAAAATATAGGTAATATATTAATTGGTTAGTCCATAAGTTACTCTGATCAACTTATCTGAAATCTTAGTTTTAAACCATAGTTTAGTCCAAAAGTATTTTTAAATAAATATAGCTATTTAATTTAAAAAAAATTTAAATTTATATTTTACAAAAACCTAAGTTTTGATTAAAACTAAACACACTAGATTGGTCAGACCAAGTTCACTATTGAGTTAGTTTAATCTAGTATTCCTCTCTTTTTATAATATATATAATATAATTGGCATATTTAGATAAGAATTTAAAAAAATTATAAAAAAATGTAGACAATTAAACTAATCAATAGTTAATGTCCCTAAAATATTTTAATCTCACCAAATATATTTTTTATTAAATATAGTTAATTCTCATAATAATAATGAACCAATTATCGTGGGTTAATTAGTGATAAAAATAGATTAAACAGGCTAAACTTTGATTAAATAGGCATGAACTCATATACAAGTTTTGTAAAGCTAAAGCCTGAGCATTTGGAAGGTCCTCTAGGTTTAAAACTTACTTACCATATATGTCTTTAAAATGACGTCGTATTTTAAACTTTAAAGACCGTAAGTAAGTCTTAAGTTTATCAAATTATAAGCTTTTAATATGTTTTATATATTTTATAAATAGAATATTTTAAATAGATTTTAAACAAATATACAACCTATATATAATTAAATAGGTCGGGCTTGTAAGTTGAACTTTAAGAAAAAATCTAACCAATTTAAATTAATAGACTTTAAAGCTATTTATTATAAAGTCAAACTATAGGGAAGGTCTACCCCTGGGGTCAAATAATTTTTTTTTTATTGGTCTGGGAAGTTATAAACGCATTATTTACTCTTGACATTGCTTATAAATTAAAACATAAAACTCTTAAAAATAGTAGAGTATAATACCTTATAATAGTAATAGAGTAAGTATTATTATATTCCAACTTCATATTATTAAGAGTAAAATACTCTGAGTTTCCCTCACTTTTGCCTTAATTACATAGATCTTCTCTCTATTTTAAAAATCTATATAGGCCTATTTTAAAATTAAAATATATATATTATACAAACTTTCCTTATATATTTAAGATTTCATTTTCATCCATCCGCCCAAACCGATTAGTTAGCCATTAAGTTTGACTTTTATTTTCTTAGCAAAAGGCCCCTCTTTAACACAAGAATTATTTAAACATATATATATATATATATATATATATATATATTTACCCCAAAAAATCAATACAACCAAAAAATGCTTCTAATACAAACTCACTTTATAATATGTTATAAAATTTATTAATTTTGATTATATGATAAAATTTTATATGTTTAATTTTTTTCTATAGTATATAATTTTAATTTTTCATCATATATATATTGGAACTTATTTATTTTAATTTCTTAAATGTCTAAATATATAGATCAAACACATATTTTTATACAAATTTACAATTTAAAACTTTAAACACATTTTCCTACAAACATTTATAAATACATTTAGTTAAGAAAATATTTATTAAAAGAAAAATAAAAAGATTTGCAATCAAATTTTTCATTTTAATTGAGTAACGTAAGCTTAAAAACATTAACAAATAACTATTTCACAAAAATAAGGAAAGGAAAAATAAGGAAAGGAAAATTATAATTCTTAAAATAATTTCAGCCAAAATGTGCAATACAAAATAAATAAGTGTTTATATAAGATTTAGTAAATTTAAATTTAAGATTACAAAGAAAAATACAAAAAAAAAAGAATCATTTAAATCATATTATTATAGAATAGAGTAAAATGGTAAATAAAATTTATTTAAAAAAATAATGTCTTTAGAATCTTTTTCAAAATATTATTAAGGGTGTTAACTGGTTGAATTAAATTGCATATTTTCAAAATAGAGGAAAAGTTTGTGTAATAAAGACAAAACTGAAGTGTACTCAGAATATTTTACTCTAGTACTAATTATAATAATTACAAATCAAGAGCATTAATGGAGGAAAAAAATACATTAATGGAGAAAAAATATCTCCTAAAGCACTTATATTTTAGAAAGAAAAAAAAGTTAGTTAAGATGTTAGTAATATTAAATACTTTATATAAGTAAGTAGATATACATATTATCTTACCTATCAAATTTACATTGTGTTTGAAAATCACATAAATATGGTTTTAAAAGAGTTTTTGGGATAAATTTTAATTTAAATTTTTTTAAAATAAACAGTCATATTTATTTAAATGGATTTTTACACTAAATTATGGTTTAAAACCAATGTTTTAGATAAGCTGATCAGAGTAGCTTATGGAACAGTAAAAAAGCTTATGAACTAACCAATTACTATATTACCCCTACTTTTTCTTACACCCTCTCTCTTACTTTTTCTTATACCCTCTCCCCTCTCTCATACATATTTTACACCCTCTTTCTTTTTTTTCTTATACCCTCTGTCCTCTCATCTCTCCTCATTTAATACTCATACAATTTTTCATAATTTATCAATAATAAAAGTACTTTTATAAATAACTATCTAAACACTCATTTATTCAAAACTACTTTTTTTTTTCTTAAACTCTTTTCCAAAAATCTTTTTTTATAAGTTATCTAAAAATTATTTTTTTTATAAACCCATTTCTAAAATTTTATCTAAATAGTGCTTAGTATTCTAGAGCAAGGCAGATTTGATAGATTTGAATAAGGATTAATGGAAAGTCGATTTTAATTTCTGAATCATATAAAAGTACGGGATATCAAATATTTTTATTGAAATACAAATGAAAAATAAAAAGAAAAAAGAAATATGAATTTTCTTACACCACATCTATATTAGAACTGTGCATAAAACCCGCGGCCTGGTATACCCTGTCCAACCTATAATAAAAATGTCCTGCCCAACCCGATAAATATAGGGCAGGGTTGGATATCGGGTTGCAAAATATAACCCATGTATTTTTTGGGCTGGGCACCAGGTATAGAGGTTGTTCTGCCCTGCCCTGCCATGCCCTGCCCATGAGCACCCCTTCTTTTATTTTCTTTTATTTTTTCTTTATCTTAGAAGGGAGAATATGATAATTACAGGTGACTATAAGGTAATTTTAGATATATAAGTAGTTAAGTAGGTAAGTTATATCTTTTAATATTTATAACTATACTAATTTTTTTTCTTTTTTTAACTTTGTTAATTATCATATAATTACATTGTAAATTATAATTATTTATTTTATCTTTTTAGATACTTTATCTTTATCAATATTGGGAAGATTGATGTAAAGTTATAATTACAAACTATTTAGATTTTAAAGCTTATATTTTATATGTAATGGATCTCAAGATTTTAATTATTATCTTTGTTCTCTTATTCTTAGTGAATTATAGATATTATTTAACTCTTGAAGATACATGAATATGATATTATTTTAAAAGTTTATAATTGCATATTTTTTTCACAACATGAACATGACATCATGATTTAGGCGTACCTAACCCGTCTATGCCCAGCCTAAAATTATTAAAGTTTTTATCGAGTAGGGCTGAGCATCAGGCTATAAAATACAGCCCATATATTTTTTAGATAAGACACTGAATAAAAAAACTATTCTATCTAACTCTACCCATCCACACCCTAATCCATATGATTCTATGGACTTGCCCCCTGAATTCGTTCCTAATAAAGCCGAGAACATAGTGTTGTATCTTATTATTTTTTTATTTTTTGACCATGGGATCTTCTCTTATTAAATACGAATAACTAATAAATGCATGTTTAGCAATAACTTTTTGAGAATCAATTTTTACCAAAATTTCAGTTTAAAAAAATTTAAAACAAACATCAATTTTTGTCTTGAATTAATTTTGATCAAAATCTCAGTTTGAAAAAATTTGAACCAAACAGCTATTTTTGTCCAGAATTAATTTTGGGCAAAACTTCAGTTTGAAACCATGGTTTTGAATAAGCTACTGAAAATATATTTTAGAACTGTAAAAGAGTTTATAGATTATTCAATTATTATTTTACCCCTACTTTTTTTATACTCTCTCTCATCTCTCATCTCTCTTCTTCACAATATCTTCTCTTTCTTCTCTCTTCTCTACACTATCTCCTATCTCCTATTTCTTCTATCTCCTCTCTCATATTTATTCTCTACCCTCTCTCCTCTCTCATACTTTAATCCAATCATACCCTTTTTGATAATTTATTAATATAAAAAGTAATTCTACTACTAATAATCCAAATATCTATATTTTCAAAATCTATTTTTCTCAAAATCTATTATTCCCAAAATCTATTCTCCAGAATCTATTATTCAAAAACTAATCTAAATAGACCCTAAGACATTCTTTTGTTAAAAATTAAAGTATATTATTAAAAAAATTAAAGTAAAATATTATTTTATTATTCAGTTAGACAAAATTTGACAAATAATTTATCCGATTATTCTTCTTCTTCTTTTGCCAGAAATAATTTATGCCATTCGCACTTTATAAATAATATAACTTATTATAAATTTATATTAATATGTTTGGGATAGTTCAAAAGTTAGTTTGAAAAAAAATTAATCAGATGAAAAAGAAATATTTAATATAGTTTTAGATACAACTGACGTTTGCCTAAAACTACTTGAAGTAATTTTTTTTATCTTTTTATTTTTGCCTTTTCTTTATATTTAAAGTATTTTAAAATTTACTATTCATTATATATATATATATATTAATCAGCCAAACAAACTTTTCTCCAATTAAACTTTTGTTCAGTTGACTTTTTTTATAAAAAATATCTAAATATAAATTATATTAAAATTGATGTTTAACCCAACTTCAACTTATAAAATTATTTTTGCCAATCTTAATACAAATAAGCCTTTAAACATTATATAATTTTTTTTATAATAATATTTTTGGTGCATCATAGACTCATAGTCAATCAGTCAACCCAAAAGAATAATATTCACAAACTAAAACATGCAATTTTATCATCTAAAAAACTTATAAAGAGAATCATACTAAATAATTAAATTCATAAATTAATTTATTAAGAATAACTTTAATTTACCACTTGCATAACACTAATTTTACTAGTTAAATTAAGAGTATTTATCATTCATATAACATAAATTTATAATAAAATTAATTTATTAAGAATAACTTTAATTTACCACTTGCATAACACTAACTTTACTAGTTAAATTATGAGTATTTATCATTCATATAACATAAATTTATAATAAAATTAATTTATTAAGAATAACTTTAATTTACCACTTGCATAACAATAATTTTACAAGTTAAATTATGAGTATTTATCATTCATATAACATAAATTTATAATAAATTATATTTAAGACTGTTCGCCGTTCAAAAACATAAATTTCACAATTTGTAACTGAAACCCATTAGTATTTACCATTAGTTATTCTTAAAAATAAAATATTTATGAATTTGGTTCTTAAGTATAATTCTCACAAATATATATATATATATATATATATATATGATAAAGTTTAAATGATAATATATTGTCGTCAACAAATAGTAAATGATAAAGTTATCATAATTTATAAATAAATATGAGGTTTAGTGCAAATGTTACAATTTCTCTACCATCTAGTTTTTATGTCAAACTGAAATAGGTTGCGTGCAAAAATTGAATTGCACTATTTACCATTGATGAATAGTATAAATTCTCTACTTTTTATATTTTTTTATGTTAATATTGATTTATTAAAATCAATTATAAGCAAACCCAAATGAGATAAAAAAAATCAATAAAATCAAGCGTGTGATTGGAAAGAGTTTAAATTAAGATTTTAAAAATACTTTTGGCATAAAATTTAGTTTGAGAATCAAAAAGTTTTGTAGATCAAATTATGATTTAAAACTCAGATTTTGAATAAATTATTTAAATTAGATTTTAGAACAATAAAATAGTTTATAAATTACTCAATTATTATTTTATTCTTATTTTATCTTATACATTCTCTCTTCTATACTCTCTTATATTTTTAATAAAATTATATAATTTTTGATAATTTTTTAATTATAAAAGTCTTTCATGTAATAATTATCTAAATATTCATTTATTCATAATCATTTATTTCCTATAAACTCTTATCTAAAAATCATTTTCTAAAAATTATTTAATTTTTTTATAAGTATTTTTTTAAACTTTTATCTAAATATTTTTTAAATCGAATTCAGATTATTTTGTTTGACAAAACAAGATGTGAATACTTCATTATCTCATTTTTACCTCTTATAAAAATCTAAAATCCTCAAAACTTGCTTCGAAATCGGTCTTGATACCCATAAAAATGATATTTATCACTACACTAATATCTGCATTATTTAAATACAATTTTAAATTTTAAATTTTTAATTAATAATTTTTAAATTAAGAATATAATTTTTTAAATAACCTCTAGTTAAGAGATTATTTTTACTTTATGTTATTTATATTTAAATAATATGTATTTTTAAAATAAAATTTAAAATTTAAAATCTAAACCATTAAAATTAAATAATTAAATATAGACAATTCATTTTCACAAGTTAAAAAAAAAGTTATATGATACTTAATATCTTAATTTTATTTTTTATATATATTTAATATATTAATTTTATTTGTAGTATAATTTTACATATAATATTTTTAATTTATTATAATTTCACCTATAATATTTTTTATTTAGTATAATTTTATATATAGTTTTATTTTTTAAATATTAAAAATTATATTAAATTAAAAAGATTATAAATAAATTTATATTATAAATAAAATTATAATATTAGATATATATAAAAAATAAGATTATGAGTATTCTGTAACCTATAAAAAGAAAAAGCTTTTCTTCATTTTTTTATACAATCTTCATTTTTTTTTTAAATTCGCTCCTATTATTATGATTTTTAATGTAATGATGACAAGGGGGATCCATTGGTGAGATCCATCAAAGCGGATGGTAACACGTGACGTGCCAGAACTTCGCTCTTCTAGCATCCAATTGAAATTTCCTATCATGTCGTAGGTCAAACCATGACGAAAGTTAGGCATCCGTCTTGTAGAAATCTAATGGGCTACGTAACTCTTTTGGAAAAAAAAAAAAATGTGCTACGTAACACTTTTGAAATTTATGTTATATTCTTCTACTCAATATAATATATATTTTATTAATTTAATTTAATTAAATAAAAATAATTAATTTAATTAATATAGTATATTTTTAAAAAATAAGAACATAAAAAAAAACTAAACTATTTGGTGACTAAAAAAATTAGTAAAATTTTTAAAATGAGAATGATGAAACCCAATTTTATAGTTAAAAATGAATTAAAAATATAAATAAAAAAAATTATTATTTTTATATTTTAAGAGAATTAATATTTAACCATGAATTGGGATATAACTTGGATTCTACTAACAAAAAAGTTAATTATAAAATAAATGATATATCTAGAGATAAAAATAGATTAAGCCTTTAATAGAGATATTGTTAGTTTAAATATATTAGGTTTTTTTATTTAAGGCTTGGCCTACAAAGCTACACTGGCTTGACCTGTTTAACCTTTTATATATATATATATATATACACACACTATATATACACACTTTAAATAAGTTTAAAGCACTTAAAGCCTATTTAAAATCTTCCTTTTACAAATATATAGGTTTAAAAACCTATATTTATGTAGGATTTAGATGGCTTTAAACATACTTATGGCCTTTAAGGCTGAAATATGAGGTCTTTCTATAAGACTACATTATAAATAGGTTTCTAAACAAATTTTAGGCCTAGTAGACCTTTTGTAGGTTCAGGTTTGAGTCTACAAAAAGTATGTATATAGACCTATACCTAAATTTAGGCTTTAGACACTTGTTATAAGTTCAAACTTGTTTAGTAAATGCTAGATTGTTCCAACATGTTTCTATTTGTAGGTGGAGGTTAAATGTTGTATTCAAATCTCTCTAGACATATCATAAGATTTATTTGTCCTAGTTTGACTAAAATAAAGTATCTTAAGTATAAAAAGTTAGGTACTTAATTGATTTTAATTAAAATAATAGGAAACTATTGTTTAGAGCTATTAAATGAAGGAAAAACATATGTACAACTAAAATGAATTATATAATAAAAAGTAGACAATTTCACTTAAACTAGATAAAATGCTATGATAAAAAAGTCACTACTGCAATTTTTTTTAAATCAGTTAAAAATTGTATTCTACACTGAACAACGATCTGGTGTAGAAATAGACCGTATAGAAAGTATACATATTTTAAACTGGGCGGTTAATTGGTATAGAAGGATTAGAATTTAAACTGGTCATTTTTGAAATTAGGAGTACAATTTACTAATATCTACACAAGTTATAAAGATATCTAGTATAGGTGAATGTATTTTTTACACCGGTTATGTGAACATCAGCTGTAGATTAATAATTTTTTATATACCGGTTGTGTTTACGCCCAATATAGATTAATCCATTTTCTACACCTCACTATAAAGACAACAAGTGTAAATGTTATAATATTTACATTTTTTAAAAAATAACCCTTTCAATATTTCATTAATCTCACCCCTAAAGCTTCATGAATAAACTGTCTAAATATACGATTCAAAGAGACAACAACATATATAGAGTTCAAGATGACAGAGACAGACTTCAATTGCTCATTATATTATTCATTTAATAAAATTCAATAAAAAATATAACAATTTGAACAGAAAAATAAAAAAATATATTCAATTAATGATAAATACTATTGAGAAGGAATGAATTGAATAAAAAACTCATCCTAAAAATTGCATAAATTCTCAATATCTTTTTCAGGAAATGGGTCAAGTTAATCAAATATCTAAAACATCAAATTAAAATAAAATAAATTAAGGAATTACTAATATATATTAAATTGATAAGAAATATGAAATTATTAAAAATACAATTTACCTCCTCAGTTAGGTCAATCTTATTTGATAAGATGATATTGATCATGTGTCTAACCATGTAGAAGCAGCACAAGTTGCTTTCTTTGGGTTGCCTTCGACTCTATAATATTAACATGAAAAAAATTATTTATCATGAGCAAAAAATCGTACAACATAAGATTTAATACTTTTATTACCTTCAGTGTGATTCATTCATGGTCTCTCACCAAGTTGGGGTGCTCAAGACCCTTACAATTGCGAACGTCCTCATAGCTCTATGACTAAAGTTATAAAGTTAGTAAATCATTTATTAAAAAAAATCATTATTCTGTATAGAAGAGAACTCACGTGTTTATAATTTTTCTGACATTAATAGATGGCTTGTAATGGGAGGAGAATAAGAATAAAACTTTATAACTGTGCTTACATAGTATGAGCAATTGCCAATGATTGTTGTAGAAATTAATTAAAAAATAATGAGTATTATCATTAAGTAAATATAAAACTAGTATGAAATAAAATATAATATTATTATTCTTATACACACATATATGGTGCAAGAAATAATCAATATCGGTTTCACCGAGTATCCTTAAAATGTATTGAAATCTCAAAGCTTAGGAGGTCTCTTTTGCATAAATCTAAATTGGGCATAGGAATCCGAACTGACCTTATTTACCCTTGAAAAAAAACTCAACTTATATGTACCTACATTTAATGCAAATACGACGTTAGTTATAAGAGTTAAATTTTGTTATTACATATATTTATATTTAAATTACACTTATATAAAAAACAATTGGATGCACCCCAAGTGATAAGAGATTTCACATTTGTATGGTCAACAAAGGCCAGTGACCTCACATCGCCACAATTAAATCCATAGCAACGCATTTACATGGAACATTTTGTCATATGCCAATAGGATCACACGTTGCATGACACTCAAAGTAGGAGGTGTGGGAAGTTCGCTCGGAGATAACGCAACGTGATCCAAAACAAGATGCTTTAGCCATAATATGAAAGTTCCTTTTGCCTGACTCACTGTATTCACCTCATCAATGGGAATTGGGACAATAGTATCTTCAATTATCACGTCTTCAACTGTCACCTTTAACTAATTGTCCTGAATTTTGATGTGGTGGGCAGTTTCCCTTAAGCTATAGATGGAACCATGTGCAACTAACCTTTTGAGAGGATAATCCATATATAGATCACAAGGTTCAACATCATCTAACATTGGCTCAGCCATACAATAACTCCCTTTAGTGCTAGGACATGTTGCATTTGGAGCATTTGGGAGGCACTTGGCTCCTGTTGCCTTGATGTTATCATGAACAATATTTTTTCCTTGAGTTTTGCTAACTCCTCTTATAATCGTGCCTCAATTAAAAATTCTGCCTGTACCCTAGCTTCTGCCCTCATAGTGGATAACAACAATTCTAATTCTTTCCTCGGTACCATATATGGGGAATGTCGTAGAGATGCTCCAAAGTAATATCTTTACCAACACCTCCTCCAACTCTCTTGACACAGCCCCATGCTTTTGCTTGCCCGTAGTAACAGTCAAGATGTCATTCCTACCTTATGACTTGAAGGAGCCATGAGCCTCTTGTTGTTTAAGATCAGCCTATAACATATAAAGAGAAAATAGAAGAAATAATATAATTATTCTACTAAAACAAAATAATAAAAGTAGTACTTACAATTTTTTCCGCAATCATGAGAGCGTGATTGCTTGTAAATAATCCGTTCATTGTTTAGTGAGCGTATAACCATTTATCTTCGTGACATATTGAAGATGGGGAGTAAGAATAACACTAGGATCAGACTCAATATTTTCTTCTAGCATCTTCCTCTTGGCCCCCAACAAGTGTTTTTTAGCATTCGCATAACCCCTCGAGATGTTGGGTAGAGGCAATCATTCTTGAGAACGTGTTCAATCGCTTTTACTTTTTGTCCTACAAGACTTGAAGTAATTAAAATCAATATATATGATAATCTGATTAGAAGTATCCTGCGTGTATATGTCCTACAGACTTAACCCTTTTTCCTTCATTAGAATACATAAAACTTGTTCCTTTAGCATTTATCCATGGAATGAAATGCAATCATTTATCGTAGGAAAACTATATTGTACAAACACATAAACAGCAAAGCACGTATACAAGAAAATAAGTGTCAAGAACATTTACACAGCAAAGCACAACGAGAGCGAGAATGGAGAAGAACGACTGAGCATGACGAAGCCCCACAAAAACCACATTACGACGGTGGAATAATGATAGTAGTAAGAAATAAGACCGAAGAAAACCTGAAAAATGAGAGAAACGCCAAGGGTGGGCTTCAAAAATGTATTTTCAGTAGCCATTTTACATCGGATATATATGACAATCAGTATAGTAAATTCTATTTCTAAACCTAAACAACACAATAATTGATTTAAAAAGTTTACATATTTTAAAAAATTGTCACACTAATATTTTGAATTTCAGAAGACCTTTTACACCGGATAACATACAATCGGTATAGTAAATGATATTTCTAAACTTGACTCACACAATAACTGATTTAAAAATATGTCTACTTATTTTCAAAAATGCCACAACTAATATTTTGAATTTCAGAAGACTTTCTACATCGGATAACATATAAATCCAGTGTAAAAAAAGTTTTAATTTATTTACAAAAATTGCACCTTAAGTTTTTCATATCACTTTTTACACTAGATAACATGTACAACCGGTTTAAATATTGAAGTTATTTTTTCACCCCTTTTATTACCACATCCCTTGAAGTTACAACATATATATGCAATTTGAACAAGAAACTTGTGTTATTATTACATCAAAACCATATAAGCAATTAGAACAAGAAACTTAATTGCATTAGTGTCTTAAAAACATAAAACACTTACATAAAAATCAATCAGAATCCACTTCTTTTTCATTCAATTTTGGTAAACCTACTAAAAAAGAAGGGGTCTCACAAATTGAATCATCATCGTTAACAACCCTTTTTTCTTGGAGAGCGACATACCATCTTTTATTTTCCATATTAGTGATATAGAATACTTGTTTTGCTTGGTTTGCCACAGTAAAAAGCTCATCCCAAAACTTGTACTATTCAAATTAAAAAGTATAAATACTAATATCGTTATTTACATTAGCCCACTTACATTTATACATAAGAGCTGTAAATTTGGAGTAATCTAACTCCCAAATCTCTTCAACAACACCATAATAAGGGATAATTGTTAATTTAGGATTACTGTTTTTTGAATTAGAGAAGTGCATAGCTTCAACTAATAACATAATACCACTATTTTGTACACTACTTTTATCATCTAGGGACTTCGTATAAAAGGAATACCCATTGACATCAAATGAATTCCAATATATCACATTAGATTTATAACTATATGCCAACCATCTAACTGAATCAGATACACAATCCTCATTTTCAACCTTCTTTTTGAGTCAATGTGTAAAAGATTTATTGTGTTCTCAAATCAGCTTTTGCTTTGTCATTATATTATTTTGTTTATGGACAAGCTCTTTATGAACAGCTATATAGTCTTAAACTTTATCAATTTTATTTAAGATGTGTAAGTGTATTTGCTGCAATTCATTACGATCAACACTCTTCACCGACATTCCGTGTTGACCTCTATTTGGCACGGGGTTTAGAGAGACCAGTAAGTCTTACTTTAGACAGGTAGTGTTGACAAAAATCTATAACTTCTTCAAAATATATTTTTGAACCAGGATGCCTCAGGCCAATTTGGATTCTTTATGTACCTTTTTAAGGATTTTCATGTATCTTTCAAATGGGTACATCCAACGTTAGTGTACATGGCCACACAGTTTTATCTCGTGCACTAGATGAACGATGAGGTGTACTATGATGTCAAAAAATCAAGAGAAACCTTTTTTCAAGATAACACAAAATAACATAAGCCTCGTGCTCTAATTTATCCAACTTTTTAATCTCAAAGACTTTACCATATATAGCATTGAAGAAGAAGCAAAGTCGAGTTATAATGTGTCTCAAATTAACTTGAAGGATTCCTCTATCAACCACTGAGAGTAATTGTTGTATCGAGACATGACAATTATGAGACTTTTGGCTTACTAATTTCAAATCTTTCATTGACATAATCCTTTTAAGATTAGATGAGTATATAGAGGGAACTTTGATTCCTTATAAACACTCACAAATACTTCTTTTCTCATCATTGGATAAAATATTAATCTTTTTAACACAATAGCTCCCCTCACCATCTGGCCTTAGATGTAAATCCTTACTTATTCCTATTTCTTGTGAATCTAATATTGTCTTCAAAGCATCTTTGGAACTACCATGTATATTGAGAAGTATTCAAACAATAATGTCACACACATTTTTCTCTACATACATGACATCAATACAGTGTCTTACATGAAGATGTTGTAAATACAGAAGCTTAAAAAAGACAGATCTTTTTTTGCATATATTTTTCTCACTTCTCATGGTAGCCTTACCGAAAGTAACGTTGATGTTTTTCACCATTTTATAAACTTATTCTCTAGTCAATGGCTCCGGAGCATTTTCAAATTCTTGGTCGTCAAAAATTGTTTTCTTTAGTCGATGGTATGGGTGATCTTGTCTTAGAAATCTCCTATAACCTAGGTAGATTGTCTTTCTTCCATGACGAAATTGATAGTAACAAGTCCCTTCCTCACAAATTGGATATACTTTATGGCTCTTAATATTATACCCTAAAAATTTTTTGTATGCAAGAAAGTCATTAATTGTATAAAAGATCATAGCCCCCATATTGAATACTTCCTTCTTAATTGCATAAAAAATATCCACACCTTCGCATAACTTTTACAAATATTTAATCAAGGGTATTAGGTAAACGTCTATGTCATTTCCCGGTTATTTCGGTCCTAAGATCAATATAGATAACATTATATACTTATGTTTCATACACAATAAGGGAGATACGTTGTAAATCACCAAGAGGATGTGCCATGAACTATGTATACTACTAAAGCTACTATAAGGGTTTATACTATCTGTACTAAGTCTAAGACTTAGGTTTTGTGGTTCATTGTTGAACTTGGGAAATAAGTCATCAATCTTTTTCCATTGCAAATAATTAACCGGATGACGAATCTTTCCATCACAATCTTTTCAGTCGCATGCCATAATATTTTTTTGCATCATCTTCATTAGCAAAAAGCCGCTTAAACTTGGTATAATTAGAAGATACCATAACACTTTTATAGGAGACTTGTTTGATCTGTACCTTGGTATCTTACATATTGACACTTTTTCTTCTTTAAAATCTTTCCTGTATAATATGTAATCATTTAGGTATGTATGAATCTTTCTATACTGTATGTCTAAAGGACATTATTTTCCTAGCATCATACTAGCATTTGGGTAACATATTTGTTCTAGAAACATGCCTTGCAACAACTCATGCAATTCTGAAAAATCTCTATCATTTCACTCATGTCGTGCTTTCACACTTTCCAATCTCAACACCACATTTAACAAATTGTATTTTGTGCATCCTTGGTATAGAGGTTTTTCTGCATCATTGCACATATTACCATATGCATGTGATCGTATAAAAGTATCTTATCCAACATCATAAATCATATCCTCTACCCAATCATCAATATCCATGTCATCATTAAAGGTTTGTTCTAACTGTTCAGATGCACTCAACCTTTTCACATTTTCACCATGTCATACCCATATTGTGTAGCTCTTGTAAAACCCCTCATAAATTATATGAGCGTACATAACTGCATGACTTTATTTTCTCTCATTTAAATAACTCACACAAGGACAAGAAAACCTTCTATTGTCATCATCACCATTTCGTTTAGCAAAATTTAAAAACTCCTTTACCCCTTAGCATACTTAACACTTGTTCATTTAGCATTTATCTAATTACAATCCATATTTGTGGAAGACTAAAAACTAAAAAAATAGAAAATAAGAAAACCTAGCTTGTAGCTAATTATGGGAGAGAATATATCACGCACAAGTGGAAGAATTCACCAATTGAAACAAGTAAATGATAGCAATGACTTTAGCAAATAACAACAAAAGCTACTGATAGCAGTGCATAAATTTTCAGTTATCAAGACAAGGAGTTCAAAATAAAACTCATTGGCTTTGAAGGGTCGAGAAGATATAAATGCACGAACCAATAAAAAAATGAGAGATGGCAGGACCAAAGGGGGTTTCAATTAAATTAAAGTATATTTTGCAAGCAAATCTACATCAGATAAAATAGAATATTAGTGTAAAAATAACTTTTTCTAACATGACATTATATTCTACACCGATCACTTTTACAACCAGTGTAAAATATTATAAATTACACAAATCTATACTGGATGAACTAGAACACCGGTGTAGAAATAACTTTTTCTAAATCGGATATTATATTCTACAACTGTTACTTTTACAACGGGTGTAAAATATTAAAAATTAATTATTTTATAAATAAACCTACACCAGATGAAATTTATATTTGGTGTAGAAAATGTGATAATTTACAATTGATATTGACATGTACAGTTTCAATTTGTTGTATTTTTTATTTTTTAAAAATAAAAGAACACCATGTCATCATCAGAACAAAAAACTTCATTTATTCAACTTTACTAATAAACTTTTCATCAAAAGTTTAAAATTTCAAAAAAAAATATTTATAAGAATATATAATATATTATCTCTTTTCACTCCTCATCAAACTTGGAGATTTGGGATTCAAAGTGGGTAGGATCAAGAGGATTATAGAAGCTATCATTATGTTGATGGCAGTGAACTTTTGAGCAGAAAGCTCTAAAATGGTATTTCAGTCTGTTAACTTTCTAAGTAAGTTTTTTCATAGAGTCTTCCAGGCCATTAAAGTGCATGATGAGTTCCTCAAGGCACTCTATCAGATTGACAACCAGTGAATTAAGAGAAGGAACTAAAGGGTGATGGTCAGGATGTTTATCTTCAAAATTATCTCTATGTCTTTTATGCAGTGGAGAAGGAGGTGTGCATGAGGAAGAAGCCATTGTAGTGTTCAGATAGAAGGAAAAAAAGAAAACAGAGCTAAAGTGATGAGCATAAAGTACATATCCTAGGAATAGTATACATATAATTGAGGAATAAGAACATTTTTAGAAAAGAATATCGAAGAATGTAATTGGCCTTATATCATAATGACTACAAATGTTGGGAATCGAAGAAGTGAAATGAATGGTCTGAAGAAGTTACAGAAAAGAAGCAAGAAATCATAGAGAATAAACTGAAGAGTCAAAATAGGGCGTAACTCTACACCTATTTAAATTAAATCCACTGTAGAAAGTATATTTAACCCCGGTTATGAAAGTATATGGTATAATAATTATCTTTTACACCGGTTACATATACGTCAGGTGTAAATATTTCATCTTATTTATAAAAATGCTATCAATTATTTTTTTAAACTGTCTCTGGAAGGACATGTTTAAAAATGGCGTTTTAAAAATTATATTTTGTAGTAGTGAGTGACTCCTATAATGCAGATAGTACAATGCAAGGAGGCATAGAAGAAGTACATATACGTAAATTAAATCATATAATTAATAAAACCTAAAGTCAATAGACTGGATCTAACTTGAGGCTGAATTGAATTGTATTGTGAAGAACTTATGGCCATGCATAACAGACAATGAGCAAGCTCAACTAGTGAGATCCACTGAAGAATGCTTAAACGAAACACCAAGGAAATTTGATGATTTAGTACGTTTGGTAGGATAGAATATTTTTTATGGAAGTGGAAGTAAAAAAAAGAAGTGAAAGTAGAAATTGAATTATACTGAAAATTGATTTTAAAAGTTTATTTGAGAGGTTAGAAATAAGTATGTAATTGATTTCTATTTTTTTAAAAAAAATAGATGCTAGTTAAATAAAAAGACTTGTTTACCCTCATTTTTCTTGTCTCTCTTTCTCCTCTGCTACTTTCTCTCTCTCTCCATTCATTGATGCCGTCCATAAAATTGATGCCATAGAAAAAATACTTGTTCACACTATGGTGGATATTGAACTGAGCTAGAGACACTGGAGCTGTGCTGCCGGTGCTATTGTACTCAAGACGACCATTACCGACTGCCACAGTCACGGTGGCATAGAGGAAATAGTTACCGCCACAGTTAAGTATGAGATAGAGGTATGAGTGAAGGGAAGGAGAGCAAAACTGCCGCAAGCGAGGATGAGGTTACTAGTGTTTATTAGGTACGAGGATGGTGTCAGAGAGAGTAACGAGGATGAAGAAGGAAGCTATGGCTAATGAGGGGCAGTGTGTCAAAGAAGAAGAGGACATTTTGTTCTGAATTGGCAGCCACCCAGCCATCTTTGTGTAAAGCAAGATCCTCCCATAATCAATATGTATATAGAAGTTGAGCTCACAAGAGTAGAGAACTTCCTCTGACATATTTTCATGATATAGCGGGCACAGTTTCTCCTTATATAGAAAACTAGCGTGGCAATAGAATTCATCCTCCCACGCGAAAAAAAAAAGTATAAAATAACTATACACTATACAGTTTATAGTTTATACATACTCATTAAAAAAAGTGTAATTATTTTTTATTTACTAATATTTTTAAGATATTAAATTATAATTTTCTAAGTCCTAAAAAAATTATCTTAAAATGACTCAACATAGTTTCAGAAAATTTGGATCCTTAATTTTTTGTCATAACCGAAAATGTGTACCACAATTAAATAGAGTCAAAACAAATCCCAAGTCGATATATTTTTATTAAATTTTAGTTTTTATCTCTATATTTTTTTTCTTTTTTTCCCACATTCTCTATATTTTCCTAAACATTGGTCTCTATATGGTTAAAAGGATTAGGAAGTGAAATTAAAGGTATTAAATTTATTTATATGGCGTTAAGACCATTAAGTTAACTTTTTTTTTATATATGACAAAATTTAAGTAGATTCGATACCGTTCCTCCACTAAGACTATGGTATAGTTCTAAGGTTCAGAGAATATTTACAGAGAATTTACTAGATCGTTTATTAAAGAAGTCATCATGACGACAGTATGAATCAAACTCATTCTTATATATACAAGTATATTTTTTATTATCTATACTAATTCTGATTGGCGTTAAGTTAACTTCAATAAATTTGAAATGTGGAGTTTTTGACCACAAAACGTATGGGAGGAATAAGTTTCCTATTAAGAATGATTTTTTTTTAAAAAAAAAAAAAAAAATTCTATCGGTGGTTAGCCCTATACAAAAAATAGTATGGGCTTAGGGTGTATGTGTTAGAGGAAAATGACAAGGCCTGTTATGGTAGCCCAAAACTCATAATAGTTTACTTTTAAAACATATTAATTTAATCTCCACATATTTGTATATTCATGTGGACCTCACAAAAAGCGTTTTCTTTTTTCTTTTTTAAATATTAACTTCTATTTTGTTTAATGCAAGAGGTAAAAATTAGTTATAATTAAAAATTAAAATGCAAGTAAGACATATGGCATTAATTGATTAATAATTCAAACATTATTGAATTTTAAATGGAATGTAACTTTTTAAGGTGATTTTTTTAATTTATAATTTCATTTAATTAAGCGTATCTCCAAATCGATTTGGGCCTAGGATTAATATTTTTTAAGATTTAGAGTGTAAATTATTTTTATCTTCCTTCACAAATATATTTCTCTAAATTGAAACTTATATTTTTTTTCCTTTAAAAGTTCAAGCTACTTACTACATTAATCAGCAACTTATTGATTATTTATAATAGTTGAATTTGACATCCCATTGAAAAGGAATTGAGTCCCTTCCACTTTACTTAATTGATTAATAAAAAAATTATAATATTAATAATCTATATACTCATTCTAGAATATAAGTATCATTCTAAAAAAAATCTTTCATTCATAATATAAATTATTTAAAAATTAATTAATATCATTAAGAGAGGTGAAAGGTGAGAGGTGAGAGAGACTACATATTGTTTTTTAATAGAGGTGGATTTTAAAGAAACAAGTCGGGAGAAAGTTGAGTCCTCAAATATTGCAATTTTTGTATATTCTGAAACAATTAAAGAAACTACTCTTATTTAGTCACAATAAAATAATTGAAAATGACTTATATATATATATTTTGAAGAGGGGAGAGTCTAAGTTGAGTCCTCAAATATTGCAATTTTTGTGGGACAAGCTTGGCCAGGAGTTGTGTAGTTTAATTATAACATGTAAGCATAGTTTTGATCTTTGAGTTTGTGATTGAGATGTTTAATAAAAGAAATAGCTTAAGGGATATTAGTACCCTTAATGTGTGAATGAGAGTTTAAATAACTTTTTTTTTTCAAAATTTTTTTTCTTAAATTTAAACATTCTCAAGTTGACTTTTCAATATATTATGTGTGTGTTTGGAAACTCTCCAAACTTAAATTTAGGCAAAACCTAAGTTTTAAGAAATTTTAAAATAAACAGTTATATTTGTTCAAAAGGATTTTTGAATCAAACTATAGTTTAAAACCAAGATTTCATATAAACTGGTCAGAGTAGCTGATGGAATAGTAAAATAGCTTATAGACTAACCAATTATTATATTACTCATATTTTTTCTTACACTCTCTCTCCACTCTCCTCTACAACATCTCTCATTTCTTTTCTACAATATCTTTTCTCTCCCATCTCTCTTCTATACCTTATATCCTCTCTCATATCTCATATCTCAGCTCTCCTCTCTTATATATTTAATAATCATATTCTTTTTTATAATTTATCAATAATAAAAATACTTCTAGAAATAACTATATAAACACTCATCTATTTAAAATTATTTTTTTTTCATAAACTCTTCTCTAAAAACCCTTTTTTAAAAGCTACCAAAAAAGCTTTTTTTTATAAGTTATTTTCTAAACTCTTATCTAAACGGGGCCTATATAAAGGTGTGTTTATATTAGCTATAGAGAAGTAGTTTTTTTTTTAAAAAAAATAGATTGGGCATAATTTATATAGTATATTATGATTTATGTTGGAATTGACTTTTATAAAAAATTAGTTTGATAAAAATTTATTTGGATGAATACTCAAAATATAAGAAAAAGAAGTGAAGATAAAGAAGCCAGAAGTAAGAAGCTAAAAGTTACAAGAATGTGCTTAAATTAGCAGTGGAGAAGTGACTATTTTTTTAATATGACTTTTGTAAAAGTTAGATCGGATAAAAAGCCAGACAATATAATGTCATTTATATTTATATTAATTTTTGTAAAAATATCAGTTTAATAAAAATATGTTTAGATAAAAGACTTGAGAAAAAAAGAAGTTAAGATGAAAAGGACAGAAGCTACAAAAGGTAACTTCATAATAGAAATCAATTTAGATTTGAAAGTCTAGCCAAAACGGTAAACTAAATAACAATATTAGCAAAAAATAAAAAAAGTTATACCAATTGAAAACTCAGTATAGGGGCCCAAAACCCAAAAGCCCAATTAAACTCAAAATGTCAGATTGCAAAAACGCAAAACTAAACATCAATATTTCTCAAGGGGATTGGGAGACATGTTTGAGCCGAACATGATCCTAAACACACCCTAAATTAACTTCTTTTTTAATAAAAAATTATCCAAATATAAATCATTACTCCAACTTTAATTTATAAAAATCATTTAAAATAAAACTATTTTTTTTTCCAAATATTAATCCATGTTTTGACTTTGTAGGAAGGAATAGGAAGTCCCCAAAGAAATTTAATTTAATAGAACCAAAGTAACATGGTGACACCGCCACGGAAAGAATAGTAATTGGTGGCCGGTTTGTCCAAAAGCTTCTGTGTGGGCTCCACCTTATGTTGTGGGTCCCTTAAAAATGGCAGCCACTAGCATTTTTTTCTTTTTTCTTTTTCCCTTTTTTTTGGGCCATCAGCCAGCCACTGGCATTTATGCCTTGCATTCAAATTTCAAACACAGTACGGAAGCATATATCTGACCCATCATAAGACAACTATAATTAGCATACACGGATTGCAAAAGAATTATCAATCTTTTGATAATGGATAGGACATTCCGCCAAACAAGACCTAGTTCAATGTTTACTAATTAAAATAATATTTATCTATAATTATCATAATACACCTTTAAAATATTTTGTGTACATCCAGCACTGTAAATTATTATTTTTTAAATATATTCAATATTTTAAAATATTTTTTTGTTTATCCAACATCCTAAATTGTTAAAAGAAAAATTCAACTAAAAAATATTTTAGGATATTAAATATACCTAAAAAAATTTTAAAATGATATATATATATTATAAAATAATTTAAACTGTTAGATATACTTTGATCTTTATATATATATTTGTGCGTGTACACTAACACAAATGTATCTTTTCTATATAAGAAAATTTATCTAAATTTGGTATGAAGACTTACCAAAATTAGACATATCCTTAAATTGAAAGATTGCATATAAAGGTAAAGTAGTTGCATGCATACAACAATAACAATCACTTAATTTGGTGAATATAGAACAAAATCATTCTCAATAACACATGGAAACAGAGGAAGTAAGCATTGAGCAACAGAGAAATAGGAAAACAAAGAGGAAATAAACAAAACCAGGATAGTAGCAATAGTTTTAGTTAGGAGGGTTGAATAGGAGAAAAAAGAGACATTGGGCCCTATGAGGGACCTACAAACTTCTTTATCTGTGTTTTTTTTTTAAAATATGAAATTGGAAATCCAAGCCCATTTATTAGAGAAAATCCATGTCTCCCCTTATCCTTGCCAACTGCCCAATGAAAATGAAACTTCATTTCAATTATATTATGAAAGGTTTGAAGCATAGATTAGTCATTGCTATTTTTATCTTATTTCTTCTTATCACTTGAATGGCTAATCCACATTTTTCAAATAAATGCTATAATATAATATGAGTTTTGACTACGGAGGGATTTTAATTAAAAAAAAATATAAGATACATATTTTAAAATTAATTTTTTTTACATAATTATAACTAAACTAAAAATAAAACAAGTGTTACAAATTTTTCATTTTTTTAAAAATATCTAAATACCTTGATTTGGTAATTTAATGTTAAACAATCCTAAAAAAATAAAACTCCTACAAGAATAATTAATATCATATATATATATATACTTGTCAAATTTTTAATATATGAACTATTTAATTAATTTGATTAGATTAAAATATAATTAAGTTAGTTAATATGTTATATTTTTTTTAAAAGATTTTAACTTTTTTTTAACTCATTTTTTATTTAATTATTATTGATAAAATATTAATATAAATATTTTTTAAAAAATTAATAAAAATATAAAATAAATTTTATATTTAAAATAAAAAAAGTAGAAGGAGTATATAAAGATAAAGCTGAAAATCACGTAAGGCCATTTAACGTATTCTTTCATGCCTTTTGTTCTCACGAAGGCATGGTCATAAATAATAATAAATAGGTTGGATTTGCATAAATTTTATAAAATTAATAAATAAATAACTATTAAAAAAAAACTACTTTTAATACCGAAGCGCAACATTTCACAAGTTTTTTATACTCTTCCCTCCCTTCGTCGTCCCCACGCGCACGAACCATCACTATATGTACCTCCTCCAACCTCCACACCTTCCATTCTCACTTCTCTTTTCACCAACACTAACCTGCTCTTCTCCTTCTTCTTCACTTTCATGCCTCAACGAACTCCTCGCCGCCGTGCTCCGGCTACTATCTCCGGCCGGAGAAGTAAGCCTCCGCATCATCCATCACCTTCCCCTCATCGACGGACTTCTCCGCGCTCCTCCTCCAACAAGTCAAAGCCTCTCAAGATTTTGAAGCGGTGCTCATCGGCGCCTTCGATTCTCTCCAGTTCCTCCTCCGCCGACGAAGATCACAACATCGATTACGATTTCCAGCACGAAGGCACACTTTTCCGACCTAAAACGTTTTCCTCTGCCTTTGCGTCTTCTCCTTCCGTTTTAGCTTCCTCGCCTCTGAATCACGAGGTACGGACTCCAAATTTCGCCATTGCTATTATTTTCTTAATTTGCTTCTATTTATTTTTTAATCACTGTTTATTAAAAAAATCATAAAACAGTAACAGAATAAAATAATTAAAAATTCAAGATTGAAATGTCCAAAATATTTTGGACCCCTGTTCTGATTGTTACTAACTAATATTCAATTCGTTCCCCGCGTATCAATGGCCGACCAAAATCGAATCGGATTCTAGTTGCGTCTCTTTTCCTATTTCGCAATCCAATTTCTTGGTTTCAGGGATGAATTTTAACTTTAAACCTAACCTCCCAAACGAACTGAGCTCGATAATTAGCTCACTTTTACTCTCTTTCTATATATGTTATTAAAAAATATTTATTTTTTTATATAAGTCGTAGTTAATATTTTTTTTTTAAATTTTAACTTATTGAACATGAGAAATTTGTGCAGTTGTATTTTTATTATAGATAATTTTTGAATAGATTGAGGAAATAATAAAAATTTACTAATTATAATTAAATCTACTTATTTTTTATGTCATAATATATATTTATTAATTTATTTAAATTAATTAATTAATTTTTATATTAATTATAATTAATTTATTAAAAAAATTATATTAAAAAATTAGATAAAATAATTATTAACCTTTCCTTTCAATATCCTGGAAAAAATGTGATTTTTTTTATCAATTTAATACATAGCTCAATATACAATATACAAGAATATAGTACAAGTAATTTTTATATAGTAATAAAGTGATATAACATGGGTGGAAATAGATCGGACTTAAACCAAAGGCCCTAAACCTGTAAAAGAATTTTGAACATGAGCCTGTAATTGAAGTCTTCTCTTCTCGTTCTAATCTATAAATGGAGGAACAGAACATTACTGTGAAAGTGAAAGAAACGAGAGCCGAGTAGAGTAACAAGCACTCTTTTTTCTACGATTCAGAAATAGTATCTGATACCTTCCTTGATTAACACGAAAATGCTATACTCCGTTGGCATCATAACTGAGTGGAATCACTTTATGGTTCGCTTAACTGAGTGGAATTACTTTATGGTTCGCTCCGAATATGGAATGACTTGTTGTAGTTTTTAGGAGGATGGAATTAAGATATGTAAGAAGAAAGTCCTCTTGATCAAGACGTAGTTAAGAAGGGAAGTTAGGTAGATTGATTTCCATAATTGGGATGAACAAACCCTTGAAATTAGGCCATAGGGTGCATGTCTTATAAATTATAAGCTTGTTTGAATAGTATCAAGAAGCCTAGAAAGTTAGTTGGAACAAAAAAAAAAGAGCTAGTTAGATGAAAAATAATAATGTTTGAGATAGCTTTTTGACTTTTGTCTACGAACTATTTTATAGCTTCTAGTTTTTAACTTTTGATTTTTCTTGTGCTTTGAATTTTTTGGAATAGCTTTACGAAGCTTCTGAAGTCAGGACGAAAAAAAAAGAGCTAGTTGAATGAAAAAAAAGATATTTTTCATAGCTTTTGGTAAACGGAATTGTTGTCTAGAAGCCGTTTTAAGATTGAACTTAAATTTTTTAATTTCTAATTTTTCTTTATATTTAAATATTATAAATATTTTTTAATATTTTATTCAAATAAATTTATGTTAAGTTGAATTTTTTTATAAAATTTTATCTAAAAATAAATTGTATTACAATAATTAACTTTTATTTTTACTTTAGCTTATAAAAGCCGTTTGGAATAAAAGTCAACGTTAATTCACTCAGATTCAGGGGTCCAGAAAAGAAGCTAAGGTGGTAGTTAGTGTGACCGTTGAGGGAAGTCCAGGACCAATCAGAACCATGGTTAAACTGGGATCAAGTGTGGACGACACGATAAAGCTTGTAGTTAACAAGTACAGTGAAGAAGGCAGAACCCCAAAGATTGATCCTAATGCTGCAGCTTCATTCCAATTGTATGACTCACATTTCAGCCTCCAAGGTAATAGAATAATGCTCCAAACATTTAGGAAGATGGTAAAAAGTCCCTTTTTGTTTAAATTTTATTAAGCATAAGAATCTGATATTTTTTTTATACATAAAGTACCGGTAGTCCAATATTTTATCCAAAAATATCAATTTAATTAATAAAGAATTGATTAATAGCTCATAAAATTATGAGTTTAAATCTGACCCCGATATAAGAATTTTATTAATAAACAATCTATAAATATCTTTATAAATATTTTTTGAGTATAGAGATATATTTTAATTCTAGTGAACCCTATCATTTAACTCACCTAAACTTCTATCAATCCAAAAAAAAGTATTGGTAATCCAAAAAAGTATTAACACACGAACCTAGATCCCGTTGACTTTTTAAACATGTATTTTTTTGCTGATTTTCCAGCAAACATTTTCACAGTACATACAAAAATTATTACTTGTCGCAAACCTTAGCTGGGTCTGGGCTTCATTGCTTAATTACGAGGAACTTGTTTTCTTGGTTAGGTTTGGAGAAATCAGAACACATTGGGGACGTAGGAAGTAGAAGCTTTTTTCTGCGGAAGAGTAATAATGAATCTCCTTTCAGTTCATTTCGTTCTGAGAATGTTCCTTCAAAACCACCACAACCAGCACATCCATTGTTATTCCCTTGTTTCATGATTAACAAATTCGTTAGAAGAGTTTGCAGGATCTGGAAGTTGGCGCTTTGCTCCAAATGAAGTAATTAATTAATTAATTAATTCCATTTATTTTTTATTAGATTGCTTCCTCAAATTAATTAATTAGGACACTTCAAACCAACCGTTTTGAATAAGTAGACTGTAAATAGATGTTGAAGTCCTCAATTGCTTAAAACAACGGTGCTTAGATTTGTAGAGCATTGAAGAAAGTACTGAATGGAAATTTCAAGAAAGCTTAGAGCTTATTGATGGTATTCCTCTTATATGTATTGTCGTCAGAACTCGGTATACGTATCAAGCAAAAATAACTCAGAATGTAAGGAAATAACAATATATGCTAAATTTATATTAGAGAATGATATTTAAGGGTTGGAAAAAAATATATTTAAGTACTAAAAGATTGAATTACTTCTATTTAATAATAAAAAAATTGAAAATCTTAAATAAGGATCAAAGGTCCTTTAGGCGATCCAGCTCGCCCAAAAGTAAAATCGTCAATCCCAAATTACTACATTATGAAAAAGAGATTTTATATTTAAGATCAGAATAAATAATTTTTTATATAAATAAATAAATATTATTTATAAATTAATGATTAAAAAGTTGCAAATAAAAGAATATGAGTATCAAGAAGTCATGAAACGTATATCTCTTTGTAAATTAATAGTGACATCAAAGTCACAAATAAGAAGAGAATATAAGTATTAAACCATAAGAAGAACAAGTTATATTATTTTTTTCCCATTTCTTTCATAAATAGAGGAATCTCATGCAAGTTAGTCATTACGAAGCTGCAAATCATGGAATAAGAGTATTAAACCGTTAAAAAAAATGTTTAATCCTTATTTTGATATTTTTAAATCTTTTGATTCTAACATTGAGGTACTTCAATATTTTGGTGTCCAAATATCATTAATCCTTCAAATCCAGGAAGTCACTTTGGGGAAGAAAGCTATACTCTCCAAAATTCTTGTTATTCACTAAGATAGAATTTGAAGTGTTTAGGAATGAATTTGGTACGCTTTATGAATGAAATGCATCGTATACATTTCCTACTATTAATTCACTAATTAATACCCCATACATATATTTTAAGGATGATATTTAAAAAATACTACATACATCCCCTTAATATCAACTTTAATTAAATTTTTTATAGATTAACGAAACTAAATAAATCGTTTAATTATAACTAATATAAAAATTAATTAACTCATTTAAATAGATTAAAGATTATATAATATAAATTTATTTTAAATGATTAAATTTAATTATAATTAACTGATTTATTTACTTTCTTTAATATATTAAAAAAATTAAATATATATTATATTAAAAACTAGAGATAATACTAAATTGTGCCATAAAATGACAATAACTAGAACTGGTTACATGAAGAGCAAATGTGATAAGTTTTTTGACCTCAAACTTTGATAATTTCTAAAAAACTATTAAATGAGTAGTTTTCAACATTAAACTAACCACATTTTTTGTTGTGAATATTGAAAAGGATTTTAAATTTGATCAATACTTGACTTCGTAAGAGTATCTTATGAATTATCAATTTTGTCGCGGACTAGACTAGTGGATGGTGATTAAACCTATATTTTAATTTATATATTATAAATATTATAATTTAAAAAAATAGAAAAAAATCCTAAAAAATACTATTTAAATTAAAATACCAATTGTACGAATTCTTGATTTAGGATTTTAAAATTCAAATAGTATTTTTGTAAAATTTTCTGAAAAAAATATATAGACTAATAAAGTGAAAAGAAACTAGAGGTCATTTTGTAGGACACGCATCTTCAATCTCAACTGGGTTTCAGGCTTTTCCCTTTCATAAAGGAACAAACCAGTAAGTTGGCTGTTTATTTCTATTTCTAATGTAGGATTCAATTAAGTTGATTCAAAAATATTAAAGAGATAATCTAAGCACATAAACATAGTTCATAACTCAGATATAACACAGTAATTAATCAAAATCTGTACTAAATCAGATATATCAGATATTACTGTAATAATAATCAAAAAAGAAATACTCCCCCTAACCCTTAATATAAGAGTTAAATGGAGGGTTAAATTTAATCCTAAATATAAAACACCAATCTATTTTATTCCCCCAAATTTATAATTTTTTCCCAAAGTATCCCTATTGATTGTATGCATTAAGAGGTTTCTATCTAAGGATAGTCATGATGAAAGATGGCACTTTAGAAAAACTAAATTATATTTGTTTCAAATAACTAACATAACTAACTTTCTCAATCTACCTAAATTAGTTATCTAACTCTTATATTAAAAACTAGAGGTTGTAACTTGGATATCACAATCAACAAGAAAGGTGATCTGAGGAAGAAATAACCTACAAATCAGAACATTCTACCCCAGACAACATTAGCAAACCAAAGTAGAGAAACACATTTATATCATTAGCTAACTAAAAAATTATACATGGAAATAAACATCAGAAAACATGCTAGTTCCAGTTTAAGTTTCAATGACACAAACAGGGGAAAATAACAATTTTTGTCAGCAGAAAATATAAATTCAGGTGGGATAATATTATTACCCTGCAGGTAGAGGCACATTAATGTCAGTGTTCATGTTGTTCCTTGTATCAGAAGGCGATGCAGACCAATTGTGAGGAGGGAAGGAAGGTGGAGATGATGAGAGGATAGGTAATGGATCAGCAATAGACAAAGGAACAATTGCTGTTGATACATTAATCTCGTGTTTCTGTTTCTTTGCCTTCAGATCATTCTGGTTTCCTGCCAGAAAACTGCCAACCACAACCTGATACATAATAACAATCAGCAGGAAACAATAATCATGATCTCAGGTTTTGGTAGCTGATTCTTGTTTTTTTATTTTTTTTTATTTTAGAGGCCAGGCACTAACGGTTATAAGTTGGATCGAATTCACAACCTTCCACTTATATGAGAGCATTCAAGTAACTAGACTATAAGGTCATTGAAGTAGCTGATTCATGTTACTTAGAGATTGTTCAGCGCTAGCCTGCCCGGTTCAGACCTGGTTCTAAGCTTTTAAGAGACAGAATGGAAAAAGAATTGAAATCATCTCCACAGAAGAGAAACAGAGAATCTGTGAGCTTAAAAAAGAAGGAAAGAAAGAGAAAGAAAAAGAAAAAGAAAAAGAAAGAGCCCAGACAACACTATTAGGGTTAGACCTGTAACCATAGTTGAAAAGCCTTTTATTAGCGTTGAATGAGTGAAGGGTTATTGAGACCTTTGTTTTTAATTAAAAGAGAAAACACTAATAGCCTAAGGTTACAAGTAGAATTGAATCCACGACCTCTCACTTATAGGGCCTGTTTGTATAAGAGTTTAAAAGAGAGCTTTTAGGAAAAAAAAGAGAGCTTTTGAACAGCTTTTAGAAAAGGGTTTTAGTGATTCTGAATAAATAAGTGTTTAGATAATTAATACCATAAAGACTTTTATCATTAGAAAATTACTAGAAAGGGTATAATTTTATTAAAAATATGAGAGAAGAGAGAGAGTGAAGAGAGAGGAGTAAGAAGAAAGGGTGGAGAAGAGAGAGGAGAGAGAAGGGATGGTAGAGAAGAGAGAGGGTGGAAGAAAAAGTATAGATAAAATAGTAATTAAGTTGTTCATAAGCTCTTTTATTGTTTCAAAAACTAATCTTAGTAGTTTATTCAAAATTATAGTTTTAAATTATATTTTTGTCCAAAAGCCTTTTTGGACAAATATGGTTGTTTGATTTAAAATTTCTCTAAACTAAAGTTTGGGCTAAAAACCCTTTTAAAACTAAGATTTATAAACTTTCCAAACAAGCATATAAAGGAGTTTTTATACCACTGGGTTACGAAGTCATTGACCCTTATTGAGAATTATTCTCACCACACACTGAATCTGAATCAATTCTTTCATTCATGGAAAATGATCCAGCTAGCCTGCTAGGTGGCTTTACTGTTTAGAATTAAGCATTTCCCAGTCAAGACAAAAAAAAAAAAAGCAAACGAAAATAGAATAAAAGAAAGAGGTACTAAATAAGTAAAAAGAGAACATACCTGCACAGGACTTGCTGCTACCAACAAACCGGCTACACTACCCCCTATGACACGTCCATCTGGACTCACTAAAGAAACGCTCATACCACCCGATCTGCTTCGTGTTCCTACACTTTCATTCGGCATGAATGAGCCAGATAATGACAAAATTTCAAACCATCCCTGTCGAAAATAGCAACAAAAAGATGGGATTTTCACTTGTGATGATAGAAAGCAGTGGTTTCAGAAAGCTAAACAAAAGATAATACTTGTTAGTTTTCTTCGACAGGAAGAAAAGATGAACTTTCCATATGAATACAGAAGGAAAGAAAGCAACATGTTGAGTTCAAGTCTTCGCCAGTTTTAATGACAATGTTGCAGGTTAAGTGGCAGCAATGGCCCAAAATGATGGAGATTGAAGCAGCAAATAATGTTTTTGCCAAGTATGAGTAAAAGATACTCCCCCTAATCCTTAATATAAGAATTACTTAATTAATAGGTAGTTTAAAGAAATGATATGAATTAGTCACTTACAACAAATGTGACATTATCTCCCTAAAATATCCCTGTATAATATTAGATTATATCTATCAATTAATAAGTTAAGAAAATTAGTTTGGCGGAAATGATAAATATAGAAGAGATAACATAGATTAAGATAGTATATTTAGGATTAAATCCAATTCTATAACTAGCTTTTATATTAGCAACCAAAGGAAGTATATCACTATATCCAAATGCAACAGAATGAAAAGTAAAAAAACAAACAAAACAGTTTAGAGAGACTAGTAGGTAGCACTTTAGATCATTAGGCTCAATGCACAAGGTTTTCACCATATGGGGTCTAAGGAAAGATAGATATATACAGTTTTGACCCACAAGTAGAGACACTATTTTCATAATTTAAACCCATGAAACAACAACCTTAGAGTTACTCCGAGACTTGCCCTCTAAAATGATACTAGCAGATTACTTTAAAAAACAAAAAAAATAGCACAGTACCTCATACGTCAATGTACCCCCAAAAGAATCAGCCTGCCAAAGCGTTACACTTGATATGACTCCACTTGCAGAAAGAATGCATATAGCTCGCGCTCCCTGCAGAGAAAATGATATTATCTTCATAGTGATGTCCTGAGAAACCAAAGGTAAAATAGATGTCACTGTACTGTACATACGAGTTTCAGTTATAACAGAAAGAAAATGAATATAAATACACCAAGGAACATTACTTAAACAAATTTATCAATCACTCTTTCTCTTTCTTATCAATGTCATTTTACAAGTTCATCTCCTTTAATAATTCATACTATCACCTCAAATGATGAAAAGCAAAGCATGCAACTTGGGTGTGCAATAATCTAAGAAGTGATCAAGCTCTAACAGGGTCTAATAAGGAAAGATTTAAAGGGCTAGAGGAGAGAATAGAATGAATATTAAAAAATAAATAGGAAAACTTTGAATTAAAGAACAGAAGCTCAATATAGTGAGTAAATATGTCTGATGCTTACCTCTCCAGAATTAATGGTAATAATATGAGGTGTAAAATTAGTACCAACAGTGCCTGCAACCCACTCACCTAAAACAAGTATGTTTTCAATAGTTAATCGCAATTGATAACGGCAATATTCCTTATTAAAACGAAAACAAAACCACAAAAAAAAAAAAAACTCAGCTTCTAAGTATGGCCGTTCTCCATAAGCCACATGAAGAGTGTGAACAGTGATATATCAGAGACAACCTATATCTCAGACCCATGCATGTACAGCTAATAACAACTTAGAAGCTGTTATTATTTACTCCCTTAGGTCCTTATTATAAACACTTAATAACAACTTTATATAAATTAATGAAGTTAGTTAAAATTAGTTATTTCTCTTAAAATATCAAAATTACTCTCAATAATAGTCATTAGTCAGAGGAGTTCAGTTAGCTAGGAAGTTTTAGTCAGGGATACTGGGTGGAAAAAATTAATACTTTAGGCAAAACATGTTAAATTATGAAGTATTCTAGAAGTCTTTATAAATAAGGACCGGAAGGCGTATAACTTAGGATTCACAACAGCCTTTTCTTTCAAATGTTTTTTGTCGTCATCCTTTTTATCAAAATTCCATTTCCTTGCACAGAGGGCAGCAATTTTATCAGTCCCACCGTTTCAGGTAGACAAGTAGTATTGCAATATTCAATCAACAAAGAAGATTTTACCATAATTGTTCTTTATTCCTTCAAATATTTGCAATTGCAACTCACTGCTTTTAAACACTGTATCAGATGTGTCCAAAAAATGCTACATGAAATTCACTGATAACCTTCAAATTATAAATGACAAGTTATTAATTCAGAAACACTGCTCCAATAAACAAAATACCAAAAGCTTCCTCTTCCAGAATAATTCTAGTAATTATTTTACTCAAATGATTTAGAAAATACTATCCAATGTAGTGCTAAATTTGAACCGATCGATAGGTGTTTATGTAAGTTGTAACCATGTTTACAAACACACATGTAGCCAAAGTTCATGCATTGGGTCGATTGATTAGATAGATTATCAGAATTAAAAGCAAGCAGAAAATGACCAGGGAAATTCTAGGAGAAATTATTTTAGAAAGAGGTAACAAAAAATTATAGAAAGAGAAATTTATCAGATTACCATCTCATTCTCATATACAGATTATTACTCTTATCATGTTTAATCTAATTACATTTTCACCCCTCTTTTTTTTTAACAATAATTGGGTAGAAAAGCAGGCCCACAAATTTTGGGTGGCAGTTTTGAATTTAAATCTCAGTAAAGCATTCATTATGCTCAAACAAAGAAAGAAAAATCAGAGAACTATATGCATTAATTATCCATAACAATCTTCTTGGATGAGAAAAAGAATCCAAATCAATCTTAATATCAAGTAAACTGTATGAGAAACAAGGACCATGAACTGCATTAGCTGACTATTAAGCAGCAACGAAATAAACCCAATAGAACCAAATAGCTTCAATAATGGAGAGGAAATAAACAAGAAGACGAATAAGAGCATTTTGTTTTTGTTTGAAGCCTTGAAGGAAGATTTTAGAGTGAATCTAATCAAAAGAAGCTGCAGATTTTAGGTTTGAGCTTTGAATACTCAAACGACAATTGCATCAGAAGATTCCACCAGCTAAGCTAATTCACTCTTAAGGACAAAAAGGGAATCCATTCAGATGCGAGAGAGGTCCCACATCCTCAATGTTGTTTCTCAGAGCTGTAAGGTCGTCTATTTCTCACACTACAACAATTATATAAATCTCTGCTTCACAGTTACATTGTTTAGTTACTCTCAAATATAAGCTTCATGGCAAGAAGATCCATTTACCTAAATTTTCAACTTCGAATTTGGCTTTGTGTACTGAGTTAGCAGGGCGCACTTTACCGCGTTTCCCCGCCGAGAAATCGATTACTGCCGGCGGAGCTGAAGAAGATATCGGCGACAGAGATAGAGCCATCGTCGTCACTGAGCCATCTGGTCCGTACTTCCTCGGCCGACCCCTCTTCTTCTTCACCGGCATCGTTGTCGCAGCTGGAGCGACTCCCATAGTAACTGGTTGAGGTGGCGGAACACTCCCTTGAGACGCCGGTGCCATTGATCCCCCGGGGGAAGACGGGTCTTCAGTCCTCAGAGCTACATGGTAGTTCGACGGAGCATCTGATCGGACCACCGTGACCCCACTATTAACGACATCCCTGACCTCCATACTTCAAAGTTGAAAATCGTTATACACGAAACATCACAACATCATCCCATTTTCTTTTTCTTCAATTCAGACTCAGTCACGCAGAGCCCCTACTGTATCCACTGTTGTTTTTTTAAGGGAAATAGTTTGAAACACAAATAGAAATGTGACCCAGAAAATTTCAAGCTTTCAGAAGCTCTCAGCTTGAAAAGGGAAGAGGAGGAGGTCTTCTAGACTTAAACTTTGCACCAGTCACATGATTTTTTTATAATGAAGAAAAAATGTAAAAGGAATTCTAACAAGAAGAAAATGAGTGTTCAGAGAAATATATTCTTCCAGTTCCAGGCAGCTATGGGGAAAAAGACAGATAAATTTTGTGAAGACAGAGAATTAGTAGTTGAATTAATTATGAATTTTGCATAGATAATTAAAAAAAATCATAATAATGTGAAAGGGTATTTAATAACTTTACTAAGATTGTCCAAATTGACATTAAAATAATAAATGTGAAAAGGTATTTAATAATAATAAATATAATATTAAATTAACATATTTTCTTATGTATTTCGAGCTAAGAAAATAATTATAGTATTATTTGTGAGCGGGTAGACTTGGTTTATATATTATTATATATATTAATATTTAAATGGAAATAATTACTTGTTTGGTGAGATCTGGTGGAGAAACTAAAAAAAATAAAACGGTATTAAATTTGTTGGAAGGGTTTCTTTTTCTTCTCAATATATTAATTAATTATTAAATTATTAATTGAATATTATAAAAGAATATGGGCAAAAGGGAAAATAAAATGATGACCACACATGATTGATGATATATATACCATTTAATTTGGATGAATGAAAGAGAGAAAGTTATAAAAATAGGTTGCCTATGCATAAAGAAACAGCCTTGGAAAGGAAAAGAATAATTAAATATGGCTCAATAAAAAATAAGTGAAAAAAAATAGGAAAACATAAAGAAAGTGAAAGTGAAAGTCGGGGTTGTGCTTTGTTGGTTGCTTAATTAATTAATTGAGAAACTCTTGTTTTTCCGCAGTAATAAGTGAAATGGATTCTAAGGCAAGGCATTCATAAATACTGCACCACTTGCTAAGCAACGGACCCTCAAAAGTGCTATTTTCTTTCAGTCATTTTTGCTTCCGCCAAACGGCTTCTTTTTTTTTTTTTAACCTTATAAAAAAAATGTCTCTGTCTTGCCTAACAATTGGATTAAGTTAGGATTTTTTTGTTAATTGTATAATTGCCATCGTTAATATAAGAATTAAATAATTAATTTATTAAATTATTTTTTATTAAATAATATATGTTAATTTTCTTAAATTACTTATGTTATTCATTTACATTAGAAATTACTATGTTCATAAAATCTTTTTTAGCATGTGTAACTAATAGAGATAATTTAAATAAAAAATTATAAATTTAAAAGATAAAATATATTAAGATCTTATATTTAAAATTAGAATAAATATTTATATTAACCCTTACATATTTAACTAGAAAGAGATTGCTATAAGAATAATTAGTTTAAGGGTCAGTTTAATATGAGAGATTTGAAAGGAGGAGAGATGAGGGAAATTTTTTATAAGTTAGATTTAAAAAAAAAAATTGGAGAAATTGAATTAAAATTTTTTAATTAGTTTTTGTTTCTCTTTTATCTTATATATTCTCTTTCTTAAAATTTTATAACTAAATTTTTCCAATTTTTTGGAATCCAACTCAAGAATTTTCCCCTCTCCTCCCATCCCCTCCAAAACCCTCATACAAACAGCCCCTAATGATTTTGCATATGGTTTTTATGATACATAAGAAATGTATTCCCCCATAATAGGGACTAATCTTTCTTGATAATTTATGGCATATTACTTATAAATAATAATGCAATAAGTTTGGTCCAAAAGTCTTTAGCTCTAGCTCAAGTTGCGAATCATAAGGTGGGTGTATGTTGGTCCTTTTCTCTATGAGAAAAGCTTAGGATAGGGTACATTAAAAAAAACAAAGAAATAAGTTTAGAATAGTTTGGTAGATAAACTTGGACTAGGATTTTAGATTTGAAATTCATTATTTAAATTTTTTTGTTTGAGTAGTATAAAAAAATTTCAAATTCTAAAGCCAATGTTCAACAAGAGGAGCTTTAGCAGTAACAATAATAATAATTTTACCCCAATAAGTATAGATTTTAGTGGAACTGATTTTGACTCTTTGAGTATGATGAGTTAAGTTCAAATTTATATAGGTGTAAAAATTTGTTTAAAAGAATTATTTTTAATTGGGCCTAACAATACTAAAATTAAATTCAATCAAATAGTCCATGCCAAAACAAAAATAATGATAATTTATTTGGATTAAAATACCTATACGAAAGTGAGTATTTGAAAATTTAAATAATTATAATAAAAATATTTGATTAATTTGATTATCTGAAGTTTATCTAAATCCATGAATTTTTATATATCCAAATAATGAATTTGATCCAAATCCAAATATAAATCCAATTGCCCCACTTCAAACACAACATTAACTCTATTGTGACAAAGAGACCCTAATTTTGCAATCCATTCCTTTTAAAAAAAAAAAGAAAAAAGTAAACGCATGAACCTCATATTTATTATTTTTGTGTACTAATATTATTTCAAATTATGATTATTATTAGAAAGGTACTAATTAAACTAATTAATGAATTCAGATCTAATAATTATGGGGTGCACATGTTGGGAGTGTGAAGTTGAGTTCCCTTCTGCTCATAATTAGTGTTGTCCTTTTGTCAAAGCACACATTATTGGATATTGAGTACTTACAATATATTCATTCTGTGCATACTTTTTTTTTTATGTACGTATTTGGTGTACAAGAGAAATTTTAATTATTAATCTAATTGAATATATTATTATTATTATTATTATTATTATTATTATACATCAAGAGTCGTTCGATTCTTCCATAAGAATTCAATGAGTGGGGCTTTTTAGATGATGTAACTTTGACAAGAATGATTTCTTGACCTTTTGAATTTATGAAGAAAAACATCCCATCCAGAAGAAAAATATGGCAGTTAGCCATTGAATTCGATCATTTGCATCCAAATCTGGGGGTATGATATTTACACATCCAAACCATATTACTACTTCTGAAACAAAACATGAATGAATGGGGGAATCAATTGGATTGGTCCTCCCTATTTTGTTAGGTAATTATTTTCTTAATATTTTTGGTTTGATCATAAAGCTTGATGCGCATGGGCATAGTGGCTTCTTGCAAAAGTCAAAAGGACTCAGCCATGTTAAGAGCTGGTCCCTTTCTGATCAATTAACCTTTTTTATCTAAGTTATTTTTATAATTCTTAATATTTTAAAAATTAGTAATTTTCTTACTGAATTGAATTATTTTACTTATATTAAATGAATTAGGTGGGATCTAACAAATACCATAAATTACTGCCATAAGGAGACAAAATTATATTCTAATTTATAAAACGTGGTCCATTAATTTTTAATTGTTTAAGTTATTTTTTTGTTCATATAATTTACAGTATCCACCAAACCAATATTATTACTAATTTACTAGAGGAATAGTTTGGCACTTTGGCTTTGGCTGGATTAAATTCTTTCTTTAAGGGTTTTTTTTAGCTACTTAAAAGTTAAAAATGTAAAGCCCTAGTGTCATAATTAAATCAACATGTTAATCAAGACCCAAGAAGAGGGTTGAATTGGGGCAATACAAGATTCATAAATTTTTGGAGAATTACCCTTAAATGTGCCCAATAATGCTTAAATTTGACCAACTCAGATAGTTGTATACAAAAAATATTCATGAAGTTTATTTGCATATTCATCCTTCTTGATAAATAATTTGGATACAATTAATTTAAATATGGTCCAAAGTTAGTCTTTCCAACACAGGACATTATTTCCATATGTTTAAATTAGCCATCCAGTCAACCCAAATACCTTAACAAGTTAACATAGGTTTCTATTTTCAAAATAAATAATTAACCATCTGTAGTGATTATTATTATTATTTTTTATAAGCACTGATATCTTGTTATTGGAAGTAATTTTATTTGAGATACTATTGAATACTGAATATAGTCACATCTCTCAACAAGAATTTAAACATTAATTTGTCATGTTGTGAGCGACTAATCCCTTTCGCTAGATTTAGCACCCAATGGTTGCTTTTTAAAAAAAAAAGAAAAAAGTTAAACGGTATCCCCTAGCTGATCACTAAAATAGGTTTTGCCTATTCTAATAAAGTCTTTTCCTATGCACATAACCTAGTTCAAATCTAGTATATTATATTTAAGGGACTAGCCAACAATCCACTATGTCAAATTTTATTAGTGTATTTGATTTTTTTGGGTCTGCCTATGCTTATGTAATGTATTAGGGCCCAATAATGAGATGCCCTTTGTGTAATGGGGGCCCTTTGTTTATGTAACCTTTTATTTACTTAAATAAAATTAACTTAACTTTGTATAAAAAAAATAAAATAAAATTGACTTAACTAACGGGGGTTAATCTGAGTAGTAAGTGATTCGGTATCGTTTAAGTGAGATATTGAGTTCGAAGTTTAACGTATGCAGAAAATCCCTGTTGGGAGACTCATCCACCATATCCAGGTGTACAATACGGATTAGATCCGGATATAGTTGAGACAAAATTCTGATGAACCGGGTTGGCAACTAAAAAAAAATTAACTTAGTATAAAAAAACATAGGTTTCTATTTTTAAAATGATTAATTAATCAAAGATAAGGATGAGTAGATAAGCATGAATATAACATTATCCATGAAAGATGCTAGTTTACTAAACTTGGAAGAAATAAATAATTCTGTTCTCTTTCTTTTCTTGCATTCTTTCTTTCTTTTTTATTTTATCGTTGCCAACAATATATTCGTTCTCTTTCATAAAAACAAAAGACGTGGAAATAAAGCAATGGCCGGAAAACATTTTGAAATGGTAGGCCGAAAAAGACGTTTTGAAATGTGGTTTTTATTTGATTATATTCTAAGTAAATAATTACTTTCCATCAAAATAGACCTACACAGAAACATGTATTAAATTATTTAGGATTAAATTGAAGAGAATATAACAATAAAATATTTTCTTAGTACAAGAAATTGAAAATAAATAAAATAAGCTTTTGGTTTGGTTTTATGAAAGAGTTTTTTTCCTAGGGTTAATACTGCAGAAGATCATAGTCACTTGGAAAGTTCACATTGGGATGATCTGAAAGCCCATTTGTGACTTGAGTTCAGTTCAATTTTGTTCACTAAGAATAAATATTTTTTATTAGTGATAATTATATTTAAAATATTATTAAATACTAAATAAGGATACATCAATCAAACCATGATTTAATTCAATTTATATTTTTTGATTGCTCACCCAATTTACCAGAGATTTACCCCGACTACATCCAGATTTGACTCGCTTCGCGCACTTAGCTATAGTAGGCGAGTCTCCCAACGATGATTTTTTGCATACGCCAACACTCAAACTTGAGATGTCATTTAAGCGATACTGAGTCATTTACTATTTGGATCAACCCTCGTTGGTAATTCAATTTATTTATTTTTGTTATCTACCAAATTCATCAGAACTTTACTCCAACTACATTCAGATCTGACCCGTATCGCTCACCTAATTATAATGGGTGAGTCTCCTAATAGGAATTTGTTGTATGTGCCAAGATTCAAACTCGAGATCTCACTTAAATAATATCGAGTTATTTACCATTCAAATCAATTCTTTTTTATAATTCAATTCATTTTCAATTAATGGTATTGTCCGTTTGTCAAATTATGCCCAAATTCATGCATGGTTTGTCCAATAATTCTAAGCCCAGGTCGAAACCCACCCTTTGTTGGATTTAGGATTCGACCTTGATCGGCCGTAATATTTAATAATATTATTTATTGAATTAAATATAATATAAATTAGGATAAATTAGGAAAAAAAAAAGATTCTGTTAAAACTCTAACATTTGCAAATGCTAAATAAGAGTGGAAACCAATCTAAAATTTTAAAATTTAGAGGCAAATGACTAAAATAGCCTTGTTGGAAATGTATTTTATTTTTGAAATTCATTATCTGATTAGATTACCCATTATCTCCACTCCATGATTTTCATTTTTTGCTGCGCATAGAGGTACGTTAGGATTAGTTAGTCTTCATTATCCCATTTTGAATAATGTTGCTTGATTTTCTGTTCCATGATATCCAAATATTTTTGCATTTACTCATGTTGTAATTTGTGGCTAATTCTTAGGGAATGGGTTTATTATTTTTGTCATGTAATTAGCCTAGCCTTTATCAGTTAATGTGCCTGTCCATTTTACCTTAAAATCATAGTTTTATAAATAATTTTAAATAAATTATAATTTAGATTAAAAATTAAACAAACAACTTTTAAATATTTATAAAAATTTATAAATTAAATTATAATTTTAAATAAATTAATAAAATAATTCTAAATAAAAATAAAATTTATTAACCATACAATGACTATTTTATCCTTCCATTCTATCTTGAAGCTTCTCTCCTTCACTGTTCTCTCCTTCATCTTCTCCTTCGTCTGCTTCACTCTCCTTCACTCGTCACTGTGTTCTAAGCTTTTTCAATGAGTTTGAAGAGTGTCGTTGTTGGGTTGGAAGCTTTCGCCGAGTCACTCTTCTCTCCTTCATTTCTCTGCTTCGAAGAGTATCGTCGCTGTGTTGTGAGCTTTCGCCTACCGTGAGCTCACCTCCATTGTCAGCCACTGTGTTGACCAAAAGCTTGTCTCTCTGCCGGTGTCGGTTTCTTTAGATGTCATCGTCTTCATCTCCTCCGTGGAGATCTGTCTACCGTCGCTTCTTCAGATCTCGCCACCTTCTTCTCGCTACTGCCCTCATCACAAGTTGGGGCGGCGACGACGGGGAGTTGGGGTGGAGAGAGGAACAGTGATCTCATTTATTTATTTATTAATAATAAAAATTATTTTAATAATAATATTTAAATATTTATTTAAAATTATTTTTATGAAAAAGAGTTTTTACATAAATATTTTAAAATTATTTTTTATATAATTTTTTTTTCTAAAATTAAACAAAAAGGGGCAATGAATATCACCAGTTTTATTCTCCTATTCCTCTCTATATTTTATTCTTTTATTTACCGGATTGTAATTAAAAAGAAAAATTCTTCCCTTCTCCATCCCCAGGCTCCTTCTCCCTCCCATTAACCATCGCAACCTCAGGCTTCTTCTCCTTCACAGCTGGCTACGATGGCCGCTAGTAACGACGAGCAGGGATGGTGACGGCGATGAATCTCTGCCCAACATCGTCAATAATATGGCATACTCAACAAACTAAAAACAATCTACAAAAATTAATGACCATTGGAAAAAAAAGATAGCCTCTTCTCAAATGCTAAAAAATGACATTGTTCTAGAGACAAAAGCGTACAAGAAATTGCCTATCAAAAATAAAAAAGGAACCCTTTCGATCTAGAGATAAAATTGTGGGTTTGTCTTGAAGTGATGGAGCGTTGTTTTTAAGAAAACAACGAAGTTGAAGGCGGACGAAATTGTGGGTTCAGATCGACGAAATCGTGGGTAAAGGTTGTTGTTGTCATTCGTGGTCAAAGAGGAAGAAATGGAGAAGACGAAGAGTGAGATACATGACGCTGCTTCATTGTTGGATGAAGGTTGTTGTCGTCAAGTCGTTGGCACTGAGTTGGTGCTGGACCCCGCCATTAGGCGAGCACTTGCTAGCTGGTAGTCAAGATCGTGGGAAATGAAGGTTTGGAGGAAGAGGACAAAAATGGACAAGGTGAACAAGAGGTTATTTTGGTCATTTCACTTTAAACTTCAAAATTCCATATTAAGACTTCATACTTCTTTGACATTTGTAGATGTTAGAGTCTCAAAAGGGATTTTATAAATTTTTAGAGTTGTTTTAGGGATTTTCCCTGTAAATTAACTAAGTGATTTAATTTATATTATCAAAATAATCTAAATATTGAATATAATTTAATATGTCTAAATTATATTCATATGTATGGATTACATAAACATGATATTGTGAATATATGATAAAGACTTAAATTCAAATAATATAATACCTCATTAAATGAGATATTGGAGAGAATACAATGAGTATATCACAATTGACTTACAAATCGGTGGATATTCTAATATTCTAGCCCCCTTCTCTCTCCTCTCTGTATCTTGTGGTGGATCTACTATGCCACTCAATTTTAGGTTTTAGTAGTCTAAACTATATGTGGTGCACAAATAACCCAAAAGCACCAACAGTCTGACCTAGATCTGAACCCGATAAGTAATTCTCCTTAGCTTCTTTTTATAGCATTTCTCATCGTGTTGCAACAGTGGGATCCTGATATCAAATATTTTAGTTGGTCCTATGTCTCACGTTGTCAGACCCTGCTTATAACCTTGTGCTGTTAATACATGTTCCTCTAAAATTTTTAAAAGCAAAACCGCAAAGGAGCCTAACATGACTAGTGTAGAGCCCATTTCACGCCTTGTGGGCTTGAACCAGAAGCCCTATATCGCGATGGCGCAATCTGAACAAATACGGTCAAGCCCACTCGGATATGGCCCACCAAATTCCCACTGAATGGTTAGTCGGGATCAACCTACTACCAAATGGGTAGATGAGATTGACATTAGGATTCCAAGAGAGTTGGACAAGCAATCCTCTCTAGCGCCAAGGATTTCGCTAGGAAGTCCTAAGGAAGGTGGAACTGATGACTCACCAAATGAACAGTCCACCTCAATTATCCTCCGAGAATCTCGCATAAGATTTTGCCCACAATCCAATCTGCCTAGGGAACTGACCAAATGGATAGGTTCAACGGAAGGTACTGATCAGTGATCACCCCTAACGGTTAGATAGTAAAGATCCACGCTAAAATTCCAAAAATCTCGAAGAGTCCACCCCGACTAATCGCTAAGAATTTTGCCCAAAGATCTTAGAGGAGCCTGTGATAATTCCGTCCACCGAAGGGAACTTGAATATAAAGGGAAGAGTAGACTCACAGGGAACTATTTGATTTTTATTGATTCACTAAACTCATTATAGCTCCTGAGTACTCTCTCATCAATAATAATAATAATATCTGCTCTTCTACATCTTATAGCTTTCTTTTATTTATTTATTGCGTTTCTTTCTTTACTTCAATCATATTTATTGTGGGAATCTTTTGAAAATACTGTCCATAGCCGTATGCTAAGCAACCTTTGCAGCTTCTATTTCAATGAATCTCACTCGGTTGGCCCTTATTAGCTCACGTTTCAGATTTTAATTCCTCATTATGTATTTCCTTGAAAATATTCTCGGTCCATTTTACCCTTTCACAATTTCCTATGAGTATGGTAGGAAGTTTCCTAAGAGAGAAAAAGTATTTTAAAGATAATTTAATCCCTGTAACCAAACAAAAAAAATTATTAAAATTAGTTAAGAATATCGATTCAAATTACCATAACATTTCTAAATTAGCCTTAGTTAAAACTAGTAACGTATATCTTTCAACCTTAAAGTCACACATGCCACCAAACTGAATTAATTATATATATGGGCATTTTTTTTATAATAATTTATAATTTTTAGAAAATGGTACGATGGATCAAGAAAAAGAGTAAATAAGAATCCTATATTTATAAAAAAGCAAGAGATTATTTTTGTAGCGCTTTTATCAAGATTTAAGTAGTGCTTTTAGAAGTTGCAATTAATAGAGTATTTTTTTCTATTAAAAATTGATCTAATTAATAAGAAATTAGTTCATAAGTTATAAATTTAAATTATATTGCCATATATAAAGATCTTGTTATTTTTTTCTTTGTATACAAAAATTTAAATAGGTTTAGGATCGATTTTCTATTAAGATCATGACACAACCTCAAGACTTATAAAGTACTTACAAGGAACTTATAAAATTATTTATAAAAGGAGTTATCACAACAGCAGTGAGAATCGAACTCACGTTTTTGTAGGATATGAACTCATTCCTTACCATATGTGACAATTTTTATTAGCAAATATCTCGTTGTTGAGCAATCTATAAGTATCTTCTTTGAGCCTCCAAATATGTATTAGCCTTAGTGAACAATTAAGATCCAACTCACCTATTTTTTTTTTTATACAAGAGAGGGCTAAAGCACAAAAGTTAAATAAATTAGACTACTGAAAAATTTAATCCTACATACTTTGAACACACTAAGTCCTGTAAATGTGCAGGACACATTTCAAATGTAATTGATCTAGAAAGATATTTCTTTGCAAGCTCATTCGCAACCCGGTTAGCTTCTCTTGGTATAAATTGTAGATTTAAGTCCCACGATCTAGCCATAAATTTCTCAATCTGCACTATTAACTAGTTGTCTCTTTGCCTTATATTTATATTTATATTTATATCTATATCCCCCAACATCTCAATAAGGTAATTGGCACCTGATTCAAGAATAACTTTATTATACCCTTTGTCCCATGCACTTTATAGCCCCTTAAAAACAATCAATTCCCCTTACTCAGCTGCACTGCTTATACCAATGAAATGGGTTAACCCACATAACCACTGTCAGTTATGATCTCTTAAGACCCCACCATATCCAGCTTTCTTGCTGGATATTGTCATAGCTCCGTTCACATTAAGTTTGACCCATCCCAAAAAGTAGGGGCTGCTAATTCATATTCTCTGTGAATGACAAATGCAATAAATTATCATTATCTATGTGCACATACTTCTTCCACACTTGCAAAATAACCAACTCTGGTTGTATAGGTTTCGTGGCTTCGGGGTTAAATATAATTATATTCCACCAAAGTCAGATTTTCCAAATAGCTACTCCCCAAATAAGCTTCCAATCATTCCCTATATTGCCCAAATGTCTGTTGAGGTTAAAAGCAAACCAATCAGTAATAGCAATAGCAAAAAAAGTCAAGTAATGCTATGGAGATAATAACTTAAGCAAAATACGCTTTGCATAAATACAATCCCTTAAGATATGAAAATATCCACACTTGTAAAGTTGCAACTCAAACATATAACAGAAAGTAGAAGACCATTTGCTTTTCTAAACATTAGTTAGAAGTCTATTGTTGACAACTATCAACATAAAATCTCTAATTATTTGTACACTTTACCACTTCCAAATAGTTTTATATAATAAACTAAAAGACATTTATTTTTCTCTAATATATAATAGACACTCCTTAAAGTAAAATTCTCATTTGTGGCCCAAGTTCCTTTTAAGCCCAAGCCCAAGCCCAAGCTTCCTCACATCATGATCTTAGATGTCAGCATGTTACATACATTTTTTTTCTAATACATTTGTCATGTTATATATTATGCGATATTTACTTAATTAATTTATATATATTAAATATATTATTTAGTTATGATAAATATAACATTATTTTCTTAAAATACTTTTATATTATATTATATTATATATATCAATTTATAAATTAAGTAAATTAATTTAGAAAAAAATAATAATATTAAAAATAAAATAAATTGGAATCTTATATTTTAAATCAAGAATAATTAAAAAGTATATTAATTATAATATATCCTTGAAATCTATCCTCAAGTATCATCTTATTAGAGGAAATTCTAAGTATGCTCCTTTAATTTTTTTATTAAGTATAAGTATCCTCTTGTTAAAAATAATCATATTTGAGGTACTATCAAACATTAAATATATATATTTTTTTTCAATAAAAATTTGAATATTAGTTCATTATGTTATGAAAGACTAGCTAATTATGTTAAATTTAATCCCGTTGATAAATTTATCTTAATTGATATCAAGAGATGTCCCTATAAATTATTGTAAACCTACAATCTTGAATCTATAAAGCCTTAATACTTCTCTGTTTCATCCCAAACTTTTTGAAATCTTGATTATTTTGATCCATGATTCCTAAAGTGAAAAAACTAATAACTTATAACTTAGTGGCATAAAATCTTCTTTATTCATAAAAGATTGTTAATTCAATCCCACTTGTATTATTAAATCATTAATACTTGCCCTCTAAATAACAATAATAATAAATAAAAAGCATATGACGAGGAAAGCCTCAACTTTGGCATCACATTGTGGGAATCTTCTTTTGAAAATGTTATCCATTGCCGTACTAAGCAACCTTTGCACCGTCTATTTCATTGAATCTCACTCGCTTGGCCCCTTAGTAGCTCACATTTCATATTTTAATTCATCGTTATCTATGCATTATCACAATTTCCTATGAGTATGGTAAGAAGTTGCATACATGATAAAAAGTAGTTTAAAGATTATCAATTTAATGGATAAATTAAGAAATTTTATTTTTTAAAATAATATAAATAATTGAACTACCTCTTAATTCTAATGTAGAAACGGACAATAATTGAACTACATGATAAATAACGTATAGTTAGAAATGAATTATATATATGATTAGAGTGAACATATATAAGGTAATAACTAATAAATATTACATCCTATTTCTTCTGGTTCTATTTATAAAATATTTAAATTAGTTAAAATTATTGATTTGTTAAATAATTACTCTAACATTTCTAAATTACCCTTAATTAAAACTATTAACTTATACCTTTCAAACTTAAGGTCAAACATGCTAACCCGCTAAATTAATTATAGATAAGGGTACTTTTTTTTAATAATAATTTATAACTTTTAGAAGATGGAATGAAGTTGAATTAGTAAAATAGATTTAGCTTTATAAAAAAATGGTGGATTTAGGCTGGCAAAACGTCAACCCGTATTAGGGTAGGTTATGCCCGCTCGCCTGCTATTTTTTAAAATTATTAATATTATTATTTATTTTATTCAAATATTATTTTAAATATTTTTATTATTAAATATTAGTATAAATAGTTACTTATTTATTGTGGCGGGTTAAACCACTTTCCCTACTCTATTTATAACACGAGAGAGTGACTTCTAAAAAAAATTGAAGATTTATATCAAGACTAAGTAGGGTATTTAAAAGTTGCCTTATTTTTGCCAATAAAAATTAGTTTATTTAATAAAGAGTTGACTCATAATTTATAAAGTTATAAGTTGAAAATTTATTGTCGATATAAAGATCTTGTTAGTAAACGATATATCTTGGTGAGTTCAAAATCTATCTTTATGAATACTCTTTGAACTTAAAGACATGTTTTGACTTTGGTGAACATTATAGAAAAAAATTAAAGACTTACATCTTAGACTAAGTAGGGCTTTTAGAGGTTGTCCAATACTTAAAAAGAGTATTTTTGCCAACAAAAGTTGGTCCAATTAGTATAAAGTTAGTTTGTAACCTGTTAAGTTGTGAGTTTTAATACTATTGACGATGTGAAGACTATGTTAGTAGGTAATATATAAGTATTTTTATAACTGTTTTTTAAATTTAAAGACATATTTAAACTTTGTGAACTCCTAAGACTTAACTTGCTTAATTTTTTTTTTTAAAAAAATAGTACTTTTTTTGTATTATGCGTCTTTAATTCATACTAATTCATTGAAAATTGCTATCTCAAATTATAATTATAAGATATAGTTATTTTTTTGTATAGATTTAAGAAGTAAAATAATCAATTAATTGTAAATAATATATAAGAGTTAATTATCTAATTGGAGTAAACTTAAGAGTATATATTATGAATTCATCTTGACTAGTTTGATTTAATTATAATTAATTAGTTTATTTAGTTTATTAGATCTATATAAAAAATTAATTAGATATTATAATTTTTTTTGTTGCCCACCCGGTTCACCAGAGCTTTGCCCCGACTACATCTGGATTCGACCCGCGTCGCGCACCTAGCTATGGTGGGTGAGTCTCCCAACGGAGGTTTTTTGCATACGCCAAGGCTCGAACTCGAGACCTCACTTAAACGATACTGAGCCATTTACCACTCAGACCAACCTCCATTGGTATATTATAATTAAGATAGGAGGTAGGATTTATGTAAAAGATAAGAGAAGGTACATGTGGAGAGATTCCCAAGTTTAGGGAGCGCATGAGAGGCGCCTGCAAGTCCAATATTTAAGTGAGAATGAACAAAATAATACATTACGAAGGAAGAGACAGGAATGAGGAAGTTGCGTGGAAATGACATAAAAGTTATAGGAACACACACTGTCCAGAATCCGAATCTTCTTTACCCCCTCCCATTCATGATATAAAATCCTCTGCTAACTTCTGCTCATTTCAAGGGCCACATCTACTGGAATTATAAATCACATCATGAAATAACTGAAAAACCATATTATGTTAAAACCAATTTAACTATCGTTAGTACGCCCGCTACACTTTCTTTCATTCTTTGTCCAAGGTATTTAAAATGGGAGTGGCGTTGGGTTCTATCATTTAGCTTGTCTTAGTTTAAACTAGGGGTGTTTATGAGGCGGGTTAGAATTGAGATAATTTTGTCTTATGTCTCGTCTATATATAGTACACAGAATTTATTTTGTGATCTGTGTCATGTCCTATCTCAAGAAAGTCTCATCCTAAGCAAGATCGGGACAGATTTAAGATGATAATTTCTAAAATTTATTTAAAATAAATTAGACTATTAGATATTTTATGTATAATTATCAGTAATATATAATTAAAATGTAAAAAATAATAGAAAAAATTAAATCCTCCATAATATGATTACTAACTTAAAGCAACAAATACTATTATTTTTTTAATTTTTTCACTTCACCAACTAAAGTTACTCCTTCATCTAATAAATAAAATAAATAATATAATATAATCAATATCATTTTATATTTTATATTTTTTACAAAAATAAATAAAATAAATAAAATTTTTATTCTTTATAAAAAAATATGTTATGACGGGATGGGAATCCCTAGGGTTAGACTGAGACTCGTCCCGTGCTAATCCTTCCTCTTGTTTTGACCATATATATTACCGTCCCATTTCTTCATAGAATGAGACAGACCCGTTCTAAAATACCCAAGACCGATTAGGATAACCTAGAACGAAAAAATTTGGACACCCCTAATTTAAACCCAATGTTGATATATTTATGTGTTTGTTTAAAATTGTGTATATATATATATATATATATATATATATATATATATAAATCACCCTATGTAGGTTCAGTTAACAAAAAAGTGAGATATGTGACTATTATAAGCATGTTCGATCCCTAAGGAGTACTACTTAATTGTAGTTTCAGTCGTGACACTTGAGAAGGTATTATAACTCATAGGTGACTAGGTTTACGTTTGAGAATAATTGATAGCTCGTCGTGCCTAATATTGATACCATCTAAAAAGAAGAGAGACTTCACTCTATCCTTAGATCGTGGATGAGTTCAACCATTTTTCAAAAATTGTTGTATAGAAAAATTCATCAATCACATATTGATATAATCTTAACTCTTATTTAAGTTATCTACTATTCTGATCTTATTTATAATGTATTTTTAACATATTTTATTGCAATTAATAAAAATTTTAAATTTCATTAACTCTACGTAAAAGTTTAATAAATTTTTAATTTTATTTCTATTTAATAACTAAAAAGTCTAAAAATATTATAGTCTACAAAATAATAAATTAGGATAAAAATATACATTCATGTAATAAATTCAATAAGGTGACTTTTATTTTAAAAAGAAAATTTAAGTGAATTAAGTCGATACAGCTCATTAAAACTAATTTATAATTCTAAACTCAGAATATTTATAAAAATATTTATAAATTATTTAAATTATTAATAAAATATTTATATTGATAATAATATTTAAATTTATAGTTTTATAAATTATTCGATTATTTATCCCCTGAATTAATTTTAGCAAAAAACTCCCCCCAAACCCCACACCCAAAAAAAAAAAAAGAGGATCGTTATTTGCAGCCATTAGATTCAGAGCATTTGGTTTGTTTTCGATGGTGTCATGATCCCCATAAATGAGATATTCAATTGATTTGAAATGAGGTAAGGGTTATCCCCAAAACCCCTGGCGCCCTCAAAAAAAAAAAACAATTCCGCCCCCTTTTTTACTTTCTTTCCACGACACATAGAAACTAGGCCGCCATCCATTTGACTCTTTGAATACTTGCTTCCTCCAGTGCTACATTTGACGGTTCTTCTACTTCACACTTGCGCCCATTACACTTAATTTAATGTTCTGCAGCCTCCATTTCGTTTTCAAGTTTTACTTTCATTTCAAAATAATTTTATTTGATCTTTTTTGTATTACTTCTAAATAGTAATATTTATATAAAAAAAAACTAATAGATGACGGTCAATTTCATACATGTGATATTTTGGTACGAGTATTTTATTATATTTTAGGTTCTTTAGTGGTAATTTTTTAGATATGGTATCCAAGACCAAAGATCCCATATCTTAGTGGAGCCGGCCAAATTTAACAACCCCACGAGATCCCATATGGATGCATAAACTAATTCTATAAAACCCCGAAAATATAAATATTTATACAAGGGCCCACGAGCGGGAACGAAAAGTAAAAATTGCGTGCGGTACAAGGGCCGAATGGCTGTGTCCCCCTAACTAAACCTGTCTTTGTCACTAAAAATCCCATGCTCATCACAAATCTCCCCGCTAACTAACCACCTCTCTTCTCTTCCATCAATCAATCCCCATCTGTCCATTTTAAAAATAGGGAGGGTTCCTGTAAGGTCTTAAAAGAAAAGACTTAATCTTTGAAAAAACAGAAGCAACATAAATCAATTACAATTTCACAATTTCTTATTCTGAAACTTGTCATCTCATGCATACCTCTCTCCTCGGTTATCAGTATAGTAATTCCGTCTTTAAAATATAGAATTCTTCCAGCTGTATTCATCCCACAGCCACTCTATTTTTAGTTCCACCAACCCAACTAACAATAACAACGACTATATCATATCACCAAATTCCTCCTCACCTTTGCTTTTTATGTACACTAAGCCACATGCTGCTGAAGCAAAGAATATAGTATGTTTGTGTTATATATAAAAGTTGCCCATATCTTCCACGCTTCTAAAATTCTAAATTCCCCCTCTGTTTTTCTTTTAGGAACATGATTTGATCAGTCCTAAATTGTATAAGTTCCTTCTCACCAGGCTACCCAGAGATAACAGCACTGCCCCACCAACTCCTACTGCTTCTTCTCCATCTCCTTCTTCTTCTTTTTCTGTCTGGTGACGTGTCATGGGTGATTCTTTCACTTTTAAATTACTTACCCCAATTTTGTGCCTCACTGATTCGATGATTTTGGGGTCAGCTGGGTTTCCTCTTGCGTCCGTTACATAGAAAACATTTGCCGCCGTCTCCATTACGGTGGATATCTCAGCCCTCGTTACGTTCAGCCCATTCTCTCGGAATGTTCTCATGACATTTGCCAGAAGCCCCTGCTTGTCTTCAGTGCATAATTCTAGTCTAATACCCTGACATTAAGCAATCACCGTTAAACTCGGATATAAAACTCAAAACTACATCAAACTTTACACGTAAGAATGAGGAGGAAAAACAAAAAGATGTTTTTATTTTTTTTACCTCGGATGCCCTTCTTTCCACGGCAGCTTGTAAGCATTGGATTACACGTTGACGCTCTGGCTCTGAGCTAATTGGCGTGCCATCTTTATGTCTGATGTAAAATTCCTGAAGTGACAATTTGAACAGGATTAAGCACATAAACGAATCTACCCCAACAAGATTTAAGAAATATATATGAGCATTTACCTGGCATGCTTGATCTCCAGTTGTGGTGATAGTTGCGTGGAAAACAACATATTCCATGTCGGTCAAGTTGCAAACAACGTCGAAAAGAAGCTTAGTTCGATCCTTGCATTGAACAGTCACAACGGAATAGCCCCTTTCTGCCCAATTCTGAACGGTGACTACTGGAATATGGGAACTTGTCTTGAACATGGGGTTCCTCTGGTAATCACGGTCAGCAAACATCAGTTGATGCAGCCTTCTTTCAGTGTGTATTGCGGCCATAGAGATCGAAGTTGTAGCGCTCCAAATGTCATTGTCTCCCTTCAATACATTCCTTAATCGTGCTTCAATTCCATTAATTTTATGAGAGTCCTCGATGGTGGAACCTGAATTGCAGTCTCTGACGTAGATAAGGGATGCAATTCTGCCATTGTGAGTCCAAACCTTAGCCTCTACTACATCACATTGCAGTTCGGCTAGAACTGCAAATACCTCTGAAAGAAGACCAACTCGGTCTGTTCCCGTTAACTCCAATGCAGTGAGACCGTTTGAGATATTGGTTCTCCCATTATGAATGCTGCCGAGTGACTGTTATTAACAGAGAAACAGATTTTTAAATAAACTTAAATAAATACGCCTTATATGTGATAAATTTTGATGAGTTACAAAGCATTTAATTCAATTTTAATGAAATTACATACCTGTTCCATGTATCTTAAAACGCTCTCATCTGTTAGTTTGTTTCCGTTTTGATCAGTAACATGGAAAACTGTCGATCAAGTAATCACAAATAATTAGTGATTGAACCACAAACGGAATAAAGACACGCCAGAGTTTAGCATTTTAGCAGAATGAAGATGAGGAAAATAGCTTACCATCCATGAACCATTTGCCATCAGAAGATACGTACGCCTTTTTAATGGAAAGGTTCAAATCAGTAAGCACTTGAACGGCATCCAAGAGAATTCCATGTCTTCTAGCGCTATCTAACTGTGAAATTCGATCAAACTAGAGATTATTAGTTTCATAATTGACACGAGGACCAAAATTTCTCAAATTTGAAAGATTTTCGTTCAAAGTTACCTTGACCAAAGTCGCTGTGGAGCAGACACCATTGTCGATCACAACCCTGTTTCGCAAGAAAGGTCAAAGTCAGTGAAATTGCTTTATTTTGATTTCCGGATTTCACGTTGGAGACCCAAAGAAATGTTCGATGGGAAGAAAATAAAGTCTAAAAAGGAAGGAAGACTAAACACAATAATAAAAGTCAGAATAACGCTAAAATATTGATGTTCAACAAATCAGGTTTGAAAAAGTCGTTGGGAATAGGAAAGTTCTATTCATACTTTTTTTTTTGTATTTTTTGTCCATCGTTCTGTTCACACTAATTAGTAACTATAAATTCAGGAAATTTAATAATGACAAATTATGATCATAATACACGAAGGATAGCAGGATGAGGTTCAAGTTAGAGAGAGATCAAAGCCTAAACACGTGATTGCGAAAGGAAGGAGATCATAAGAAATCTAAAGCCGCAATGGCACTTTACGTTTTGTTAAAGGGATCTTTCTTCTGAGCAAAATAAATCAGAGCATAAAAGTACGAAATATTCGGAACTATCTCGAATATTTCCTACAAAATTAGACAGGTTGCGAGAATTCCAGTTTGATAGCACTCAAAAAACAAGAAGCATAAATCAGGTATAAAAACCACATCAAACAATCAAATTCAATGAATTCGTACAAACACAACCAACTCCAGCTAATTCATTACACATATCGCACATTCACAGCCTGAAATCAGGTAGAAGCTGGGGGGAAAAAACCCAAAAAGCAGGATTCATCCATACAAATGAAGAAAAACGAAGGATAATTGACGGACCTGGGGGAGCTCATCCGTATCACAAGCTTCTCGTATTCATCTGCACAGGCATACCGCTCCATCTTTGCGGCAATTTTAAGAAAATTTTCCTCCAATATTGATAATCACAACGAAGAAGACTTAACCACAACACGAAGAATAGCCGTTTGGTTCCTTAAGCATCAGCAGTAGTTCAAAGAAACAGACGAAGACAAAACGCCAGTTCTGCCGCCACGTCTTCTCAGAGAAGAATGCCTAGCGGAAACTACAATACAAGGTTCCGTATCTTATTGACAATTCATCGACAAAATCGCCATAAATCACTACTATCAATCTCTCACCTTCAATCCGCGTTTGGGAGTGTGTAAGATACTCTCTCTCTCTCTCTTTCTCTCTCTCTTTCCTTGGGCTAGCGCGGAACACGCCTTTTGTTGTTAAACTCTGTCTCTTAAACAACCGCCTTAATATATATTTAATCGAAATATATTCTCCTTTTTTTTAATTAATTAATTTAGAATAAATCAAATCGTGCCTCTTCGCATGAGACGAGGGGGCAAAGGAAGAGGGGGCTGCCCGAGCTGACCCAACTGCCATTCTCTGTGGATCTAACAATGTTTTGGCTATCCAAGTGGAAAAACCATGAGGACACGTGTCATGATCCGGTCAATCAACGTGGTTTCAGGTCCAGCTCGGACGACTCGTCGGATGGCTTTGCTTTTGCAACACTCCATGGACAGAGAGAGAGTAACATTTTCTCTTATGGACGGATGAGGTTTGGCCACGTCATAGGGTCGGAACTTTTGTTCAAATCGAGCTAACTTGGTAATTAAGGTCCGATTTTGCCGACCTCAATTATAACTAAACCACCGACCACAATTCCTAACTTTATCACCCTTATCGTATATTTGGTAGGAAGGAATTTTTTTTAATAAAAATAAAAATAGAATTAAATTAAAAATAAATTTAAAATTTTATTTAATAGGATAAAAATAAATACATAATTTATATATATTTTTTATAATTTAGAATAAAATTATCTAAAATATTTTTTATAACTTGAAAAGGGTTAAAATTATCTAAAAATTTTATAATTTAAATAAAATTATTTAAAATATTTTATTTTTATTTTTATCATCTTATTTTTTAATTTTTTAATATAAATAAAATAGTTTAAAATATTAAAATTAAAAATAATTTTTATTATATTAAATAAAAAATAAAAAATTATATTCCTACTTTCTCACTTTCACTTCTATTATATCAAATATGCCATTAGTTAATGATAAAAGAATTACATTTAACAATAATAATGGTAGTAGTAATTTTTATAAATTAGTTTTCTTTAATTATTAAAATAGTAGTTAATGATAAAAAAATTACATTTAACAATAATAATGGTAGTAGTAACTTTTATAAATTGGTTTTCTTTAATTATTAAAATAGTTGAGAATTATTATAATACTAGTTATTGTTCGTATGAGGGAGGGATTTCGTTGGCGGTGGATTTTCAGATTACCTAACTTTCCAAATCATGTGGGATGGTTAATTATTGGACAGAGGAGAGTGGGGGTGGGGGTTAATTTGTCTAGAAATGAGGAGTTGATTGGAAGGGAAGGAAAGTTAAAAAAAAATGGGATTAAACTCTGTTAAAGAGTTGGTTATATAATGAAGAGAATGCGGACAAACCGAGGGATTATGGTTATTATTATTTTGAAGTTAAAATATACATTTTATCCTTTATATTTATACTAAATTTTATTTTAATTCTTTAAATTTAAAAAATATATTTTTAATTCTTTAAATTTATACTATTAACTTTATCTAATAAAAAATGAGTTAGCTTCTTAAATTTAAATGATAATTGTATAATTAAACATTGAAAAAGTATATTTTTATTTTAATAATTTTAAATTATATTATATTTTCTATTAAAAAAATTAAAATTTAAATATATTTTGTCAACACTTAATTGATGAGTCATCATTAAGTCAATATTTCCAATTGATGAAATTAACGATATTAAATTTAAATAATTAACAATATATTTTTAAAATTTAAAAAATTAAAATATAATTTGATACAAATGTCCAAATATATACTTTAGTATTATTCTTAAAATATATATAGTAAAATACTTATGCTTATAGTTATTTCACACAAAAGATAAAATTTGTATTTACTAAATTTATAGTTAAAGATAATTTGTAGAAAAATGTAAAAAAAAAAATATCACTTAAATTTTAAAATTTTAAAATTTTAAATCAGAAATTTCTACTTATTTGCTTGACAAGAATAGTAAATAATTTAAAAAGTATAATAAATAAATTTATTTAAAATTTTAAAATTTAAGTCTTATTTTTTATAATTTTTCTATAATTTTTTGAGAACTTACCCTTAATTCATTAAAACTAATAAGAGAAATTTAAGAAAAATATTTAATATTTTAAAGATTATATTCTAATATTTTTAAATAGTTAAAACTATAAAAATTAAATTATATTAATTAAAATTCAATAGAACAATTTTAATTATTAAACTAAAATTATAAATATTGAATTGTATCAAATAACTATTTAAATTAGTTATGGAGAATTTGTTTGATAATGCACAAGATAAAATAAAAAGATTATTTTTAAAAATAATTATTTGAAATAAAATTTAAGTCCAATTGGAACTAAATTAAAATTATGTAGATAAAATGAGTGATTAATTTTTGCAACATTTAATGAGGAGGAGATTAATGGAGTATGGAAAGAGTAAAGGTGACGTCATGGGAAAACACGTAGGCAGCGAGTGGGTTGAAAAGTTGAAAGTAGCGTATGGAGGGAGGTGCCAGCTGGAGAAAGGTAGGGGTTTGGTCGGATGGTCCCCCAGGTAGGGCGCATCCACGCCTTGCTTAAGCGCACCTTATTTTTTATTTTATTTTTTTAATATATAAATATTTAAAAATAGATTAAACTGATTTTAAAATCTTTCTTCTTTTTAAATAATATTAATATTAAATAAAATAAAATATTAATTTAAATATTTAAAAATTAAAATACTTTTTTAAAATTAAATTATAATAAAATAATATTTTTTTAAAATTAAATATATTTTAAATAATTATATATTTTATTATTTTTAGTAGAACATACTATTTTTATTTAGATTAATTTTTAAAAAATATATTTTAAAAATAGAAATATTTAGATAATTAATAATAAAATTACTTTTTATATTAGTAAATTATCTAAAAATATATGATTTGATTAAAAGTAAAAGAGATGAGAAATGATAGAAAAGAAAAAAGAGAGATGAGAGAATAGAGAAGAAAGATGAGAGAGGATAATGAAGAGAGATGAGAGAGGAGAAAGTGTATAAGAAAAAATAGGAGTAAGATAATAATTAGATAATTTATAAATTTTTTTATTATTATAAAATTTAGTTTCAATAGTTTATTTAAAATTATAATTTCAATTAAAATTATTTATAAATAAATATAATTATTTATTTAAAATTTTTCTAAATTAAAATTTAAAAAAACTTTTTAAACCATGCTACTCAACACACACACACATAGATTAAGGACCCTCTATTGCAACTTCAGTACACGTGGCACCGGGTGGTGGGTTTGGTAGCAATCGTAGAGCACTAGGGCCCAACGATGGTTCTATTACCTGTACCACTTTTTTATATGTTAAAGAATATATTAAATTTATAAAAAAATTTATATTTAACCTTATTAAAAAAAGTATTAAAAAATTTATTAATTATTCTATAAGTTTCTTATATTTGGAATGGATAAAATTAAATTAAAATATTATTAATTATTTTATAAATAATTTATATTTAAGATTAATTTTTTTCTCGTATAAATGATTTATATATAAGTTCATATATTTTTCTAATACTCTTTCTATTCATATTTATAGGATGTCGTTAATTGAATCATATTGATAAAAAATTAGTTAAAATTATATTTTTTAAAATTAGTTAGAGTTAATAAATAGGTAAAAATGTAATTTATTTTTTAAAACAACCTTATTTATTTATGGAAAAAGTAGGTGGGGGAGAGAATGGAAATATAGATAAAGGAGAATAAGTGGGCCGGGAAAAATAGATTATAAAAACATGCAATTAATTGAGGATAATAATAACAAATATTAAATATTTAGATATATTTAAAATATATCTTATAAAAAGAAACATACTAATTTAAAAAAAAATTGTATTTTATAAAAAAGAATTGAAGGATTAATAATCTATTATGGTGAGGTCATGGTGACATATGGGAACAAAATGGGAGATTTATTTATTTCATAAAATGTATATTATCATTATTATCAATTCTAAAAGAGGGGGAAATAATAAAATGGAATGGGGAAATTAATTAGTAGTTAAGTATACATGATTACAGAGGGGGAAATGGGATGTTTTAAAGCACTAGGTGAGTGTGATGGGCTATATAGAAATGAAAAACGTGGTGGCAGGCCGAGTGCGATGTCACCCAGGACAAAGCGTATGTGGGTTCCGGGAAGAGTAGGGAAGGTTTTGCTGATTTTTTACCTTTTTCATTTTTTTTTTATTTTTCTGCGATTTTGGACAATGGATATTTGTGTTTCTTCAAATAAAGAAGGGAAGATATTTTAATTTGGTTAATACCGCTAGTTTTTTTTAGCAAAACATATTTATTTTTTATCAGAGATAATTTTATTATTAAACATTATACATTTTTTTAATAAAAAATTAAATATTAATTTATGATCAACTAATCACTTTTGGTGTACGTCACTGTACCTAACTCCTATTGGTTGTCACTACTTCTTGGTGCATACTGCATAGACATCCTATTGGAGCTTAGGCGGGCCATCCGACAATCCCTCCGGCCTTCCACATGTTCCCACTAGAGTTACTTTTTTTTTTAATTCGTTTCAATATAATCAATGTAAACACATTTGTACACCAACATGTATGATACTTAATAACTAACAAAATTTAACATACTTAATAAATAGTTATATTTTATAAATATAATATATTATATTTAAATTAAGAGATGATTTAAATTAGGATATATATATATATAAATTTTTTTATTAAAATAGATAAAATCTATTTTAATAATTTATACGTCTTAAAAAGATTAATTTTTAAATTATTAATTAAAAGATACTATTTAATTTTTATAAAAAAATTTTATGCTGAATATATTTGAATTTAACCCCTATACAAAGAGAGATGGAAAAACAACAATCATCTGCCATAGTTTTATATTAACATTATAAACTTACATCTACACATGTCTCTCTCTACATGCTAGTATTACTTGAGTTTAAGAGAAAGATTAAAGTTTAATTTTACTCTAAAAATTTTTATATAGGATTTGTGGGTATTTAAAAATAATTTTTTATTAGTATTATCTTAAAAGTGTTAAAAAAATAAAGTCACCTTAACTTTTTAAAAAATTAATGTTAACCATTAATATTTTTAACAAGTTCATATGACATTACTCATTTCTTAATATTTTTGGGGTGATATTAATCTGAGGAATTTTTTTGCATACTCTTAAATGAAATTTTTAGGACAAAATTAGATCTTAACTCTAAAAAATCAACATATCATTTATGAATTCTAAATAATAAGTTATACATTTTACTATTTTAAATTTTGTTATTTAAAAATTATAAATAATTTTAAACACATTTATTTTAAATCTTTGAATTTTACGAATATAAAAACATAATAAATGTAATGCAAAAAAAAATCAAAAGAATAAGAATCACCCTATATTATGTTTAATTTTTAAGAAAACGGGCATGCTATGTATGTAATATTTAATTAATTTATTTTTTAATTTACAAAATTAGTTTAATTTAATTAACCCTGATAATGTAAATAAGTTCATAAATAGACTCATCCCTGTAATGATGTTCTAAGATGAATCCCTACAAAATCAAGTGCGTGTTTAGATTTAGCGTTTAAGAATTAATTTTGGATAAAATCTTAGTTTGAAAAAATTTGAAACAAACAGTTATTTTTGTCCAGAATTAATTTTGGCCAAAATTTCGGTTGGAAATCATGTTTTTGAATAAGTTACTGAAAATAGATTTTATAACAGTAAAAGAGTTTATAGACTATCCAATTACTATTTTGCCTTTATTTTTTCTCATATCCTCTATCCTCTCTCTTCTCTACACTCTCTCTTCTCTCCTATCTCTTCTCTCTCCTCTCTCATCTCTCTTATTTATTCTCTACCCTCTCTCCTCTCTCATACTTTAATCAAATCATACACTTTTTAGTAATTTATTAATATAAAAAGTGATTCTACTACTAATCATCTAAACATCTCTATTTTTAAAATCTATTCTTCCCAAAATCTATTCTCCAGAATCTATTCTTCCCAAAATCTATTCTTTCCATAATATATTTTTTCCAAAATCTATTTTTCAAAATCTATTCTTCCCAAAATCTATTCTCTAAAAACTAATTCAAACACACCCCCAAAATATTTTGCTTTCATGCCCATATTGCAAACATTTGGATGATGTGGCGTTCATGTAAGCAGCCACGTGGAGGTTTCACGGACTCCCTGTAAGTCTATAAGATGATCCAGGGGCCGAACTACATAGTCTATAATCATACGTATTATTTAAAATTTAAAAATGTATGCTCAACAAAATTATTAAATAAATTTATTGGTTAATAATTTATTAAAAAATTTAATTTTTTATAAAATATAATAACGATATTAATATAGTTGATTATATTTAATAAAATAAGATTTATTATTATATTTAAAAATTAAAAATTATTTTTATTATTGTTATTTTTATGTGAAGACAACACTTGTCAGGATGATTTTGAGTTTTGGATGCGTGAAAATGGTCATGAAGAATGCTCATGAGTTTTTAACATGCTATTAAACAGATCGGATTTGAATGGTCAATTTTTTTAAGAAAAATTTTAAATTTTGACTTAATTGACTTTTTCCTTTCAAACTTTGGTTTTCTATTTAAGAATTTAATTAATATTTTTTGAAATCCAAAGTTTTTTACTTGTAAATTCTAGTTATGTAATTTGATGAGAATAAATTGAACAACTTATTAGAAAATGAATTTATGGTTTGTTTTGTCAATAAATTTCAGTCACAATCTACCCCTTTCTTTCACATTAAATAAATAAGAGAGTCATTAAAAAATTTATTTTAATTTTAAATATAATATTTTTATCCATTTTATCTATTAAATTTATAGTTTTCTAAAACTATCTCAAGTGATTGCATATATATTATGGAGATTTTCATCAAAGAATAATTATAATACAAATAATTAAAGATAATATTTTAGAAAAATAAATATATTTTTTCAAATAACAAAATCAACTAATTTTTTTAATATTTATAAATTAATTGTATAATTCTTACTTTTAGGATTAGGTCTAATATTTCATACTACCTCTATTCCTTAATATAAGAGCTAATTAATTTTTTTGGGTATATTAGGAAGTTAAATAAATCAGTTAATTATAACTAATATAAGATATATTTGACTAATTTGGATAGATTAATAAGTATATAATATGAATTTATTTTGAGAGGTTATATTTATTTATAATTAACTAAATTTTTAAAATTTTTTAATCTATCTAAAAAAGTTAACTAAATATTATATTAAAGAATTACCTACAAACTAATATTTACACATGAAATATTTGGGGTGATGCCATGTACATGTAAGCAACTAACGTGGGGGGTCAGAAGGCCTCTATTTTTTTTTTAATGTTTTTTTTAAAATTTTGATCATAACAAACGCAAAATGAAATGGGCAATAAATCCAATGTCATGAGTAGAGGGAGTGACATTAACATTAAGGCGCTTGTTGGGTAAGTAAACTTGGATGGCCTCAATCATAACAATTTTGAAACTATATACACTAAAATCTTTGGATAATTAAACTCATTGCTGCACTTGAAAGCAATCATGTATATTAATCCTAATTTTTTTAACATATATTGTTTTTTATGTAAAAAGTTTATGTTATCTGAGTTTCAAAGAATTACATAGTTAGTTAGGACAGTTTCATTATTCAAAAATTATCTAAATAAAGTATATATAGATTAATCAATAAATTGTTAGTTGAGTTGATAAGTGATTTCATTCTGAAAGAAGAATACAGATTCAAATCTCAGAAAATATATTCATTTAAAAATGTAAGAAACATTTACACTTGATTAAAAAAAAAAGTATCTTACTAAACAAATCTCAGGGTATGTTCTTATTGGAGATAGGCCAATTATGCAATAAAAGTTAGAATTTTTTTTTGATTAAAAACTTAATTTTTTTTACCAAAATCTTTTTAAATATAATATTATAAGTTGGAATCCTCTATAAAAGATATAATGGGCATGTGAGTTATGGCAAAAATTGGCTTAAAAAAACTTGCAAAGTTTAAATTGAATGAGTATTGATATTCTTCATCATCTTAAGGCAAACCATTCAAACAGTGATGAGGCATTTGCTTGATTAGTAGTTAACGAGCATGAGCAACAATTAAGCGAATAATAAAAAATGATTAATTTCATGATATTAAGTGTAACTTCTATAGTAAAAATTTTGGCCTCATAATAATTTTTTAAATTTAAATTTCATTTTTAATTGTTTTAAATTCAATTAATTCAATATAAATGATTTTAACTTCAAGTATGCATTTCCCTACTTTAATCTTTTTTTTAACTCTCTCTTATTCTAAATATAAGATTTATTTGAAAATATTTAGAATTAGGAATGGGCATCCTAATTATACAATTAGAGACAATTTCTTTTACACATTTTATTTTAAACAGTGCAAAAAAATCAAAATAAATTAATTAATTAATCCAAACAAGCACCTTACTTTTTTTATAAATATAAGGTTTTATCCTCTTTTATCTTCTATATTAATTTTTTTTCTTTTACATGATACTCTTATTTATTGGAACATTTTTATATTTGCATATTAAATTTTAATGATTAAATGACATGGTAATTTTAAATTCTATATGAATTAGTTTGAGGACCTTATATTTATAACAAGAGAAAATATTTTGAAAAAAATTGAGAAAAAGTCTTCCTATAAGAATTTTATTGGTAAAAAAGACCGATAAATTTTTATACTCATATATTATTATTACTTTATAATTTTTTTATAAAAAGCAAGTAGGTTGATTTAGATCATTCTCACATATACAAGTTTTAATGGAGGACTTTTTTTTTTAAATTTGTCTAAATATTTTTGTATGACATATGGCATGAGACAAGGATGGTCTTGATTTTATCACCAATGCGTTGATTAGAGTTTCTCAATGCCAACGGCCTGCCAAAATTATTTTCCCCAGTTGGTTCATTTCATGTTCGTTGTCTTGATAATTAGACCCAAAATTATATATTTTCTCTGTCAAAATCATCTTTTCATGTTCACAGCTAAAATTATACTACTTTAATCCTATTTATAAATTATTTTTAATATATTTTATACAAATTAAGAAAAATCTTAAACTTTATTAATTATATCATATAAATTAAATAAAATTAACATAAATAAATAAAAAGTAAAATATTATATTTATATAAAAAAAATTCTCGTTATACTATAAATAGAATTAAAATAAACCTTTTATCTTTCCCCTATAAATAGGGCAAGGGGAGTATCTTTTCTCCCATTTCTTTCCTCATTCAATAAAGATAAAATCAACAAAAAATTATTAATAACAATTTAGGTAGATTTATATTTAGTAGTAAAAATTCCTTCCACGATAGACCAGAGTGGTACATGATAGAGTATTTCTCCAAATATATAGTGCCCTTATAAATTGAAGGTGGTAATTTGTTCCCTTTCTCAACAATCTATTCCTAACTTAGTGAAATCCTGTATGGGATGATGACAAATTCGAACAAAGCATAGGTATTGATATGAACGATGAAAGTTTTCGTTAGAACTTTTCAAGGCATGTAAGTCATTTTTCCATTCCACAATATATACTATTGAAAAAAAGTCTTTAATACTAGTTAAAATGGGTTTTTAACATCGTATTTAGGTTCAATGTAGTTACAAATGGTGTAAAAGGTCCATGATATTTTATATCATATATCATATTTTATATGGATTATGCTTATAATTAGTGTAAAGTTTGTATCGGTTATGCTTATAATTATTGTAAAGAGTGACCATCTAATAAAAAAAATGCCAACCCTTTAAGCCAATTATTGCTATAATCGGTTCAAAGAGCATGCATTTTTTTTAATTAACAGTTTTTATCGACCTAAAATATTTTGATAACCTGATTACAAGTTAATTATACGGCCATATAAATTCAACGGTCAATCTAAATATTTCAAAATATAATTAAAATACAATGTAGGTTTCAATTAACATAAAAATTAATCAAATAATAAGTCATCAATATAACAAGAGGATATATATCAAATTTATTAAAAATATACTTACAAATCATTGTATTATCTTGTGCTAATTCCTTCGCTGACCCTTATTACTATTCCCTTTATGTACTGATTGGATCTTCTGCCAATTGTTTGCTCACAATATATATATATATATATATATATATTTGCTTGTGTATTTTATCTTCAACGCCTTCAAAAGAGTTATATGTTCTTGAGTGTTGAATCTCTTATATGTAACTTAACTGCTGATACCTGCTTGATATTGATAGATGGTTCCTTTGGTGATCATAGCTAATGTCAATGCCTACAACCTCAGATTAGGTGTTACATTCACCAATATTTAATATTTCAATCATTCTAATGCTAAAAATAGAACATAGTTCCACTGTACCACTTGATCCATAGAGTTAGGGGAAGATTTCTATACAAAGAAGCTAAGTATAATATAGTTGTTTTCAAATTTACTAACCATATTTTTATGGTCAATTTTATGATCAAGTGAGATTCTATTGGATGGCAAAAAACTAAACTCAAGGCCAATAATAAAGTACTATCTAAGAAAATAGAAATAGTCTTGGTGAGTTGAGAATTAAGATGCTAAATTAGAGGATGAAAAATATATGATTAAAGAGTCTTATGAGGAGGAGTTGAATGAATGACTTTTCCTTGTACAATTCAGTGACCGTTTGAATTAGTGAACTATTGATGCAGGTAAAAAGCACCTCATTGATTTCAAAGTCTTCTAACTTGAATATAAATAAATATGTACATAATTAGAGCATTTTAAAATCCATCATATCACCCTTTCCCTGTTGTAAAATTCTCATTTTTATAACTACTATTAATCACTTGGACACATTTTGTTCACAATATAACCATAGTTATAAATGAATTCCTTAATTTTAAAAGAATTAACTATGCTAGAAAAGAGTTTTATGAAAATTCAAAAGAAATCCTATCATGATTATACAAAGACTTTTTTTAATCAACAAATAATCACGATAGAATAAGATGAGTTAAATTACTTAGAACATATAAATTGGTTAATCTTTTATAAATTTTATATTATAACTAGATAGATACTAGAGTAGACTTTATTTTATTTTATATATATATATATATCATACTTTTCTATAAATATGTCTATTAATCAATAAAACAATAATTATATAATCTTATGAAATATTCTTAATGATATTAAAAATTAGATTAACATGTATATATTTAAAAAATAATGTGAGAGTCTATGTAATTTTAATAAAATTGAAGAAATAATCAATAACTTAGAAGAGTCTATCATGCTTATTTAAAATATTATCCCCAGGACGTATTCCCAGAATCAAATCCAAATAAAGTATTATATCATATCAAAATATATAGAATGAGCCATACTATGTCAATATATAACTATTCCACACATAAATAAAAAGGAGGAGTCTATACAATTAATATAGCACTAATCAAGCCTCCTAAGTCTTGCCTACGGTCCTAGCACAAGACTATCACCTGAAAAAAGTTAATAACCAGGAGGTGAGATAAATATCTTAGTAACTATTAATCATACTCATTATGCATACTAACATATTATCGTGAGGTGTTAAGTGAAACAATTAATAAAGTACAATAGATAGAAAATAACACATTATCATAATATAATTAAATAGATAAACACCCCAGTTCCTTCCATCAAACTAGCCGAACTGTCTTATACCTACCGACTGAACCTATAGATTAGTAATAACTACCATATGATTGGCTCCTCAAGAGATAACTGGTCAAGTATTATGAATCGGCCAAAATCTATAGAGCACAAGACCAGATCATGGGTTCATTCCCTATCAATAAATAGGTGGGGGTGTTGCAGCCCCTCGGTAAACTAGCGGGACAAAAGTCAACTATACATCAAGCTCTAATAGAGGCTATACAATGTGGTAGAAAGATAACTTCATCATCACCAATCCCTAATCCCCATATACATAATTATCAAGATAATAATATTAATCAAAATCTCCATAGCTTGATAATCAATAACATCAATAAAAACTACAACATGGTTTTTCTCAAGATAATAACTTAGTTAATATCAATTCAAACTTTCCAAATTAAACTCTAAATTCCACAAGACAATTTTCAATAAAACTCATTATCAAGTTTTTTTTTAATATAATCATATAAATATCAGTACATTTATATATATCAAATCACTCTCAAATATCACATTAGCACACATAGTGAGTAGAAAGTGGTTATCTTTCACCAAAGCAAGGAATAATTACCATGAGTCTAGTGGCCCTATGTATAACAACATCAATTATAAATAATACAGTGCTTTAACAAAAGTTAATCTAAAACATCAATGTCAATATGATGGGATTGAAGAGAGAAACTAAATGACAATAAAAGTTGGAGACTAGTCTTAGGGTACTTATATATAATTCATAAGGTTTAAAATTCTAATTTATCTAATCTGATCTTATTATTTTTCAGTATTATTATCTTGCTCCTATATCCAATATAATATAATATTATTATTTTTCATTTATTACAATTTAAAATAATATTTTAGGATAATTTAATTGATACACTCCTCCGGAAATCTAATTATGCTAATAGATTATAACAAATCAACAAGATAATTCTCTTTATAAAATTATCCCAAGATGGCACCCTAAGAAATGAATACACAAGATAATTTAATAGCAAATAAAATCAAAGGCATCGTAGATATTCCTAAAAGATAAAACACCATTTATTTATCTTTATAGATATATGTACATATTCCCTTTGTAGATTATCAGGTGGAAGAATAATCTCAAAATAACTAAAGGGTTTAAAATATTTGAAGATCTAATCAAATTCTTAGATTATTATCTTTATAACTCATATTAAATTATTATTATTACCCTAATCAAAATTCTATCAGATATGGTAATTTAAAATTTAAATAATATTTTTCTTTATATATATTTATACTATATTACCATTATAGTATAAATATGTATATTTAACCAAAGATATATATATTATTATAGATATATTCTCCATATATTCCCTGTATCTACCTATATATGTATATTATTGGCCATTTAAAATTATTATTTATTACTTATTTACCCTTAAACACGCATAATTTCCTTAACTCTTTATAGTAAATTTTCAACAATTTATAATTTAATTTTCTCTTATTTTCTTAATTTCATATATTTCTAAACTTTAAATAATCATTTAATCTATTATAATCCTTTAGTTACTGATAAATAACATCTTAATTGTACTTAAATATAAGAATAAAAATTGGGACAATACACTTGTATCTACCCTTAACTCATTCATACCTCGTTGAATTTTATAAAGAAAAACTATTCATCAACTTGACAAATTTCTTCTTCTAATTCACTTGAGCCTTACGTTTTTTATCCTCCAATTCAGTGGGTTCATTCCTCCAATCATCATTACTATTTTCACTTTCTCAGATAAAACCTTAATATCAGCCTTTAGTTTGGTTTCTTGGCAACCAAGAACACCTGCCTCGATTATAACTAACTATAAGGAATATATTTTTCATAAATTAGAGATCAACTAACATATACTTAAATTCATTAAATAAAAATCTTCCCCCAGCCGTATGAACCACATGGTATGGCATCATCATATTCTATTTTTAACTCTAGAAAAGATCAAAATGACTAAGTTTAGTTAACCTATCACCCAATCCAAGAGTTGCGGCCTTCAACGCTAGCAATACTCACAAAAGGAATTGGGCATAACCAGCAAGCAATTGTTGTAATTGAAACTATCAACATTATATGTCCAACACTCAACAATCATCTAAGTCTCATCGTTATATCTAAGTCCTCTTAAAGCGTGAAAATAAAGCAATCAAGCAAAAAAATCTTGGAAAACACAAAAGGAGAAAGGTCTGATAAGTATGTGTGTGTGTGGGGGGGGTTCATCAAATCAACCAGCTGGAAATAAAATAAACAGAGAAATAATAAGTTTGAGATAAAACACCATATGGAAGCAAGGAAACTATATTTTTTACCATTAATCCAAGCCCCCATCAACTTAAACAACATAATGCAAGCAAACTCGTAGCACTAGCAAGAATAAAAATAAACAAACATAGGATTGAGCAAAGACTAAACCCTAGCAACTTGAATGAACACAATACAAGCAAGAAATAGAGCGAGGAAGAAAGGTGACCACTTACAAAAAAATGGAACATGACGGCATAGACAAGAGAGACTCCATTGAGGTAGAAGGAGAGAGTGAGAGAACCTCATGATAGTGAGAGTGCAAAAGCCACGGGAAAATGAGGAATGAAGTGGCGCTAGACAAAATCGCAAGGTTATAAATTAGGTCATAAGATTTACACCAGATATACCCCCAAACTAGTATATGTAAAATTTAGTGAAACAAAAATCAATAATCTTTGGCCATGCCATTATTATTATTTTTATTATTTGGCCAGATTAATTAACACTTAAATTAAAGATCAAGAGACTAAAATAATAATAATTTATATATTTTTATATATATTACTGTGGCCCACGAGATGCCATGCCAAAAATACATATATATATATTTATAAATTGAAAAACTAAAATCTAATAAATAAAAACCTACTCAAAAACCTAAAACCTAATCAAACAAAAACTTAAACTAAAAATCCTAATAACTTAAAAAAAATCTAAAATTTGTCCTCTTGATTGTCGGAGGAGTGGGAGGTTATAGAACTCAAGGTTTATCCCAATCATCATTTGCTGGTTCATTGTCAATGTTGGCATTGTTAGGCACCTGTCCATTTGCCTCAAGAGCCTATCAAGCCTGTCATCTATACGGCAAGAAGACTATCTCAAAGCGTTCCCATCATCAGTGATACGAACACATTCCTTCATTAGTTCAAGGACTGAAACTTGGAGGTAGACAATGGCCTCTAGCGAGTCATTATTCGTGTTGGGTCAATGGTGGGTGGTGGTGGTAGTGGTAGTGATGTTGATGGAGACGACGGTAGGAGAGGGGTGGGTCGATAGGAGCTGGAGCCCTAGTGTAGATGCTGCCTTTTTCACCATATATGGAAATGGAGAAAGAGAAGAAGAAAGAGATTTGAGACTTTAGATTTCCATCGTGCCTACTTATAGCCAAAAATGTTATAGTGAAATAATGCATACATTGATATTTCCAAGAGACACTGATCACTAATCATAAGTGTTAGAACACGGAAGTACTTGGAGGGAAAACTTTATTATGAAACAAGAAGATTCTAGACTGGTTCAAGTAAATAGTTGATGTAAAGAGTAATATTTACATTGACTCCACAAAGACTCTAAGTAAGAATATAAACCAGGTTCTATTAAAGCCGATGCAAAGAGTTTTTTACATCGTGTATCGAAGCATCCAGTCTAAAGAGTTGTCTATATTTATAAAAATGCTACTGGTCACATTTTTTACATTATCCCCACGTGTTCCAATATAAATGAGCCAGTGTTAAAAACCTTTTTTCTATTAGTGATAAGTTATATTTTTTAAAAAATGATTAATAATATAAGTCACTTATAGAGTAATTAATATTTTTTGTCAATTTTATTCCTATAATTTATATTTAAATACGACACCTTTTACTTTTATTTTTTTCTTTAAAACCTTATTAAATATGGATAAAATTTATTTTTTAAATTATTATAACTTTAATGAGTTAACTGTCATTTTTTAATTACGATAAATTAATTAAAATAAATCTGATAGAGTACTAAATGTTTAAGGACTACTGGCTTATGTTATGTTAGGATGAATTGAGAAAAATTTAAGAAAAAATAGAAAAAGAGAAAATAGAGAAAAAAATTGGAGGAATAATTTTATCACTTCTATTGAATCTTTATATCACAATGAAAATAGATAAATATCACAATGACAATAATGATATTTATATTAAGCACTCATTTAGTCTTCAATATAAGAGTTAGATAACTAATATATAAATATTAAAAAATTAGTTAAGTTATTTATTTATGAAAAATGTGTCAATTACCCTAAAATAACATATTTAATTATTTGCATTATAACTAACTCTCAATGGAAATTCTCTAACTAGCTTTTAAATTTAGGATCAATAGTGATAGTCTAAGAAAAATTATAAATTTAAAAGATAAAATGTATTGATGTATTGCATTTAGAATAAAAATAACCCTAGATTAGTTTTTAAATTTAGGATAGGAGAGTATATTATAGAAAAAATTTGGGAAAATTCCTCCCTTGAAAAATTTATTGGTGAGAAGGATATGATAAAGTTTTATATACAAAGAGTACTGATACTCTATAAATTTTATATACAAAGAGTATCAAGGACTCTAATTTATGTCCTTATTACTAATAAAATTTTTAATGGCAATTTTTCGCCAACTTTCCATATATTATACCGTTAGTTGTTGGAATATACATATGAAGCCTTGCCTTGTTATAGCTAACCATTTTGGTGAGCTTTTTGTTTGGATAGGAAAAAAATACACAGAAGAAACAAATAAACAAATATCAGAATGACAATAATACCCTTATATTTAGTATATTATATATCATTATTTCTATTGATCAAATGACTGACCATTTCGATGAACCTCAATTTGATCCCTTATTTGATTAGAAGAGAGTGAGTGTGCTTTCTTAGCATCTTCAACCCAGTTTATCCTCACAATAAATACCAACAACCTCATGAAACACATACAAATCCCAATCAAAAGTCCCACAAACAGACCCAAAAGCCCCATACCAAGCTGGAACGCAAAAACCACTCCTAATGGCAGAGCCACCACGTAAAACCCACCAACATTAGCGTACATCCCCAACCACGGTCTCGCAGTTCCTCTTACTATTCCGCCACAAACCGCCAACGGAAAATTAACCACCTCCACCATAGCCATCACCAACATCATCTTCTTTACTCCCCTTATGATTCCCCTCTCATGGATGAACAGTGGACCCCACATTCCCCTTCCACACACCATCACCAAGCTTCCCATCAGCCCACAGACCATCGCTAGTCCTAAAGAAACACAAGCCGACCGGTAAGCTTGGCTCCCTCGGTTCGCACCCAGCTCGTTCGATACTCGAATGGAGACACAAATGGCTAGTGATAGCATTACCGAGAAAAGCAAGTAGTCTAGGTTTAACACAACGGTTAATACTGATATTGCTTGATTAGGGATTTGTAAATGGCCAGAGATCAAGACGAAAATCTCATAACACCACCATTCTAGGCATGTGTTGAGACAACATGAACCGCTAAGTTTTATAAGTCTGATCCAATCCTTAATGTTCTGATCCCACCACCCTCCTCCTTATGTACTCCAACTGGTTTTTTCTTGTCTGTTTTCGAGGATTATAACGTAAATGGCTAGCAGAAATACCAGAATCAGATCAGTTGTCCAAACTGTCATTGAGATTCCTTCCATGCCCATTGATCTTGAGAGAAATATGTTGATGGGTATGTGAAAAACAAGTGCTAGAGATGAACAAAACATAGTAGGATGGGTTATGTTTTGGGAGCTCAAGTAGGATTTCAATGGACCGAGAAACGAGGTGGCTAGTAAATCAGGAAGGAGGTAGGAGACGAATTTCTTGGCCACAATAGAATTTTGCTTTTGTTGGCCAAAACGAAGTAAGATTTTATCAACGTTAAGCCACAAGAAAGAGATTGGAATTGTTACCAGAATTAATAGCATGGTTGTCATGAGAAGGGTTTTGTGAAGGTGTTTCAAATTTCTTGCGCCGTAAGCTTGTCCACAGATGGGTTCCATAGCTCCACAGAGACCGTTGAGGACGGAGAAGCCGGTGACGTTGGCGAAGGTGAAGCCAAGGGCACCGCCGGCCAAGGTTAAATCTCCAAGATAGCCAAGAAATGCGGTGGTGGTGGCTGTCTTGGCGAACCAAGCCAGATTCATGGCCACCAAAGGAAGGGCTATTCGGCGTTGAAGTTTCAGCTCTGAAACCAATATCTCCATGAGAGAAGAAGACGACGGTTGCTTTGTTTCTTCTTCTTCTGATATAGATATAGCAGACATTTTTGCTGATGAGCTAGTTTCTTGGGCTTTTCCACACGAATCGGTTTAAGTATGAGTGACGAGTTGCGTGAGAGAGATGTGATGGTGAAAACCTCTCAGTTCAGAGTGTATGATCAATATAAATATATATATATATATATATATATATAAGCCATGGAGTTTGTGAATTTGTTTAGTACTAAGAAAATTAAGTTCAAAAACTTATTAATCACAAGGCCTTCGATTTTTCAGTTCATTATTCTTGAGAAATGAGAATGCTGAATGGAAAATTCTTGACACAAAATTGGTGTGAAATCCGAGAGGGACAAATTCCAAAATGTCCCAATAATATACTAAGAAACACAAGTTGAAGAAAAGTTTGTCACATGTATAAAATTGTCTAAAAGCTTGTTTTAGTTTTTATCTTAACCTTTAATAAAAAAGTTAAAATGCGTCAAACTGTTTGAAGTATTTTTTAAGCATGTTTAGCACTTTAAAATATTTTGGGGTTTATTCAGCACTATAAAATATTTTTTTAGGTGTATTTAGCATCCTAAAGTTGCTACTAAAAATTAAATTTTGAGTTTTAGGAGTTAATGTCAAGGTTAAAAGTTCTTCTAAAAAATAATTTAAAGGCAAAATTGTTACATAAAATACTTTAGAGCACTAGATATACCTAAAAAAATAATTTATGGTGCTAAATGAATCACAACAAAATACTTTACACTTTACTGGGCACATCTAAGAAAATATTTCTAAGTGTTGAATATACCTTAATATCACTAGTGCAAAATATGCTTTCTTAATCCCCATTTTTAAACAAGTCCTTGTGGAGACGGTTTAAAAAAATGACCAGTGGCATTTTTATAAATAAGATAAAATATTTATACCGGATGTACACGTAACTGGTATAAAAGATACTTACTACACCAGATACTAATATCAATAGGTGTAGATTAGCTGCGTCATTTTCTGACTCTTCAGTTTCTTATTTTAAAACAAATCACTGGTGGCATTTTTGTAAATAAGATGAAATATTTATACTAGATGTATAATGAACCGGTGTTAAATATACTTTCTATTCTGACTCTTCCGTTTCTTGTTTATGTTTTTCTGCTTCTTTTCTCTGTACCTTCTCAGGCTTTTCATTTCAATTCTTCAGTTCCCAATTTTTGTACTCATTATGATAGAAGGCCAATTGTATTCTTTTTTGAAACTGTTCTTATTTTTCAACTATATGTATACCATTCTTATGATTAGTACTTTTTGTCTCATCATTTTATCTCTATTTTCTTTTCTTCTATCTGAACTCTCCAATGGTTTCTTCCTCACGCACACCTACTTCTCTACCACACAAAAGAAACAAGGATAATTTTGAAAACAAGCATCCATACCTTCACCCTGTAGTTCCTTTTCCTCTTCCCCTGGTTGTCACTCTAATGGAGCACTTTGAGGAACTCATCACGCGCTTCAATGGCTTGGAGGACTCATGGAAGAACTATCTCTGAAAGTTAATAGACTGAAAGACATATTCAGAGCTTTTCGCTCAGAAGTTCATCGCCATCAACGGAATGATAGCTTGTATAATCCTATTGATCCTACAGACTTTGATGAATCCCAGACCTCTGAGTCTGATGATGACTGAAAGCCTGCAACATTTTATCTGCCTCTCTTATTTTATTTTTTTGTACATAATGACAAAAAGAGAGAATATATTATATATTCTGATAGGTATTATTTTAGAAATTTCATACTTTTGATGTAAATTTATTAGTAAAGCTAAATGAATGAAGTTTCTTGTTCTGATGACATGGTGTTCTTTTATTTTTCAAAAATAAAAAATACAATAGATTTAAACCGGACATGTCAATGTCAAGTGTAGATTATAATGTCACAGTTCCCATGTTCAAATGCAAGTGGGCTAATGTAAACAACGGTGTTATAGTGGATCGATTAGTATTTATACTGGTTGATTTGAATAGTACAAGTTTTGGGAATAAGCCTTTCATTATGGAAGACCAAGCAAAGCAAGTGTTCTATATCACTGATCCTACAAATAAAAGATGGTTTGTAGCTCTCCAAGGAAAAAGGATTGTTGACGATGATGATTCAATTTATAAGACCCCTTCTTTTTTAGTGTGTTTACCAAAATTGAATGAAGAAGAAGTAGATTCTGATTGATTTGTATGTGATTGCATATATTGTTTTGATGTAATAATAGCACAAGTACATTGTTATGATTACATATATTGTTTTGATGTAATAATAGCACAAGTATCTTGTTTTGATTGTATATATTGTTTTGATATAATAATAGCACAAGTATATTGTTCTAATTGCATATATTATTTTGTTGTAACTTACAAGTGATGGGTTAAAAAAAGGGTTGATTTGAAAAAATAACTCCAATATTTAAATCGATTGTACATGTTACCCGGTGTAAAAAGTTATCTGAAAAACTTAAGGTAACCTTTTTTTTATACTGGATTTATATGTTATTTGTTGTAGAAAGTCTTGTAAAATTCAAAATATTAGTCATTTCATATTCAAAATATGATTGTTACACTGGATTTATATGTTAACTGGTGTAAAAAATCTTACTGAAAATACTTTTTTGAAGCCTGCCCCTTTGCCGTATATGTGTTCTTGACACTTATTTTCTCATGTACATGCTTTGCCGTTTGCGTGTTTGTTTAATCTAGGTTTTGTAATTTTATGCTATAAATGCTTGCACTTCTTTTCATGGATACTTAAGTCTGTTTACTATGTTAGAAAATGTATTATTGAGTATATAGGAATATGGGGGTAGTGGTAATCATAATAAGGCTAGAGATGCTCCAAGTAACTCTAAGCAAAGGAGGGACACAAGTACGACACAATTGAAAGACATTTTGAAAGATATGATAGAAGGAAAATTACTACCGATTGAGTTTGACACACGTTAAAAACCAATTGGTGAACACATGACCAAGTACATGAGTTATGTCAGCCTCCTAACCTGCAACAAGACTAACATCGCAATACGGACTTGGGATGTTGTTGATAATCGCATGAAGAATCAAATTTTAGACTTTATCTGGGTATAAGAACTGGCAATTGTATATTGTCTGTGAACCAATACCAAAAAATGTAACTGTTTATTGATAAGTCTGCTTTCAATGGAAATTATTGCAGCTCACTTACGATGTTCTCAATAATGAAGTCTGGAAGAAGAAGACGTTGTCTTATTGCACTGAGCGTTAGAAGGCATTCAAGATACAACTAGCTCGTCACTATGTGCATGGCTGGGACAAAGATGTTCAAACTCATCCTTCTCCATGCAATAAGTATTAATTCATTGACGAAATTATTTGGGAAGAATTTGTTAGGGTTCGGACTACGACAGCAGCTATGGTGAGTTGATATGTCTTGAAAGAGGAAATTGCATTTCCTATGTTTCTTCCTTTTGTATGTATTGATTTTAACTACTTTAAGTCCTGTAGGACAAAAGGGCAAAAGCCATTGAACATACTCTCAAGAATGATTACCCCCACACAATGTCTCGATAGGGTTACGCAAAAGCTAAAAGAGACTTGTTGGGGGCCAAAACAAAGAGGCTAGAAGAAAATACTGAGTATGATCCTAGTGTTACTCTTACTCCCCATCTCCGATACGTCGTAAGGATAAATGGTTGTACTCTCACTAAAAAGGAAGCGGATCATTTACAAGTGATCATGCTCGCATTATTGCGGAAAAAATTGTAAGTACTACTTCTATTATTTATTTTAGTAGACTAATTATATTATTTCTTATGTTTGCTCTTTATATGTTATAGGTTGATCTTAAACAACAAGAAGCCCATGGATCCTTCTAGTCAAATATCAGGAATGACATCTTGACTGTTGCCACGGGCAAGCAAGAGCATGGGGGCCATGTCAAGGGAGTTGGAGGAGGTGTCGGTATAAGAGATTATTTTGGAGCATCTCCTTGACATTTCCCATATGTGTTGAGAGCAAAGATAGAATCATTGTTATCCACCATGAGGGTAAAGGTTTGGGCACAGGTAGAAACTTTAATTGAGGCACAATTATAAGAGGGGTTTATAAAGATCAATGAATAAATATTGTCTATGATGACATCAAGGCAACAGGAGCTAAGTGCCCCTAATTGCTCTCAAATGTAGCCCATCCTAGCACTAAAAAGAGCTATTGCATGGCCGGGTAAGTGTTAGATGATACTGAACCTTGTGATCTATATATGAAGGATCCTCTCAATAGGTTAGTGGCATATGGTTCTATCCATATCTTAAGGGCAAATGCCTACCACATTTAAATTCAGGACGATCAGTTAAAGGTGATAGTTGAAGACATGATAATTGAAGATGCTCTTGTCCCAATTCCCACTAATGAGGTGAAGACGGTAAGTCAAGCAAAGGGGACTTTCATATTATGGCCAAAGTATCTTGTTTCGAATCATGTATCATCCCCAAGCAAACTTCCCACACCTCTCAATTTGAATGCCATGCAACGTGTGATCTGATTGGCATCTGACGAAATGTTCTATGTGGATGCATTGCCTATAGATTCAGTTATAGGTGACACGGAGGCACCTGCCTTTGTTGGCCATGCATATGTGAAATCTGTTATCACTCCTAGGAATGAACTAACCTCCGGGTACATACAACTGTTTTTGATGTAAGTCTAATTTAAATGTAAATATATGTAATAACAAAATTCATGTGTTTCTGAGTGTTTGCATTAACTAACGTCGTATTTGTATTAACTGTAGGTACATGTAAGCTGAGTTGATTTCCAAGGGCAAACAAGATCAGTTCGGATTCTTATGCCCATTTAATATTTATGCAAAATGGACCTCCTAATCTTTGAGACTTCAGCACATTTCAAGGAGGCTTAGTAAAACCGATATTGCTTATTTCTTCGCACCATATATGCAGGAGTAAGAATAATAATATTTCATTTTATTTCATACTAGTTTTGTATTTGCTTAATGTTAATAATCATTATTGTTTAATTAATTTTCACAGCAATCATTGGCAATTTATCATACTATGTACTCACACTTATAAAGTTTTCTTCTTATGCTCCCTCCACTACAAGCCATCAGTTAATGCCAAGAATATTATGGACACGTGAGTTTTCTTCCTTACAGAACAATAGTGTTTGTAATAAATATGGTCTTTGTAATAAAAGAGTTACCAAATTTATAACTTTGGTCATAGGACTATGAGGATGTTTGCAATTACAAGGGGTCTTAAGAAAGCCAACTCGGTGAGGGACCCAGAATGGATCATACTGAAGGTAATAAAAGTGTTAAGTCTTATATTTCATGTTTTTTTGCTGATGATAAATAATTTTGTTATTACAGAGTCGAAAGCAACCCAAATAAGCAACTTGTACGGCTTCTATATGGTTAGATACATAATCAATATCATCTTGTCAAATGTCAAATATGACTGACCTAATTGAGGAGGTAAATTGTGTTTTTAATGATTTCATATTTCTTATCCATTTAATATATATTAGTAATATCCTAATTTCCTTTATTTTAATTTGATATTTTAAATGTTTGATCAATCTGACCCATTTCTTGGACAAGATATTGAGGATCTATATAATATTTGGGCTAAGTTTTTTGTTTAAATCATTCATTCTTAATAGTATTTATCATTACTAAAATATAATTTTTTTATTTTTCTGTTCAAATTGTTGTATTTTTTATTGAATTTTATTAAATGAATAATGTAATGAGCAATTGAAGATTTGTCTCTACCATCTTGAACTCTATCTCTGCTGCTATCTCTTTGAGTCTGTATATTTGGGCAGTTTATTCATGAAACTTCAGGGGATGGGGTTAATGAAATATTGAATGGGTCGTTTTTTAAAAATACATTTAAACCAAATGAATACCGTCAGGTATAGAAATAATATGTAAATATTACAACATCTACACTAGTTATCTTTATAGTGTGGTGTAAAAAATTGATTAATTTACACTAGGTGTAAACACAACTGGTGTAAAAAATTGATTAATCTGTTAACATAACCCGTCTAGATATTAGTAAATTCTACTCATGATTTCAAAAGGGATCAGTTTAAATTCTACTTATTCTACACCAGTGAATCGCTCAATTTAAAAATTATACACTTTTTACACGGTATATTTTTATACCAGTCATTATTCAGTGTAGAATATCATTTTTAACCGATTTAGAAAACCTTTTTTGCAATAGTACCTTTAATAAAAGACCAAAATTTATAAAAGCACATATTTTCTCTCTAATAAGTACAAGAAAGGTATTTGTGAAATAAATAAATTAGTTAATATTCCACGACCTTTTGCAAAATAATACTTCTAAGTTTTTAATATAAAAGTTAGTTGATTTTTCTGGGTAAATTAAGGAAACCAAATAAATAAATCAATTATAACTACTATAAAAACTAGTTAACTAATTTGGGTATATTAAGGAGTATATAATATTAATTTATTTGTTAAATTTAGTTATAATTAACTGGCTTTTGTTAATATACCCAAAAAAAATTAACTAACTTTTATATTAAGGATGAGAAGAGTAACTTACATGAAGTGGGGAGTAATACAAGAAGTTGAAGACTCACTGGTAAAAAATATGCTTTTTAAATCTCCATTTTTAAATGGATCCTTATGGAGACGGTCTAAAAAATATGATCGGTGCTATTTTTGTAAATAAGATGAAATTGTTACACTGGATAAACACGTCACCGGTGTAAACTATAATTACTATACTGGATATTAATATCAATAGGTGTAGATTAGCTGTGTCATATTCTGACTTTTCAGTTTCTTATATATACTTTCCCGCTTCTTTTCTGTAACTTCTTCAGACCTTGCAGAGATGCTTTAAAACAAATGACTGGTGGTATTTTAATAAATAAGATGAAATATTTATACCAGATTTAAATTGAACCAGTGTAAAATATATATAACAATACTATATATTCTGACTCTTCAATTTCCTGTCTATGCTTTACCTCTTCTCTTCTTTAACTTCTTCATACCTTGCGGAGAAGCTTTTAGAACAAATGAAAGGTAGCCTTTTTGTAAATAAGCTAAAATATTAACATCGAATTTACATTGAACTGGTGTAAAATATATATAACCGGTGTTAAATATACTTTATATTCTGACTTTTCAGTTTTCTATATATGTTTTCCCGCTTCTTTTCTGTGTAACTTCTCAGGCCGTTTATTTCACTTCTTCGGTTCCTAACATTTATACTCATTATGATAGAAGTCCAATTGCATTCTTTGATATTCTTTTCTGAAATTTCTATTTGAACGCACTAATGGCCTCTTTCTCACGCACACCTTCTCCGCCGCACAAAAGAAACAAAGAACATTTTGAAGACAAACATCCTGACCGTTACCCTATAGTTCCTCCTTTTCCTCCCCTGATTGTCACTCTGATAGAGCGCATTGAGGAACTGATTATGCACTTCAATACTCTGGAGGACTCAGTGGAAGAACTGTCTGAGAAAGTTACTAGACTAAAAGATAGTTTTAGAGCTTTTCGCTCAGAAGTTCACTGCCATCAATAGCATGATAGCTTTTATCATCCTGTTAATCTTACCCACTCTGATGATTCCCAGGCCTCCGAGTATGATAAAAATGATGATTGTGTATCTTATTCAGTTAGATGGTTGGCATATGGTCCTAAATTTAATGTGATATGTTATAATTCATTTGACATCAACGGATATTCCTTTTATACTAAGTCCCTATATGATAAAAGTAGCATGCACAATAGTGGTGTTATGTTAGTGGCTGAAGCTATGCACTTCTCTAGTTCAAAAGACAGCAATCCTAAATTAGTAGTCATCCCTTATTATGGCGTTGTTAAGGAGATTTTGGAGTTGGACTACACCAAATTCACAATTCACGTGTTCAAATGCAAGTGGGCTAATGTAAACAACGATGTTATGGTGGATCGGTTAGAATTTATACAGGTTGATTTGAAAAGTACAAGTTTTAGGAATGAGCCTTTCACTATGGTAGACTAAGCAAAGCAAGTGTTCTATATCACTGATCCGACAAATAAAAGATGGTTTATCGCTCTCCAAGGAAAAAGGGTTATTGACGATGATGATTCAATTTGTGAGACCCCTTCATTTTAGTAGGTTTACCAAAATTGAATGAAGAAGAAGTGAATTTTGATTGATTTTTATGTGATTTCATATATTGTTTTGATGTAATAATAGTACAAATATATTGTTCTAATTGTATATATTATTTTGTTGTAACTTACAAGTGATGGGGTAATAAAGGATTGTTTAGAAAAAATAACTCCAATATTTAAACCGGTTGTACATGTTATCCGGCGTAAAAAATGATATGAAAACTTTTTTACACCAGTTGTACATGTTATCTGGTGTAGAAATTATTTTGAATTTAAAAACATTAGTCGTTTCATATTCAAAATATGATTTGTACACCGGATTTACATTTTAACCGATGTAAAAAGTCTTAAATGAAATTACTTTATCGAAACCCGCCCCTTAGCGCTTCTCTTCCTTTCTCATTTCTCAGGTTATATGTAGTCTTAGTTTTCATGTCTTCTATCATTACACCAGTCATCGTGCTCTATAATTTTTGTCTTACTTCTATATGGTTAGTCGTTCTTCTTTATTCTCGCTCTCGTTATACTTTACCGTGTACGTGTTTTGGACACTTATTTTCTTGTGTACATACTTTTTCTTTTATGTGTTCGTTGAATCTAGGTTTTGTGGTTTTCTGCAATCAGAATGAGACTAGCGATGCTCCAAGTGACTCTAAGCAAAGGAGGGGCAGAAGTGCGATCCGATTGAAAGATATTTCGAAAGATAGGATGGAAGGAAAATTACTACCGATTGAGTTTGACACACGTTGGAAACTAATTGGTGAACACATGACCAAGTACATGAGTTATGTTAGCCTATTAGCATGCAACAAGACTAATATCGCCATACAGACTTGGGATGCTGTTGATAATCGCATGAAGAATCAAATTTCAGACTCTATCTGGGTGTAATAACTAACAATTGTATATTGTATACGAACCAATACCAAAAAATGTAACTATTTGTTGATAACTCTGCTTTCAATAGAAATTATTGCAGCTCACTTACGATGTTCCCAATAATGAAGTCTGGAAGAAGAAGACGTTGTCTTATTACACTGAGCATTAGAAGGCATTTAAGATACAACTAGCTCGTCACTATGTGCATGGCCAGGATAAAGATGGTCAAGCTCATCCTTTTCTATGCGGTAAGTATTAATTCATTGACAAAACTACTTGGGAAGAATTTGTTAGGGTTCGGACTACGATAACAGCTATGGTTAGTTGATATGTCATGAAAGAGAAAATTGTATTTCCCATGTTTCTTCCTTTTATATGTATTGATTTTAATTACTTCAAGTCCTGTAGGAAAAAAGAGCAAAAGCCATTGAACATACTCTCAAGAATGATTGCCCCTACACAATGTCTCGATAGAGTTACGTGAAAGCTAAAAGAGACTCCTTAGGGCCAAAACGAAGAGGCTGGAAGAAAATATTGAGTCTGATCCTAGTGTTACTTTTACTCCCTCATCTTTGATACGTCGTAAGGATAAATGGTTGTACTCTCACTAAAAAAGAAGCGGATCATTTACAAGTGATCATGCTAGCATTATTGTGAAAAAAATTGTAAGTACTACTTGTATTATTTTGTTTTAGTAGATTAATTACATTATTTCTTATGTTTGCTCTTTTTATGTTATAGGTTAATCTTAAACAACAAGAAGCCCATGGCTGCCTTTAAGTCAGATGGTAGAAATGACATCTTGACTGTTGCCACGGTTAAGCAAAAGCATAGGGGTCATCTCAGGGGAGTTAGTTAATGTGTTGGTATAAGAGATATTTTTAGAGCATCTCTATGACATTCCTCATACGTCCCGAGGGTAGAGCTAGAATCATTGTTATCTACCATGAGGGAAGATTCTAAGGCAGAGGCTAGGGCACAGACAGAAGCTACAATTCAGGCACAATTACAAGAGGAGTTGGTAAAGATTAAGGAAGAAATGTTGTCCATGTTGACATCAAGGCAACATAAGCCAACTGCCACCCAAATGCTCTCACATGCAGCTCGTCTTAGCACTAAAGGGAGTTATTGCATGGCTGAAAAGATGTTAGAGGATGCTGAATCTTGTGATCTATATGTGGAGGATCTTATCAAAAGGTTAGTGGCACATGGTTCCATCCATATCTTAGAGGAAACTGCCAACCACATCCAAATTTAGGACGATCAGTTAAGGGTGACACTTGAAGACGTGATATTTGAATATGCTATTGTCCTAATTCTGACTGATGAGGTGAAGACTGTGAGTTAGGCGAAGGGGACTTTCATATTATGGTTAAAATATCTTGTTTCAGATCACATCACGTCATCTCCAAGCGAACTTCCCACACCTCCCAATTTGAGTTTCATGCAACGTGTGATCCAATTAACATCTGACAAAATGTTCCATGTGGATGCATTGCCTATGGATTCAGTTGTGGGTGATGTGGGGGTTGTTGCCTTTGTTAACCATGCAGATGTGAAATCAGTTATCACTCCTAGGAATGAACTAACCTCCGGGTGTGTCCAAGTATTTTTAATATAAGTCTAATTTTAATGTAAATATATGTAATAATAAAATTCATGCAAGCTAAGTGTTTGTATTAACTAACATCATGTTTGTATTAACTGGAGGTACACGCAAGTTAAGTTGGTTTTCAAGGGCAAACAAGGTCAATTCAGATTCCTATGCCCATTTCAGATTTATTCAAAAGGGACCTCCCAATCTTCAAGACTTGAGTACATTACAAGGAGGTTTGATGAAACCGATATTGATTATTTCTTCGCACCATATATGCAGGAGTAACAATAATAATATTTCAGTTTTTTCATACTAGGTTTGTATTTACTTAATGCTAATAATCATTATTGTTTAATTATTTTCTACAACAACCATTGGCAATTGATCATACTATGTAAGCATACTTATAAAATTTTCTTCTTATGCTCCCTCTACTGTACGCCATCGGTTGATGCTAAGAAGATTATGAACATATGAGTTTTCTTCCTTATAGAACAATGGTACTTATAATAAATTAAATATGGTATTTGTAATAAAATGGTCACTAAGTTCATAACTTGGGTCATAGGACTATGAGGACGTTTGCAATTGCAAGGGGTCTTAAGAAAGCTAACTCGATGAGGGACCTTGAATGGATCACACTTAAGGTAATAAAAGTGTTAAGTGTTATGCTCCACTCAGTTTTTTGCTGATGACACATAATTTTGTTCATGTTAATATTACAAAGTCGAAAGCAACCCAAAGAAAACAACTTGTGTGGCTTCACATGGTTAGACACATGATCAATATCATCTTGTCAAATAGGACTGACCTAACTGAGGAGGTAAATTGTGTTTTTAATGATTTCATATATTATTAGTCAATTTAATATATCTTAGTAATGCTTTAATTTCTTTTATTTTAATTTGATGTTTCAGATGTTTGATCAATCTGACCCATTTTTTGAACAAGATATTAAGGACCTGCGCAATATTTGGACTAATTTTTTGTTCAAATTATTCTTTCTCAATAATATTTGTCATTACGTACCAGAATATATTTTTTTTATTTTTCTGTTCAATTGATTGTATTATTTTATTGAATTTTATTAAATGAATAATGTAATGAGCAATTGGAGATCTGTCTCTGTCATCTTGAACTTTGTCTCTGCTGCTGTCTCTTTCAGTCTGTATATTTGGGCGATTTATTCATGAAGTTTTAATGAAACAGTGTATACACTAGCAGGAGTAGAAACAGTATATGTAAATATGACAACATATACACCGGTTGTCTTTATAGTGAAGTGTGAAAAATTCATTCATCTACACCAGATGTAAACACAGCAGGTGTAAACAATTCATTAATCTACACCGGTTGTCTTTATAGTTAAGTGTGAAAAATTCATTCATCTACACCAGATGTAAACACAGCAGGTGTAAACAATTCATTAATCTACACCGGGTGAAAATATAACTGGTGTGAACAATTCATAAAACTATTAAAAAAGGATATGTTCAACCAGTATAGACATTAGAAAATTCTACGCCGGATTTCAATAGGGACCAGTCTAAATTCTACACTTTCTACACTGGTTAGCCGCCCGATTTAAAAAATGTACACTTTTTAAATAGTCTCTTTCTATTCCTGTTATTGGCTGATATAGATCACTATTTTTAACCGATTTAAAAAGTTTTTTTGTAGTAGTGAATCAACACGAGCTTGTAGGCTACTTTAATTAGATTGATTCTCTTGGTTGATTCCGCGAGTTAGGCTTAAAGTGATGGTAGTTATGATTTTAATGCATTAATAAGAATAAAGGGAAGGATAGAATTTATAAATTCTAGATTCGTATTTCGTAGGATCTAGGAATTGATGTGGGAGGAATATTTAAAACATGTGTGTGTGTGTGTGTAAGGAGAGAATATTTTAAATGCAAAACATTCTAAATTCTAATAACAAATCTAGGAATGAAGGAAAGAATAATTATAAAAAATATTATTGGTAAAGTGAGAGTTTGGATGAAGAGAAATAAATTCTAGATTCGTATTTCGTAGGATCTAGGAATTGATGTGGGAGGAATATTTAAAACATGTGAGTGTGATGTGTGTGTGTGTGTATAGGGGGATAATATTTTAAATGCAAAACATTCTAAATTCTAAAAACAAATCTAGGAATGAAAGAAAGACTAATTATGAAAAATATTATCCGTAAAGTGAGAGTTTGGACGAAGAGAAATATAAGAAGAAAATAGGAGGAAGAGAATATTATAAAGGAAAATTTTAAAAAGTAATAAAAAAATTATAGTATTCTTTTCTCTCTAAATGGACAGCACGACCTCAGACAGGACGAGTTATATTAATTGGATTTGTATATCGCAATGGAGCAAAAGCTTGGGGAGGCATCATATGTGATGAAGGGAGAAGTTCGTTAAAAGGTTTCAGTGAATACCAAGGATTCCACCTAAGCACTCCAGCGGAAATCTTGGGTATTCAAGAAAACCTGTGGGAAGGAGTTCATTGGGATCGATTGAGATAATCGCCCTCTAATTAGGCACGTCAGGACTATCAAAGACTTTATCGTGCATATCTTCAAACAAGTGTAACTTGTGTCAGATTGGTTATTGTATGAAAGGCATACTTCGATTCTAATTTACATTGTGATAGTTTCTCTAATAAACTATTTTATAAATATTCTTTAAATTCTAAAATTATACTTTAACTTTAACAAGAGATTGTATTAGAATCTATTTAATTTTTTTTTCGTACAAAAAAAGAAACAATTCAATGCTCCTATATATGAGGATCCACCAGGGTGCAGAGACTCATTATTACTTGGTATGATATGGACTTTTGTTTTGGGTAATGGAAGAGGCTCAAAGCCCAGCAAAACTACACAAGATTGCAAAACAAACAAAAACAAAAAAGAACATAAAAACCATAAAAAAAAATAGACAACTCACCTTACTTAATATTAATATTATCTAAAAAGAATTAAGATTTTATTCTACCCTTAAATTATAGGTGAGCCTAATTATTTTTTAAAAATTTTTATAATAAAAAAAGATATAAAAGAAAACAAACAAGCCTAAATTTATATTGTTTTTTCACAATTTCATTATAATATTTGACTTTCATAAGTTTGTTTATTAATTCTTTTTGTACCTGAATTCAAATTCCACTCTTGATATAAGTTTTTAGTTAGTTGATGATTTGTAAATATCTCTTTAAATATTTATTGAATATAAAGTAATATCCTAACTCCTGTTAGCCTCTAAAACCTTATTTACTTAAATTTTTTATATTCTAAAAAAAATTCTTGATACCTACAATTTCAATTAAAGATGGAGAGATGTTCTTCAACAATTGGAGCTATTAAGACTAGTTCATGCCCGGTTGCACAAAGGCTTACTCTCAATTTGTCCCCTCATGTAACCAAAAAAAAAATGCCCCCTCCTCATTTTCCAATCCTCTTTCTATCTTAATTTCTTGGGAGTGGTCATAAATGTTGATAAAAAAAAAAGGAGGGAAAATCATGCTTTTTTTTTTGTAAACAGACAATTTATTCAATATAAAAATAAAACAATATATATAAAGCTACCAACTAATCCTTGGTAAGAACCAAATTGGGGACAATACAATAAGTTTATGAGAATAACAAAATCAACAATCAGCACTTCAAAAACTAATCAAAGCTTAAGTCCCATTTTACACCAGTTATAATGTTTCTAAATCAGACATTTCTTGAAAGGAAAATCATGCAATTATAAATTGACAGAATAGAATCATTTGTTGGCATAAAAAGAAAGAAATAAAGAAAAAGAATAATCTATATCTAACTCTGAGCTTCTGATTTTTTTTTTTTTTAAAAAAGCATATACGTATGTGCCTTTTCATAATTTTTTTTATCCTTTTCATGAAAGTGTCTCTGACACATTATTATTATTATAAAATTTGTGAGGGTGGGAAGTGAGCTGCCCCTCTTGGTTTTGTCAAGAATATACATAATTTTTTATATAATATTATTTTTTTAAAAAAAATACAACACAGACTAAAAAACTTTCCATGCCATTGAAGATGCTAATCATATTATACAATATTTTTTATAAAAATGTTTTGTTATGTGTGTTGCATGTAATTTTGAGAAATGAACTTATATTGTTCTTATTCGTTTATCTGTATTCAACTCTTATAACTAATATTTGAGATAATTTTATTATTCTGAATGCATAAAAAAATATCTTTATAATCATCTTTAAAGAAATTATTCTAATATATTGAATACTACTTCACATACTCTTCCATTATTTATAAGTGGAGAGAGAATATTTATTTTAATCTTATTTATGAGGCTGAGAGATAAATTTTGTATATAAATATATTGTTTTACCCTTTATTTATTATTATGTTGACTTTTTTCTATAAAATATAATTATATTAAATAAGGATATAGTTAAAAAGTTATTAAATTTTATGACATATTTAACGAGGTTTAAGATATTTCTTAATCTCTGTGAAACATATTGAAAGTGACTAATAAATAAGATTAGATAATTATACCATAACTACCCTTGTAATTTTTGTTTAAAAATAAATATAAATTATTTTACACCATCTTCCAAACAAAATTATATAATATTTATCCGATCCTTAATATAATATCTACTTAACTAATTTAATTAGATTAAAAATATTAGTTAAGTTAGTTAATTTGATAATTTTTTAAACACCTTAATCATCTTCTTTGTTTCTCCCTTCCCTCTTTTACTAAATTATTGTTTAGGGGGTATCAGTAGGTGTAATTTAAAAAAATAGTTAAATATATGAAATATATCTTATATTTAATGTTAAGATTAATTCCCTAATTAAGTCTTCTATTAATAATTAGAGGAGTAGTTATTATATTGCTGTATTTATTACTACCTCTAATCATAATTATAAGATTTAGTTGATTTTTTTAAGGAAGTCAAATAAATCAATTAATTATAACTAATATAAAAATTAGTTGACTAATTTGGGTTGATTAATGATTATATAATATAAATTTTTCTTGAAAGGTTATATTTGATTATAATTAACTAATTTATGTGACTTCTTTAATCTACTAATAAAAGTCAATTAACTCTTATAATTAATTTAAAATGGAGTATTTTATATTATTTTCCTTGCATATACCATGGGACATAGAAATATGAACATAATGAAAATACAATAAGAGCAACTTTTTTTTGGTAAATTTTATTTTGAAAAGATGTTAGGCTCACAAATGCTCCAATGGTAGGGTGAAGTCTCCCTTCCTCTTAGGCGATACCAATGTTGGACAGGGCGAGCTGTCTATTACCCTCAATCATAAACCTAGTTACCTAAAAGTAATACTTCTCTAAATGCCGTGACTGAAATCACAACAAAGAGCAAAAATTAACTGGCCTTTGCTTTCATGATGTATCAGTAATAAGAGAACATGGGCCTGGAAGCCCAGATAGATGAACTCGTTCCTGGGCTTGGGCCTATTATGTTTGTTTCATTAATGGGCTCACCATCAGTTTTATTATCTAATACATATCCAACAATTCTTATAAAAAAACAAAGAAAGTCACAATTGAATAATATAACTCAATAAATAAATAAATAAATAAGTTAATACAATATTTAGTCCCTCAAATTTTCTCTTATTTTACTTTTGGTTCGTCAAGTTTCAAATATCTCAAGAGACAAAATGATCTAAATTTTTATTAAATTATAGGGACCAATATTTTATATAGAAATAAATTTTTCAGACTAAAACTAAAATAAGAATAAATTTAAATAATTAAATATTTTATTAACCCTAAATAAAATAAAGCCTTTGGAGGAAAATAGGAAGTCATAATAATATTTAAGTCCCATTTGCTTCAACTACTTAAAATTCTTAGGATTAACCTTGTCGTCATATATTTCAATATAAGCTTTTCTAGTATAATGTTTTATTTATATCATAAATACTACTTTTAATTCTTAATATAAAAATTAGTTAACTAATTCAAGTATATTAAAGAAACTAAATAAATAAATTAATACTACATTATTATAAAAAAATTAATAGTACATTAATTATTTATAAATTTTAATTTATATATAAGGATAAAATAGAAAAATATTAAATGCTATAAATATTATCAAATGATATTTATATTTTTGACCAAATCAAAATAAAAGAAAATGACTTACACGCTCTACTCCTCAATATAAGAAGTTATTTCAACTAATTCATCCGCAATTAAGAAATAAAGGTGAGAGAAAAATACAATAAACTATATTTTTTTATTACAAAATTTTAAAAAATAAGTTGGATTCACTCATAATCTAATAATAAGTTTCTAACTCGTGATCCATGGAAATTGGTCTAGGTAAAGATGTGTATACATCTATTAATCCTGATCCTAGTAGTACTCATACTTCACTTAATTGTGGAGTTATCTCTCTAAGTGTCATGATATTATTAGGAATCGAACCCTCTTCTTTCGATAAGAGTGTTTATCAATAATTAAATCTATAGACAATGGGTATAAGGAACTACATTTAAACATTAATTATATGTGCGAAATTAACAAATAAACATGAACTAGCTTTTCAATGGACTTATAGAAATACTCCCCCAGGTTCTTTTATAAAATCCAAATAAGCGAATTACGTGGGTTTTAAGAAATTAAAAGTAAAAAGATGTAAAGAAATGTAGTTTTTTTTTCAAATATACCATATTAATAAGTGGGTGGGAGGAGGGGGAGAGAGAGAAATAATAAGAAAAAATATGAAAGAGAATGTATAGGAAAATAGAGATGAAGAGAGAGAATAAAATTAAGTAAAGATAGAACTCATAAAAATATATATAATATTCATATAATTGCAAATTGAATCTTATAAAAAGGATTGGATCAGATTTTCTAAAAGGAACCGAGAGTAACTTATATCACGAACTTGAAGGGCAACTTGAGTCTCAAAGATGTTCCATGACTTCCATCTTATCAGGAGAGGGAGAGGATGCGGGGAGGCAAGTCAATGAGGACTCAGATGCAAATAATGAAAGCTGGAAGGGTTAATTAAAAGCGAAGACCAAAACATGATTCCAATCAGAGAAGCCTCCAGTCACATGTGTACATAAATTTGTCGCTTCTGCGAGGAATCTCACCTTAAATTAATCAAATGCTAAGCATTAACTTTAATTTAATCACTTCCCCATGTGATGCTGAAAGTCTTCCCTCTCGAGGCAAAAATTGAATTTGGCGCTAACCACCTTCACACTTCAACCCTAAAATAAAAGTTACATTGCGTTATTAATCATTATCACACCCACTTTTAATTTCCACACTCTCATAAGCTTCATTATCAACACCTTTTTTCCTCCTACTAATTACTTTTTCCGGTTATTTTTATGATAATTATCTAAATCATGTGTATTAAAATATAGTTAAAATTAGTTAGAAATAACAAATAGGTAAGGGATGCAACTTTTTTTTCCAAATATACCATTATCAACGGGTAAGAGAGAATGAATGGGAAAATAGATGAGAGATAGAGTGGGGAAAATATATAAAAAAGACATATAACTAATTGAGGGTAAAAAAATATATATTAAATTTGTAGATAAACACAATTTATTACTTATATATAAGACTGCTCTTATGTGATATAATGTTGCTTATAAAAAGGACCAATGGAGTAATGAACTAACCTTCCTATGAAATGTCATTCTGATTTTGAGTCATATGTACATCATTCTCGCATACTAATAAATACATTAAATTGATAAAAGTTTTTACATTTACCCTTATTAAAGAAAGAGTATTGAAAAAAGTTATTAATTATTCTATAAGTTTTTTTATATTAAATTGGGATTAAATTTGAAAAAAGTCATTAATTACATAACAAGTAAGTAACTTATATTGTGGATTAGAGGGAGTATTTATAATTTTTCTATCATAAATATAACATCTAGAGTTTTGATTTAATCCTAAGGTCATCTACTCTGCTCTCTTGTCTTGTATATTAATTATTTAGTTTCTATAATATAATACCCCTATTTATTGGGATAAATTTGATCTGTATATGCAGTAAATTCTAATTAATCATTAAATGGTAAAGGTATTTTTAGAGAAGACTAAAAAATTCTCTACATATTATTTACAAATAACACTTTAACAATTTTTTTAAAAATAAGAATTAGTTAAAAATTTTATATTTAGCATATGAAAATATATGTATAATATATATAAAAACTACTGTGAAGTTGAGAATACTTAAATAGTTAAATTTGAGAGGAAAGCAAAAAATGTAGTTACTAATGGTTGAATTGAGTGGAAAGAATTCAAAACCCCATAAATAAGATATTTGGTGAGGATTAACGTGGATAGAAAAAATTACCCTTGAAGTGCTACTATTATCCAAAACTTTACAATATTTGTGGATTTAGGTTTGTGGTCTTGTTACAATATTTTATTATTTTTTAACCATACCCTCTCGTATTAAGTCCACGTGAAGTACTGAAGTCGTAATTTTTTACATTAATTAATGATTTTATCATCATATGCAAAATCTAATAAACAAGAAAATAATTAATTCAAAACGGATGGAATATAAATTAATCATTAATAATGTGAGGAATTCAAAATAGTTATCATAAAGGAATTATTATTTTATTTTCATCTTTCTCTACTCTCTCTTTAAATTTAGCGAAAGATTTTATTCAAATTTATTATCCTCAAGTTGATGAGCAAATTGAGATCCTTCTTTAGAAGCCTATAGCTATATATATATATATATAGACACACACATACATACATGTTACTAGGACCCTAATCATATGGGTCGTGATCCATCCAAAATCAATGAGACATTTATTAATTATATATTTAATACCCGATATTACGGGTTTTTACACATCTTTCTGGTTTTTTAATCAGTTTTAGAGTAGAAAATAATTTATTAATTAATTAATTCAAGGCTGAGGCGATATATATAAATAATATATATAGATATATAATGGAAACCATGATTTAGATGTGGAATTACGAAACGACAGAACATGATAGTCCCGTTCAAGTCCAATTTATCAATGTTATGCTGAATTTAAGGTCTTAAATAGTGGTGCAATTAATTTCTTATAATAACGACAAAATAGTAGCATCTGATGTAATTAATTAATTAATAATTAATTAGGTTTTAGATTAGATTAATTAGAACCCGTGAACGCAACGTTGGTACAACGACTTTGAATGAATGAATGAATGGAACCAAAGCTGGCTTCTGCTTGCAACTTCGAAACAGACAAATTGACTTAATATCCTTTCGATCTCCTGAAAGTCTTAAACAGTGTTGGTGGACCCACTGATTGGTGATAATTAGGATGTAAACAAAAGCAAATCATTTTTTAATTATTAATAATTAATCAGGAATCTCTTGGATTCAAATATCTCTATCACGTTCACTATGACATAAATTAAATGCTATGATTATCACCATTTGTTAGGTTTGACTGTCGAGTTTTTTATCTGTTATTCATGTCATTCTTCAGATCAAATAAAAAAGAAAACGTTTGATTAGAGTTTTAAGGTGATCAGTTTAAAATAAAACTTTATAAATTTGAAACAAAAGTTCAATATAAAATGTGCATAAAATAGCATTCCTCTAATATTTAATATACAAATTAATTAAAGAGTTTATATTAGTTCTAAATATAGTTACATATTTTATATATTTATCAATTTTTTTCTGAATTATCTATATTGAAATACCCTCAACAATAATCAAGTAAGATGGAGAGTGAGTTAAAAAAATGATTAGAGTATTTTAAAAAAAATATTATATTAATTAATTTTTTTAATTTAATCGAGGAGTATAATATTTGCAAGGAACTTGAGAGTCCAGGCTTATTACTCTTTAAAGAGTTACCTAGCATTTTTCTCAGCAAAGGACTATCTTGACTTAAGAGAACAATTCACCTATACTTCATAATACACACAGCATTAATATTAAATGAACAAAAAATTCACGCTAATTATTTTAATTGTGTGTCATGTTAATATTCATGTAGAACAAGGGCGTTTCAATCTTAAATATACATTACTACATTATATCCTTAATATATGATCTAGTTTATAGTACAAAATATTGAATTATAAATAAGATCTAAATTTGCAAATAGTTGAACAAATAGTTGTAAATATTACAGCTGGTTCTAAATTAAACTTACTAACCGTCACCATGCATGCCCACTTTCTGAAGAAACTAGAAGATCTACAGAGCCCTCGAGTCTCGCACATTGTGGAAAGAAAAAGGCATTCACTTTCAAACTTAAATAATGTTTTGTCAAAGTTGTTAAATTAAATCACACACGTGAACTGCCTCTCAACCAATCAGAATCTTGTGTTGATAGTCTTAAGAGTAGAATATATATATATATATATATATATATATAGAAGAAGCCAGAGATTAAAATTAAGCTAGTGAGATAGATCTTATATACTAGACGGTTATATGAAGATTGGAGAGGTCAATGTCAACAGTGTAATCAGCCTTTAATTGAGGCAGGGTAGGGATATAGATTCCTAGTTTTGTCATTATGTGGGGAAAAATGAGGCATACATATAGCTAGATCTGTGACTGGGGCTAATGAACTTGCTGGTTTTCATGGATATAATGACTTTGTATATATGATATACACATGTAACCCACATGATTGATGGATACATCTTGATTCGTTTGCCATTCACTTGTATAATTAGCTGCGTTTTTAAAATTGGAGTCAAATGTGAAAGGAGGGGAAAAGCTACGTAATTGACCAAAAGCGAAGTGTGGGAAAATCGTAACAGTAAAACTAGCAGTAAGCTATTATTTTTTGTAAGTTTATATCAGTATCTAACCTAACCCTAAGTTTTTTGAGAAATGGGAGAGAGAGAGAGAGAGAGTAGGGTTGGAATATAATATAATATAATGTTTGATTAAGCCTTAATTAAGATCCGGCATTTAGGGAGAGATAAATACAACAGGATATGATTGTGTTTTGTGCATGGCTCATATATATCTAGTCTCAATTAGCTAATAGCAGGTATGAAATTCACTGATATATATACCTTGCCTTTCTCTTTCTCTGTGGATGAATACATACATACATACATACATACATACATACATACATACATACATACATACATACAGTATCTCTGTGTGGATGCCAAGGTGATTAGATTAATTTAAGGGAGAGAGAAGAGAGTATATGAATAACTAAATGGGTTTAAAGGGATAGAGTTGAGGTGAATGGAGGAGAACCAAGACTTGGACTTGAAGGAAGCTAAGCATGAGAGAGAGAGAGAGAGAGTCTTGGGAATGCATGGGTTTTAGGGCCGTGAGGCAAGTGAATGGTGAATCGAGTCAGTCTCTGCCCTGTTCATTTGCTGCTGCTTTTGGAAGCCATATATATGTATGATAATATTAATTCAAAAGTGAGTAGAAAATTCATAAAAAGCTATTCTAATCTAATTATATATATTAAATAAAAGATCAAAGGGATTAATAAGCTTAATGAATGATAGAAATATAAAATATAAATATGTAGAGAGAGAGAGATGAACAAAGGAAGCACATAGAGATTGAAGAAGAGGAGGAAGGGAGGGTGGTGGCGTAAGTGTGGGTTCTCTGAGTGTCAGCGCCAACCACGCGTCTTTTCCTCTCTCCACTCTGTCTCCCCCCTCCCCACTCTCTTTTCCCTCTCCACATTCATTATATTCCAATTCCTCCACATACCTAATCTTCATTTTTCCTAACAACTATATTACTGTAATATTCCTTATTCTTGAATGTAGGAAATGGTAAATGACTTATTTTTATCTAAAATATAATACCTCCATTCATTTTATCTATTATTTTTATGATTATATTTTTAACTAATTTATTTAACTTATAAATTAATATATAATTTAATATTTTATAGAGTTATTTTAGATATATCATATTACATTGGTTTTAATTAAGTAATTAAGTTAATTAAGAGCTCTTATATGAAGGACCGTGTGATTATTACTTACTCCCTCCCTTAATATAAATCCTTACTTTTTCGTTTCTTTTGTCCCTAAATATAAGTGGTAATACAAATTTCTAGCTGTAATTAAGACTTGCTCTAAAACATACCCTTATGAATTTTTTTTCCTCATATAATACATAGAATTTGATTCCTATTTGTGTTTTTCAATAGGAAAAGTTCATGAAAAAATCTCTATTATAAAATTTATTTTTTAAAGATACCTAAGGCCAATATCTTTGAACATGTGCAATTATTTTTTAACTAAGTATAATATATATTCAGTTATATATAAATATCTTTTATTTTATATATATAATTGGAAAACAGAGATTACACCTTTTTCAACCTATTGCCGATACTAAGTATCAGGCCCAGGCCTTGAAACAAGTTTCAATTACTGTTAGCCAATCAATTTTTCGATAGAAGATTTTACAGCAAATTTTCCTTTTAATATCAGATGTGAAGAAATATATCTGTGATATAAAAAATGGAGAAGAGTGGGAAGGCAATTGGGAAGTTAGCAGCAAGTGTGACAAACTACTTACACCTTACAGCTATGGCCCTATCTGCCTCCCCACTTTTCCTGCTCTTGCCCCCACACACACGCACACACAACTTGCTTCCCTTCTCTTATCTCGAGTCTTGTGTTCTCTCTCTCTCTTTATCTGCTTTCTACCTTCCCCATATAATTTACCTATACCCCATATCCACAACTTATATACAGCTTCCAATATATGTGTGTGTGTGTGTGTGTGTGTGTGTGGTGTGTGGTGTGTGGTGTGTGTGTACAAACTCAAATGAATGCTTCTTCTTTTGTGAATATAATGTCATGTCCTGCGCATGGTTTTGCAGATAAAGTTACCCTTTTAACTGATCTACTTCTTCTTCCTTCTCCTTAACTGTTAAACGGCTATGTCGTTTTCCATGTCGAGGCTTCGTATGTATACTTCTCTCCTGCACTGTTGCAGCAGCTCTGAAGATGACAGGAATAGACCCGAAGGAAGCGGGGGAGAGACACGTGTCATGCTAGCAGCAAGTGGACCTGAACCTTAAGCCTTAGACTTTGAGAATATAAACCTGGAATTTGCAGAGCACTCCAAATCCTGCAAGTGGCCTTCATAGAAAATTGAATCTCTCTCTCTCTCTTACCCCATACATGACAGATCGACACACTCATGCTATTTTAATTATGCCAGCTATCAGCTTTCATTTCTCAAATCCGCATTCACATACCATCGAGTTCTTGCTTAATTTCTGTTTCTTATATGCTTAGCTTATTCAATTCCCACCTAACCACCACTACAACCTAAAACAACATTTAACGGATATAACCTTAAACCGTCCCACTTATAGCTTACAACCTACGATCCATGTTCTTCTCCTTTCTTAAAATATATATATATATAACTTCATGTCAAACTGTTGGGCACACACACACACACACACATATATGTTTACAGTTCGACATAGCAAAAACATGCATTTGTCTATCTCAGTGAATTCTCTGCATCTGAAAATGCACCTATATATTAAAAGACGCTTTCAAGTTATAAGCTGTCTCTCTCTCTCTATATATATATATTTCATGAAGTTGTAGATCTTGTTGGCTTCAAGTATGAAAGTAGAGCTGATACATACACACATTACAACAGACGATGATGTCCCAGCTGGAGTAGTTAGAATTAATGATAAGAAAAATTTTAATAATGAAAATATATATGGAGTTGCTTGCTCTGGATATATGTGTGTGCATAAGGTCAAATAAGCCTCCCATTGGCTAGAGATTGTACTTTTGACTGAGTTTTGTGTGTATATATGAGTTAATCTTGGAAACTGAAGGAGGACCTTTGCTTTTTGCCTAGTAAACCAAATTGCTGCTTTGTCTCTAATTATCAAATACCTCAATAAAACAAAAGCAACGTCAAAATTCAAGAACTCTACTTTGATTTCATCTCTTTTGCAATAAGAATCGTACACGATGATACACGCGTCACACGCACTCAATCTATTACCAATGAGATTTAAATTTAGTAGAAATAGCTAGCACCTCATATTTAGCAAAATGAATGTTTATCAAATTTTTACTGAGATATATATCTATGTTTAGTATCTAATTATATTTTAAACTGAATTATTAGACTCTAATAGAAAAATACCTATGTATGTGGACAAATTTGTATTGAAAAATAATAAAATTCAACATACATGCGTACATATACATATGTATGTATGTATATATGTGTTTGCGCTTGAGTTTGAGGGAGAGCTGGTGGGGACCCATCCACCGCCCACAAGCACGCAGTCTTATCAAAACCAAAATAATTTTTGGATCCATTTTCCTGAATCTCAAACCCTAACCCCTCCAACAACAACACTAGCAAGCTCTATCTTCCCCCCCCCCCCCCCATATAGCTACTTGCTCAGATAAAGAGATACAACCGTCCAAAACCTACCCTCTATCTCCTCGTCTCTCTTCAATCTTCTTTTTCTTTCTCTTTCTCTTTCAAATCGCTAATGTGTTTCGACTTTTGAGACGATCTCAACCAAATTCACTTCAACTTGTTCTTCACCAATTGATTCATGCCCTAGAGAGCTAGTCGCATCAATTTCTCTGCCACCAAACACCGACAACATCATCACAGAGAGAGGTACTATATATAAACAAACAATCAGAAGCTATATATATATATATATATTATATAGCCCCGGCACTGTTTGTTTACTTTTGATTCAGAATTCTCCAGTTAGTTATCAGCTTCTACTGGGTTACTGTTAAAGCTTATAGATCTGAAGAAGGAGGAGTGATCTTTTTTAATTTAGTAGACATAAGAGCTTGCGTTCATTGATGGACCCAATTACAGCGCATCCCCATTCTCTTCCTCCTCCCTTTCACACGAGGGACCTTCATCATCCACACCATCAATTTCACTCTCTCCACCAAAACACAGAAGATGAGCAGAGTGGAAGCAGCGGCGGCCTCAACCTCGCTCACAAAAGGGATCGAGAAGAAAACAGCAACAGCGAAGGCAAAGACATGGCTGCCGGGGCTGGCTCTGGTGAAGGCGAGATCACGAGAAGACCTCGAGGAAGACCCGCCGGCTCCAAGAACAAACCAAAGCCGCCTATTATCATCACGCGTGACAGCGCAAATGCCCTAAGAACCCACGTGATGGAGGTGGCTGACGGCTGCGATATCGTCGAGAGCGTCTCCAACTTCGCCCGGCGGAGACAGAGAGGGGTTTGCATAATGAGCGGGACGGGGACGGTAACCAACGTCAATCTGAGGCAGCCAGCTTCTCCCGGAGCCGTAGTTACTCTCCACGGAAGGTTTGAGATATTGTCACTGGCCGGATCATTCTTACCGCCGCCAGCTCCTCCGGCAGCTTCAGGATTAACAATATATTTAGCAGGAGGACAAGGGCAAGTGGTAGGAGGAAGCGTGGTTGGGACACTAATAGCTTCAGGTCCAGTGGTGATCATGGCGGCATCGTTCAGTAACGCTGCGTACGAGAGGCTTCCTTTGGAAGAAGATGATCCCTCCATGCCGATGCAAGGCGGCGGCGGTTGCGAAGTCGGAATCGGGTCACCTGGAAGTGGCGGTCAACAGCAAGCAGGGCAGCTTTTAGGGGACGCAAACGCAACAGCTCCACTTTTCCATGGTCTGCCACCGAATCTTCTGAATTCTATACAGATGCCATCGGAAGCATTCTGGGCTACAGGTCGCCCTCCATACTGATGAATGATCACGATGAAGAGCACGACTACGCCATTAATCCCAACCTTCGTTGTTTGAGACAACATCGTACGCTTAGAGAAACATTCAAGGTACGACCAAACTGAGAGAAATACAATTGCTTGCTTTTGTTTATCGTTTGTGTGCGAGTTTGATGATGGTTAGATCATAGTATGTTTAATCAATTCCTACTACCTCCTCCATCTATTGAGACTGATGTAATTAATTGTGATTGTGATATTATTATGATATATCCTTTGGGTGAGTTTGAAATTTCGTGAGGTGAGAATAACAAGTACGAAGAACAAGTTGTTGTTGTTGTGGTAGTAGTAGTAGTAGTATTTTACTGGGAGTAGTTGTCGGGAAAAAAAGAAGAAGAACGAAGAGAATAAGGTTACTATAATTATCGCCTAAGTAGTGTACTTCGTGCGTTGATTTAATTTGTAAAACTTTCTTGATCAGTTCTTGATCATTAATTCATTGAATGCAAGTTACTTCTCTCTAGTTTTCTTCTTGGTGTTATCGTTCTCATATATATGTGTGTGGTAGCGGAAGAATCTGAAGGGTAAATTCATGAGGAATCGCAGATTTCAATACACATTGAAAGAGAACGACAGTTTCGATGGTTATGGTTATATATTATTGTGAGGGGTGGTTATGTTTTGTAGGGTAATAGTTAATTAAATCAAATGCTTCACACATGCATTGTCTGATCAAAGCTCTTTTCCGAGGCACTCACTCACCAAAGCTTGCTTCATTAAAAGGCTTCCATCTCTAAGTTCATTAATAAGCTTTTGGAGTCGTTATATTTCTCTTATTCTATTTATAAGTTATTTTTAATATATTTTATACAGATAAAATAAAATCTTAAATTTTATTCACTATATGATAAAATTTAAAAACTTTCTAATTTTACGATATAAACAAATGAAAGGTAAAATGAACCATTCATATACAAAGTTTTTCTATTTTTCCTATTAAATAGGACTAAAATAAAATTTCTCTCAGCTTTACAAATAATACAAGAGAAGTATGTCTCTGTCTCTATATATCTCTCTCTCTTATTCATATGAAGGTTCAAGTTGAAGATTGTTTGCTTCAAAAAGCTGTCTTAGCTCTAATAGCAAATTAATCATGATCCTCCGTTGCATCTCCTAATAATTAGGTAGTTTAAGATGTTTTTTTTTACATCTTTTTCGATATCACTCTAATGTGTTGGTCAAACGATTTTATAATCACATAGAGGGGGGAGGGGGGGAGTTTGGAGGAGAGGTTTGTTGAGCTTGCCAACTGGTTTGTTGTTTCAAAAGAGAGAATCTGATGTTGCTTTTAATGTCTTCGTTTTGGTGTTATATATGTTATGAAGGTAGGTGCTCCTCTGGTTGAATATATAATATATTGTTAACTAATTTACACAAACCAAATAATATTAGTTGAGTAATATGTATTTATTATCTATTACATCTCTCTTATAAGGAGTAAAAATAGAAAACAATCATCTTGTCAACTTTTTATATTTTCAACTAAAAATAGAAGACTTTATATATATATATTACCAACCTATTCTTCATTGGAAACGTAAACCCAGTTTTGGATGTTCATGTTGCGGCTCTATCATCATTCTACCCTCTAATACTTTTAAGTGTAAACGAATGTATTTTATTCTTTCATCTTCCCATGTTCTCTCCTTTAATTAATTACGGTTTTTTCACACCAAAAGTTGGAGCTTTTCTCTTTTTCATTGGGCCAATTAATTATATTAACTATTCATATTAGAGAATCTTAGGTGTTAATAAGTGTGTCATAATATATTGTTAATAAGTGTGTCAGAATCTTAGGTGTTACAGCTCACCCTATTCGATATTAATATCATCTAAGAGGAAAGGAGACTTTATTATACCCTTAAATTATGGGTGAGCTCAATCTCTTTTAAAAAATTCTTATACAAAAAAAATATTTTTTTAACTATAAGACCAAGCCAATCATTTAAAATTATGAACTTATATTTGAACTTGTAACCTAGTTTTAGGAGAGTTTTTATATCACTATGTATACTATGAAGTATTATCATAAAAGTTATAACTATTGAAAAATACTCTTTTGGTCTTATAAGATAAAAAAAAGATTTTTTAGTCTTATTTATAAGTTATCTTATTATTTTTTATATAAATTTATAATTTTACCCTTCATTTATTATTGTGTTAATTTTATTTCGATATGATATAATATAAATTAAATAGGGATAAAATTAGAAAGTTATTAAATTTTAAGGAAGAGTTAATATAATTTAATATTTTTTAGTATATATAAAATATATTAAAAATAACTTAAAAATAAGATTAGAGGAATATGAAATTTGGGATAGAAATTGGTAAAGCCTAAAACTCTGACGATACGTGAAAATCCATCGCGAGAAAATTGTAATCGCATACCAATCCGTACTACATTCGTAACAAACACGAATTTGTCACAAATCCGCTTCAAATGTTGTCATATAAATCCGTAATTTCCTATTTTTAGGATCCAGTTACGGTACTAGATTGTCCAGATCTATTTTTTATTTTTATTCTTTTTAAATATTTTAATAGGTATACAATTTAAAATAAAAAGAATCTTTTAACCATAAATTTTTCAAAAAAATAATTTTTAATTTAAAATTTGTTAGTTGAAAATTTTAAATATAAACCTTTAAAATTGTAAGTGGACAATATAGATCTTACTATAATCACTTAAGTGCCTGTTTGACATTAAAGTTTCAAAAGCTCTTTTAGACAAAATTTTTATTTAGAAATTTTAAATAAATAGTTATATTTGTCTATAAATAATTTTAACTAAAATTATGATTTTAAATAAGCTACTAAAATTAGTTTTTGAAACAGTAAAAAAGCTTATGGACTATTTAATTATTATCTTACCCCTATTTTTTCTTACACTATCTCTCCTCTCTCTTCTTAACACTCTCTTATTTTTCTTATGTACCATCTCTCATCTCTCATACTTTTAATCAAATCATATCATTTTTAGTAATTTACCAATATAAAAAGTGATTCTACTACTAATCATCCAAATATCTCCATTTTTAAAATCTATTCTTCCCAAAATTTATTTTTTTCAAAATATATTTTTTCCAAAATCTATTAGTCAAAAATTAATCTAAATATGCTCTAAACATGAAAATCACGGTCACTATTTTTAGTAGGTCATATAGACATGGTAATAGTGATTGGGTTATTCTTAACTAAGTCAGCAAATATTTATTTTTTAATACTATTGATTGAGTCTTATTATCAAATATTTAATTTCAGAGTTTATAGTTATGTTTTTTAATATAAGTATCTTTTCTAAATGTTAAATATAAATTTTAAAAAAAAATTAACAGAATTTTATATTGTTACGTACTATGTGTTAATAGTCCACAAATATTCGTTACTCCTATAGTCCGCTTAGACTAATTAGTGGGAACGTAATTAGGAAATTTTTAAATTGGTGCTTAAGGAAGTGCTTGAAACTCCTATCATGGGTACAATTTTACATTAATTAGCATCTTTAACTTTTTAACTTTAACTAACAAGCTAAGGGAACACATGTGGCATGCACGATTCTGCCTAATCATTCTTGAAGAAGACAAAAGAATCTTATCTTCTTGTATAATTTTTTATTTCTCAAACAATTACACAGAATAAAGCTTAATTGCCTCCCATTATTTCTCCTTACATTGTCCTTTGTTCCTTCACAAGTTCTTCCTCTCAGTTGACCACACTTCTGCTGCGCCTAAATATTCTCTTTAATTCTAAAAGTAAAAATGAATCAAACGGTTTATTTTATCTTAAATATAAAATATTACTCTATTTTATTTTTTAAATTTATATATTTTTAGGCAATAATACAATTGTTTATCCTTTAAATTTGTATAAATTTTAATTTTAATCCCTTAAATTTAAAACAATGAATTTTGTCCCTATAATTTTATAAGAACTTAGATATTTAACATCATTAAGTATAAATATCAAAATTAAAAATAACTAAAAGTATAGGGACAAAAACAAAAATATTTTGGTCCCTATACTTTTAATGAATTCTTAATGCCGTTAATTAATACTATTAAACATCTAAGTATTTATGAAATTATAGGTACCAAAATATATTGTTTGAACTTGAGATATCAAAACTAAAATTTGTATAAATTTGAGGGGCCAATAATAATATTAACTATTTTTTTATAAACTATCTCTATTGATTACTCACATTAATAGGTTTAAATGAAGAGGTAATTTGAATACAGATTATTAAAGAGTGTATTTTAAAAGAATAAAAATATTTTTATTACAAATAAATAGTTCAAATAATTTTTTTAATTATCTTCTATAAATTAATTATCTAATGTAACTCCTACGTTAAGTACTAGATTGATTATTTTAATTTTAATTGCAATAAACTAACATAAAATTTTCCAATACAAAGGTTTCGGTTGGTAGAAATATGACTTGTATTCTACAGACATGATGGAACCGAATTTTGTTGCCGACATGACTTTGTGAACTTTGTAGATGAATATAATATATAATTATCTCTATAAGTACTCTTTAATCATTAACTTATAAGACGTTTTAATATTCTAGTGAGCCTTCAACACCTAATTTCACTAAAACTTTTTTTACATGAAAAAGAAAAAATAAAATTAAGATAAAATTTCTGGTATATATTTATAAAAGACTAATATAATTTTTAGTCCTTTAAATTGATATAAATTTTAGTTTTAGTTCTTCAAATTTCAACCTATGGATTCTGGTCTCTTAAGGGTCAAAATGATTTAAGTTTTTATTGAATTATAAATATCAATATTTTAAATAGAAAAACATTTGGGAGATCAAAACTTATAATTTGAAACTTAGGAGACTAAAACTAAAATAAAAATAAATTTGAGAAACTAAATATTATATTAACCTTTTCAAAAATTAAGAGCGTCAATATAATACTTTCTCAAGTCTTAAATATAAAAGTTAAATAGAGAGTTTACTTTAATCCTAGTTATAAGATCACAATACACTTTATCTCTCAAAATTTTAATTTTTCTACCAAAGTATCCTTACATAATTATGTATATTAAAAGGATTTTTATTAAGAATAGTTTAAATGCATAAGACTAAACATGATATTTTAGGAAAGTTATTATATAGTTATAACAAATAACTAATTTAACTAATTTTTTAATATAAGTAAATTAATTAAATATATTTTATAATAAGTATAAGAGATACTATTATTAGTAACCACCTTCATCACATTATTCCTGCCTCAGTAACCCCATGTCCGTGTCAATAACGTTTGACTATGTCTTCTTAAAATTATGAAATTGTCATATATTTGACTAACCATATTTCTAAAGAATTAATAATAATAAAAATAATAACAATAACAACAACAACAATTATTATTATTATTATTAAACCATGTTACTAATTAATGTCTTAATAAAAGTATTTAAAATTAAAAAAAATGATTTTGGAAGTAGCAGCATTTGAATTGCTTATGTCAAAACATGATTTTGATCTTGTTCAAATGTTATTTCAAGCATACTCTTATATTTTGTGAATCTAGTTCATCCGAATTCTTTAACTTATAAAAGTTATTCCAAACAAATCCTTTTTGCTCACCAAAATTTAATTCATTCATGTTTGTTATTTTTTTTAAATGAAAGATAGTATTTCCTTGCCATTCAATTTAAAGTTATATCTTATTTTCTTTCTTTTCTTTTTTCTTTTTGTATTTTGCCATTCTAATATCTTTTTACTTTCATAAGCAATAAAAGCTAACTTTTCGCGCTTAAATATTATTTTTGAATAAAATTTTAAAATATATAAAACTTATGTTTCCGGGGAAAAACACACCTTATCTATATAATTCCCAAATTTTAACAACACTCAAGTTATTCTCAATTTTTTTTTTTACTATCTCTACACTACTTTGTAAAAGGTAAAACAAATCCACATACCCCGGGCTTATTAAAATATAACAAGTTAGACACAAACTACAAAAACATTCCCTCGGCCCTAATTATAGAAATTAGTTACTTTTTATAAAAATATTAAATAAATTAGTTAATTATAATTAAATTTAATTTTTTAATATGAATTCATATTATATACTCATCAATCTACCTAAATTAGTAAATTATATTTTATATTAATTATAGTTAATAATTATTTAATTTTCTTAATATATTTAAAAAATTAATTAAGTCTTATAATCGTGACTGAAGATAGCACATCTTAAAGAATAAGAAATTTTAAAATATAGGAACATGTGAGAACAATATAAATATTACTTCTCCTTTATCCTTAAGATAAGAGTTAATTAATTTTTATAAATTAAAAAAGTTAGATAAATTAATTATAACAAATGACATAATCTTTTTAAAATATACATATGTAACATTAAATTATATATTAATATATAAGTTAAATAAATTAATTTTAAAACAATAAATATAACAAATAAAATAAATTAAAAAATTATAATTATAATTAAAATTAACTGTAGGATTGGAAAAGTATTATGCATATTATAATGAAAAATCTTTAGGTCTTATGGCAAAAATATTATATACTCCATTTATTTATATAAAATACAATTAATTAAATCACATTAATCAAGAAATTAGTTAGAATAAATAAATATGTAAAAAAAATAATTTATTTATGATATTTATAAAAAATATGGGTGGAAGAGAGAATGAGTGAATATGATAATAAAGAAACATGTAACTAATTGATAACAAAAATAAAAAAAAATACGTTAATGTTTAAATATCTCTAAGGTATATCTTATAAAAAGAAATATGCCCATTTAAAAAAAAAACATATCTTATAAAAAGCAATGTAAATTCGTTAGCTTTTGTAAACTAAATCTCATGAGAAAACATAGGTTCCTGGGTCAACAACACTTCTCAAGAATAAAATTTGGGACATGGTACAATACAAAGCACCATTAATCAACAAATCAATATTCTCCTTAAAGAATTACAAACTTATCTCTAATCTTCCCACTAAAATTTCATCTACAGATCAATTGATCTTACATACAAACTAGACAACATCACCCAAACCTGAGGGAAACCACATTAATTAATAATTAAGTTAAAATAAACTAATATTATGGCCATCCACTCATGACCAGCCAGCTACATTGCATACCCAACTCTATTCTACAAGTTGCCAAAATTGCAGCTACAACACTGAAGAACGCCTTCCTTCTTGCGTTTACTTATAATGATGAATCCACACGAATGCCAAAATGTATTTCTACAAATCTTTTCTGCACTTTTTTAAGCCCACTTCAGAGTTTGTTCTACAAAACTATCTTCAAACGCCTCATTTCGGCTTGGAAAGTCGGGCTGCCAACTAAGGTTCGATGCGCGAGAGTCCTTATGTCTTCTCTCGAACAATCTCTCGAGATACGAACCAGCTCCCACAGAGCACCTCCGGTGATCATGTCCTTTGCATTCACTTCTGCATATCACATCAAACAAACACAAGGAAGGTTTCAGGGACTTGGCTTCCATGAAGCTTCAGTTCTAGGTTGTTTGTTGGCAAACACTTACCATGTTGAGCGAGGTGACAGAGTGCAAGCTCTATATGTCGCCTAATCGATGCGGCTTCATGATTGGCATTCAGTACAATCCATGGAAGAGCACCGTCCTCAATAAGGAAAGACCTTCCGGACTTCATTCCTGTAAATATATATAATCAATGCATTAATGAAGCAGGACTAATAACTTTCTTCCATAACCAAAGTATGTCAACTATATGAAAAGTGAACTAGGAAAGTAATACACGAACGAGAAGGTTCATGCTTGTTTCATTTAACTTATTTTAAGTGATTTTGTACTGTACAAAGTAAATATGTGAGGGTAGTTCTGTCTTATAAAGTGCAAGAGTGCTTAAAATAAGCTGGATCCAAACTGGCTAGGAAGACATGAGAAACGTGTCAAAGGTAAAGAGGAGTTTTAGTTATGACACCATTCAGAAGGAAATATCCATGATAGTAATCCATCATATGAACTACTTACCTTGAGAAGAAGCTCTTGACTCACATTTCGCAAAGTTTGCTATCCCACGAGCAATCTGTGCATGGACATCAGGATGCCTGCATCTAATCATTCCGAGCAGAGCCTTGATACCGCCTTCGACCCTCAGCTTTGTTTGTAACTTATCTGTTTTTCAACAATACTAATAATCACTTGTCATTCTAAATATTTAAATTAACGGATGGGTTCTTAATCCATTTACAAAGGCAGTAGAAGGAAGGACAAAAAGGATCTTTAAAAAGGTGCTCCAATCGTAGTTATTAACTGACAATGCAGATTATTGTATACTATAATTAGTAGAACGAGCAACCTCAATGAGTTTGTTGTCGATGGTTTTGAATCCTACATTTATCTCGATAATATTGGTATCAAGTCAGGGAAATATAATGCAATTTCTACAGCATCGGCAACTAACAAACATAATCTTATGGCATTATAAGATCAGCAGTTTACCATTGCCACAAAGATTAGCAATAGCTCCAGCAACCATTCGTAGGGTCTGAGGATCTTCAGCATTAGTCGCTGCCATCGACAACAAACTAATGCCCCCTTGTCCCATAATGAGTTCCTGGTTGGTTTCTGTTATGACAGAATAATTTTGCAGAATAAGAGAAAAAAGCAAGAGTTCCATTGATAACCTAATTAAGGTTTGCATGATTATGATTACAATTGAGAATTTATACCATTCATTGCTAAATTCGCAATAGCACCCGCTGCAACTCTATGTATGATCTCATCCTGTGAGCTCTTAAGTAGCATAAGCAAGGACTTGAGACCACCTGCTTCTACAATCTTCTCTTGATTTGTTTCTACAACACCAGGGCAGAAAGATGTTAATGCTAATGGCTCTCATAACACTATATCTATAAAGCAACAAATATAGTTTAGAAGGACAAATCCCACTTGTTTGATGCAGTATCATGTAATAAACCAAGCCTAATGTGATAAATATTGTATGGCAAAGAAGGTTTGAATGGAAGCAATGACGGTTTTAAATATCCTTTTGCGTTTGTACTTGTCATAATTTTTTTTTAACAGAATCAGAAAGACTGACAGTTAACATATGCTACAGGTTCGTTCAATTCTCATCTAATAACCCAAACCACAAGACATGATTTTTAAACACAAGAAGGCAATATAGAAAACCTTCAGCTGCAAGATTTGCTACGACTTTTACAGCATGAATTCGCACATCAGCATCTTCTGCTTCAAGTAATGACAAAATCCTCTGCAATCCCACTGAGGAATACTTTTACCATTAGGAAAATCTAATTTTGAATAGGCACAGTAATTTGGCAACATAATATGTCAAGTCGTAAATGCATGCTATGTGTATTGCTACTACCTTGTTCAAAGAGCTTGGCTATTGAGGCCTTTTCACCATTACCAGAAGGTTGTTGTTTAATTTGGGAAGGAAGAGAATCAGGACCACTAGCATCTTTTGCAGATCCGCCTCTGTCTAGTTGTCGTCTTGTCTAAGATATAAATGCAAATACAATACAAGTAGTGAGCTCAGGTCAACAAATTTAGAGCTTTTTATGAAGGCAAACACTATCAGGAACACAAGACATGATGCAAAAACAGTCATTCTTTTATAAAAAACCTCCGAAATAACAACTGATCAACTCATTAACCGGAAAAAAATGATCAACTATGGCATTGGTACAATGTTGACATAACTTACCTCATCAGCCTCAATGCTCAACTGCAATAATTGACTTTGCAGTATTGCTATGTCTCCTTGAAGTTTCTCTTTCTGACGTGCTTCATCTTCCAACTTCTTGTGAAGTTTTAAAATCTCCGACTTTCCAAATGCCTATCATCATAGTATCCAAGGGAACAGTAATCAAGATTCCAAATAAATAAAGCACATGCAAAGTACAAATCATAGATATTAGAGACACAAAAATATACCTCTGACTTTTTCAGTTCAGTGACTTGAATTTTGAGACTATTGACTTCCTCTTCAGCAGCTTTTCTTGAAAGAGACTCTTTCTGAAGCATTTTTTTCAGATCAGCTACCTCTTCAGCAGACAGCTAAGAAGTCAAGGGGGGAAAACAAGCGTGTCAACCATTGACTTAACATGAAACCAATGTTTTTAGCTGAAAAAACATGAAACCCATGCTCAATCAGGAGAGCAGGCCTAGTTACAAAGTGATGGGGTTTGGAAAACCTGTGCCCTGTAATTCAGATTCTTCATTTGTTCAGAAAAATATCTTGATCTTCTACTCTGATAAGGAATCTATTTCTCACCAAATGGAAATCACTTGAGACCAAATACATTATCATAAAAATCACTACCTCTCCACTTGATGTCGGATGAGAGTTCTCATTCTTCCATTGCATCATCACCATCTGTTCTTCAAGCTTCTTAACTGCTTCCAAATAGTCTTTCTGATATTTCACTCTTTCCTTCTGAGAATAAGGAAAATGCCCATTTCACCAAGAAAGTATAACTCAAATGACATAAAACTTATCCACATTCCACGTACTCAAAGAACCCAAAACATCATCTATTCACATGCTATCATGTCCAAGACAGAAGATTATACTATGGCTATGTAATATCAGAGAAATGTAACTGCATGGCAGTGGCCATGAAGCCATTTTACAATGGAACACATACAAATCTATGATGCAAATTTAGCCCAAAAAAGGGGGAAAATATAGAAACAAACCTCCAATGCATCAGCATACTGTTTCTCAGCCTCAGATATCTGACATTTTGCTTCACTGCTTAACCTCTCAATCTCATCCTCAAATGCCTTCTGCTGCCTCTCATGCTCCATACTGAGTTTGTCTAACTGGATGTCTAGCGTTCTAGATAAGCTTTTGTAATCAAATTCCTCCTTTAATTTTACCATGTTTTCCACCTTCATAGCCTACAAGGGGAACAGGTATTTAGCATCTTTATTACATCACACCCACTTTTATTTTATATACAATATCTCTGAAATAATTTGACGACTGTCACATAATCTCAATTATAGAGTTCAGTCTACCTAACTCAGGACGTCAAAGCAACTAACAAAAAGAAAATGGGACAATTACCATATAAAATCATCCAGAACTAACATATTAATCAAAGGCAAAACCTCACTTATCAGATGTAGGTCATGGAAGTTGAGAGAATAAAGAAAACAAGTTATTGAATTTGCAACTTACCCTCTGACCAAACATTATAGTACTGGCAGTCTCTCCCCTATGACGAGGAGATGGACTGATAGTAATGATCAGTGAAGTTCTTGCAGTACCTGTTAAAGCTTTAGATGTCAGGAAACTCGTACTACAATCTAACACAAATCCTGTTCATGAAAACCAAATACGCTGAATATCCTGTAACAAATATGCATTGCATCTGACTAAAAAATGGGGAAAAAGATAATCACGCATTGCATGCCCGATTAAATTATTCATGAAACTTCTCACTCACGACTTAGCTTTGATTACAATGATCCAATAAAATGAAATGACTTCAAATAAATTCACCACAAATTCTTTTAAAAATGATTTTTTAAATTTGCAAACATTAACAGTAATTAGCTATCCATTCTTGAGAAGTTATGATATTGCATGAAGCGTCCCAAGCTTCACCATATATTACTGTTAAGTACACATAAAATGGTTTCCAATATAATTCTACAATTAACTATTAACCAAAAGTTGTATTCCAACATATCAGATGCCACTGTAGGTGGTACAGTGCTATATAGTCAAAAAGCTAAAGCTCAAACCAACACAGAAGAGAATAAGAAAAATGATTTGGTCCTTGTATTAGAATACTCTTTACCTCCAAATGAATCACGTAGTAATCTAGTAAGCTTTGAGTCACGGAATGGAACATGTGCACTATTCTCAGCAAGAGAATTAATACACTTCCCCAATGCACTTAAGGACAGATTGATAGATTTAGCTTCCTCAAGTGTATGTCCTTCACTTCCTACCAAGAAAAATGATGAATGTATAGAAGTTAAAGAAACTTCTTATCTCTGATGTTTAACCAACATTTATCTTAATTATGGAAGATCCAAAATATGTCAGACAAACAAGCAGGAAAATATGACAAAGGAATATTAGCGGGCCGATTGGCAAAATAGAAGATAAATGCAAGTGCACATCAAGAATAAAGAAATATAAAATAAGAGGAAACTGGAGAGAAATATGGATAGTAGCCTCAAAGAATAGTTTCTACTTATACCAAGCCACCATATAAGAGATGAAGATGGAGAGATCACAAAATCTCCTAACCTGACTTATCAATGCGCTCTGAGCCAGCAAGATCCACTACCACCAACTTGCCTTTCTGAACAACAGGCGGTTTCAATGATTTAATCATGTGTGTGTGATAGCCATTTTCACTTGAAAGACCTGAATCCCTTCCCTTGACAGATCTCTTTACATGTACCTATAAATCAAATTAAAAGCAAATCCCCAAAAGGATAACATATCAAAATTTTAAATATTGCACAATAACTCCTAGGAATAAAAGAGCACAATTATCATCCAAAATGTAATTACCATAAGAATAGCATGACTTCGTGAAGATTCTGTGTTCAATTTTGTATTTGCAGCAAAGCGGTGGGCCTCCCCTAATCTTAGCAGTTCTACAAAACTCTGCTGGTCCCTAATTTCAACTAGCTTAGCTCCTGGTAGTGAAACATCTCCTGTTTTGGGGTCTTCCACAATGGATATGTTATCATTAGCAGGGTCTAGAAGATCTTGAATAGTCTCCATATAAAGCTGAACAGGAGAATCAAAAAGCATAACATCATATTAACATATGAAGTATTTTATACTCATCTAAAGTCAAATTCATGACTTTCAAAGTAGTTTAATTGGACAATTATACCAACAAAAAAAGTCCATATATATAACCACAAAACAAAGGTAGTAATAGTAGGGATAGCTACAATTTACGAAATCTAGCCAGAGAAATTTCCAATTTAGGAATGAAATATTATCCAAAAGAATTGCTAATGTTAATATAATAGGCGTATGCTTGTGTGCATATATGTACACCAGTCTTTAATCAAGGTCCCCAATTGGAAATGTCTTTATCAACAGTTCCTAATTCACAAATCTCTTAATTTTTTGGTAAACGCCAAGTACCTGTAGATAGGACACTGAAACTGAATCGGTTTCCCAAGAGACAACTGCTAAAATATCCTCCATGGCACGCACCATTATTCCACGCGCAGCAGTGTCTTCCTCCCCAAGTCGTCCAAGAGTATAAGTTTTACCAGTACCAGTCTGCCCATACGCCATGATTGTCCCATTGTAGCCATCCAGTACACTCTGTAGAAGATGAACTGATATATGTTAATAAAATGAACTCCCCCCAAGAAGAGCAGGGCAAACCCAGCTCTTGGTTTCTAGATAGAAATAACTCTTCTTAACTTCTTTTTGTTGTAATACAGCAATCAAGTTTAGACAATGAATTCTAAAAGCAATTGGCTGTGCTCCAATCTATATCTTCCAAACTTGATCATCAATGCAATGCAAGATTAATCACACATCACAAATTACTTTATCATGAATACTGACCTCCACAACAGGCCTGGCCACAACTTCATAAACTCGCTTTTGTGAAGCAAATTCATTGAGTACCTCATCAAATTCATAAGTTTCAGAATCCCAATTGTGCTTTCGAAGTTTTAACCTTTTGAGCTGCAATAAAGCTAGATTAGCGTGAATTACCAACCTAAGATCCATGCCAAGATATCCTTAAGACCATATTTGTCTACAAACAAGAAAAGAGTCCAAGTTCTGAAATTGAATTAGAATACCTCTGGCTGGAGTTCCACACAGTCAGCATAATCAGCATCAGCCACCATTTCCTCTGCATTTCGGGGCCTCAATCTAACTGCCACTCTCACTCTTCCAGGAACTTCAACCAAGCATGTTAGGGCCAAAGTAAGACCACTAATTTAAAAATTAGCTTCAATGAAATTTGAAAGTGTTTTTACGTATTGATTACAATTTAAAACACAAGTCAGCACAGATGCCTCCCCAGTTATCCTTGTAGAAAAACTAATGTAAATTAAGTACAATAGTTATCTTCAGATCCATTTGAACAACAAGCATTACACTTCTTCTTTACTTTTGTTTTCCCCTAATCTTACTTTGTTGCAAGTCTAACGCTCAAACTACATTCTTTTCTTCTTTTGTAAATGAAAATTCAAGTTAAACCAGACCAAGGCCATGCCGTGTAGGCTCCAAGAGTCCATCCAGAGGTCTAACGATCTTCATTAGCAGCACTCTTACTACATTCATCACTTTGAAGAATTAAATTTCCGATTAGCATAAATTTATATGTTCAATTCATACCGCTATATCTTTTCCCCCCACCAACAAAAAATAAAAAACAAAAGAAAATCATAGTTAATCTTGTCAAACTGGCCCTAGAAGCCATGTAAGCATTTCAACCTGGGAATTTGGCTGGTGATTAGACAACCTAGACCAACTCGTTTACTTTCAACCCCAGATGATCGTTCAACTAAGGCGTAATTTATAATTATTGAAGCAGGAAGCAATTAATAGAACGAACAAACGCCCAAAAATGGCGTAAGACGAAAGATCTTAAATTCCCAACCATGAAGTATACCAATTACCAATATTATACGCATAGGCTAGCAGAGAGGAAAATGTAGGAACTAACCTCCGGCGTCGTCCTTGGAAGCTGCCGAAGCACTGCCGATGGTGCCGGTGCTATTCCGGCGCTGACCGGTAGAAGACAATGGCTTCGACTTGACATGATTCTTGGGGTTTGAGTTAGCAGAGAGAGGCCTGTCCGACCTAACCGAGCTTCTGTAATTATGTGAGCCATTTTTAACATTACTACCGCCAGAGGTGGCCATTGTCGCAAGCAAAGAAATTCGAACAAGGTTTCACTAGAACGTTGAAAAATTTGAGGAAAACTGGTAGAATGAAAGTGAAGAAAGTGGAAATGCATAAACAGTATAAACCAGGAGTGACGCTGAAAAATCGTGAATCGTGACTCAGAAAAATTCGAGTTCGTGTTGCGCTTCGTAACTTCCAGAGAGAGAAAAACTGAAAAAATGAGCGTGTAATTTGACTTTGGTGCTACAATACAACATAAAAGAGAGAGACATTAATTAAAAGAGACGCTTTTTTGCTTTCTGCACGGAGGGAAGGGACGGTCCAGTAATCAAATCGTGGGTCCGAATCGTCCTCCTCCTATTTCCATTTCAATTTTTATAACATTAAACTATTTAAAAGTACCAAAAAAAACCTAAAAATGAAAAATTGAACCCCATCGAATCCGCAGAAGATTTGAATTTGAAGATTTGGATAAAGGAGGACGAAGCCGGCATTTAATTTGAACAACTTCCATAGCAGTTTCCGATGGCTCTAAGAAGATTTGCAGTGTTTTTTTCCCATCTGGCGAAGAAATGAAGGAGCGAGGCAGAGAACTTCGAGAAACAAACAAAACAGATTCAGAGGTATACAAGACGTGGGAATCAAGCATAACAATAATACCAGATTAAGATTACTTACCATAAATGTTTGGTTCAATGGAAAGAAAGAGAAAAGAGGAATTTTAATAAAGTGGTTTAGAAAAACAAGAAAATGGAAAATTTTAGTATTATTTTATTTAGATTAATATTAAAAAAAATTATATTATTTTATTTAGTTAAAAAAAGATAAAAAGTATTTTTATATATATAAATTTATTTTTATATTATTTTATAAAATATAATATATATGTAATATTAAGATATTAAAAAAATTATAAATATATTAATATTATAAAATAAAAATATTATATTTTTCTATCTAAATTTTTTTAATTTTAGAAGGGAGATAAATTTTAAAAAAAAAATTCTTTAAAAGTTTTTATTACTTAAATAAATAAGAGGAGTGGAGTAAAATTCTTCACCACTTCTCCCCTCTTCCAAAATCACTCCTGTCAAACCAACGTTCAGCGTATATTTCCCATTGCATAATACTACAAGTAAAATTTCGACATCATTGTTTGTTTATTGTTCTCAAGTGACGAACGGCATTAATGGAATTAGTCACTGTTCAAACAAAACTGTCTTTTAGTGTCTTGTGCGGGAGTCAGCAAATTTGGATTATCAATATGGTTGCTGCACGTTGCACAAAACACCATAAATAAATGTTAGAGCTTTTTTTAAAAAGTTTTTATAAGATAATAAATTAAAATTTTGATCTCTATGACTATATCTAATATTAACAATATCTCTAATAAAATAATATATATTTAATAAAAAAATATATTAGACTTTTTATGGACAAATGCAGAGAGAAAGTTCTCTTCATTAAAATCCATTTTTATCTTATCTTCTAATTCCCTCCTATCCATAATATACTTGTCCCTCCTATTTATTCCTTCCGTAATCCTTTTTCTTAAAATAGTTTTTAATATATATAGAAAATATATTTTCTTTTAAATATGACATCATTTATAGAGGTTCAATGAGATAGAGTAATAATAATTAGGATAATGAAAAAATGTATAAGGGAATTAATGAAAGGTAAAATAGATAAAAAAATATTTATTATTTAGAGAAAAAAACTTATAAAAAGAGACATATCATTTCAGGGAAGAGAATCCAGTAAACAGGGAGGGAGGGGGCATTTATTATTTTTAATTAATTTTAATTTAAGTCAAGAGGACTTTATATTTTAAGACGGAGGGAGTATAAGGTAGGGGGAGTATGTACATTTTTACTGTTGCTTGTGCCAGCAAATTTGGATATTAATATGGTTGCTGCCACGTTGCACCAAACACGATAAATGTGAGAGCTTTTATTGGGTAAGTCTGGAAAGAAAGTCCTCTTCTTTAAAAATTAAAATCTATTTTTACCTTTATCTCCTACTCCACTTATTCATAATATACTTTTAGATTTTATTTATAAAATAAAAAGAAAAAATTTATTTTAACTTTATTTATAAATTATATCATTAAATATTTCTCATGAATATATAATTTTATTTTTATTTATTGTTGTATAAATTTTATATTTTTAAAATAGAATATATATTAAATAAATATAAGATAAAAAAATTACTAAATTTTAAAATAGAATTATTGAGTTTTATTTTTTTAATTCTAATTACATTGGCTTTATAAATATGATAAGAGGAGTATATTATAGACGAGAGGAAGTTCAAGATAAGATAAAAATAAATTTTAAAGGAGAAGACTCTGTGGATCATATTACTTAAAATAATTCATTAGAATTAAGAAAAATGAGTTGTATCATTAAAGTTATCTAAAATTATTTTTATTTTCATTTTTACTTCTAATAAATATTATAAAATGTAAAATTATACACTTTCTGTCCCTCTTTCAAAATTGAGAAGGATATGATATATTTAGAATAAAGAAATTAAAGCTATATAAAATCTTATAAAATAACTTATATTTAGGACTATAGAATTCTTGATTAATTTATATGAGGAGCAAAAATAGAAAGTAATTCAATTTTAAGACAATTTTATAACTTCAACTAACTTCAAAAATAGAAAGTATTACACTCCTTATTTGATCATTGATCATGTTTTTTTCATTGATTATACTCCTTATTTAATCATTGATCATTGATTATGAAAAATGTGAAAGAAATTTATTATTCTAAATATAAATTATCTGCATAAGTTTTTGGGATATAACACATTTTTAATATAAAATAAAATGTTATTTTCTTTTAAATTTTCATGTTAATATAAATTTTAATCTCTCAAATTTATCATAATTTTAATTTACTCTCATATTTTATACTATAAGTTTTAGTATCTCATCTTTTTTTTTGTCTAAAATATTAGTTCCTATAACTTGATAAATGAATATGTATAGGTAGGGTTAGGCTGGGCAATCCCTTTGCTCAGTACCCTATTCAAAAAAAGCATAGGTTACATTTTATAACCTAATACCTCACTTTATCTAGTAAAAACTCTTACCATTTTTGGCTGGGCATGGGCGAGTTAAGTATGCCAAATCATTATGTCATACTCATGTTATGAAAAAAATTTATAATTATGAACTTATAAAATAATACTATATTCATAAGTCATCAAGAGTTAAATAATATCCATAATCTACTAAAAATAAGGAAACAATAAGATAATAATTAAATTTTTAAAATCTATTGCATAAAAAATATTAAAATCTAAATAGTTTGTAATTACAACTTTGTATTAATCTGCCTAATGTTGACAAGGATGTAATATCTTAAAAAAAATAAAATAAACAATTATAATTTGTAATGAAATAATATGATAATTAGTAAAATTAAAAAAAATATAGTTATAAATATTAAAATATTTAATTATTTATATTTATAAAATAATATTTAGTTACCAGTAGTTATCATATTCTGCCTTCCAAGTATGGTATTTAGGAAAAAAAGTAAAAAGGAAAAAAAGAGGTTCTCATGGGCAGGACAGGGTAAGGCAACCCCCTGTCCGGTGCTTAACTCGAAAAAATCATAGGTTACACTTTATAGCCCGATACCCAACTATATTTTATATTTATTAGGTTGGACATGATCTTTTTATTGTAGATTCAAGTGGATATATTAGGTCACGGGCTTTATTCACACCCTTACTTGAGAGAGTTGAGAGATCGAGACTTATAATTTAAAATTTGAGATACTTCAAATTAAAATGAGAAAAAACTTAAAAATTAAAGTTTATATTAATTGTAATAAATAAATAGTTATACTTAATTTACTTTTTTTTTATAAATTATCATAACATTTCAATTATGTCTTCCAAGTTTTTAACCTATGTCCCAAAGTCAAATATTCTTCTTTTAATTAGGATATTTGTCGGTCACGTGAAGATTTAGCACTGAATCTGCAAAGTGAAATATTAATCTATAAATGTTTTATACATTTTATGAAGGTCTCATATAATATTAAGAACTATAAAAAAAAATCTTCTAAAAAAGGATATTATGTAAGAGAGTATACAAATAAATAACAAAATAACATACAAAACATTCAAATGTTACGCAGCACCAAGTTTCAAAAACAAGGTATTGTCAAAATATATATATATATATATATATATATTAAATATATTCTATCTATTTTTAATTAAAAGATCAAATTGGGGTTATATTTATTTTTAAATATAATATCATAATTTATTTTATCTCACACAATTATAATTTTTCTCCTAATATAGTTTTATATAATCATACACATTGAGAGATATCTATCAAAGATAATTTAAATATATATAATTAAATATGATATTTTATAAAAATTAATATATAATTGTTATAATTAACTAATTTATAAAATTTTTATAATTTATTTAAATTAATTAAGTAAATTTTATAATTAAAAAAGGAAATATTATTAAAGTAAATATTAATACGCTAATACAATTATATATATTGATTTATGATATTTGAGGATTTGAAGTAAGGAAAATGACATTCAAGGGCGGATAATTTCTATGACTAATGATGATGCTCGTTGAAATTATAATCACACTGTTTGAGTATTATAAAAATATTATTATCCAACATATATCCAGTTTAAAATAACCTTATAAAAATCAAACTCGAAAAATCATGACAAGTCAAAGCCACTTTTACTATTTTAGACCTGAAGAAATTAAAATTAATAATAAAATATTTTGTAATTTGTTCAGCCTACATTTCCAGCAAAAACTTTATTTAAAAAAAACTTCAATTTTATTGGGAAATCATTATTTTTTTTCTTTTTCTTTTTTAAAAAATGGACTCTTATATACATACGTCGTTCCTCATTAGCATATGAGACAAGATCAAATGTCAAAGCATCCCAACAAAACTATTTTTATATTGTTTCTTTAACATTATTATATTAACATTAAGATATTATAAAAATTATTGAGACAATATTTTGAGCTTTGTTTTCCTATTAACTGAAATGATTAAGATGGGAATTCCAAAGTCTCTGTAACAAGGAATAACACACCTTTTTTAGCAAGTTAAAGTCACGTAGCAATATTATACTACTACATATTTATTATTGGATTTGCAAATCTAGGCAAATAATAATAATGATAATAGTCCTATAGAGCCCAGAATATATATAATGGTGTCACGAAAAAGTGATAAAGATGGAGCCCTCGAAATCAAAATGAATGGGCATTATGTTCTTTGTTTTCAAATTGAAATGCCTTTGGAGGGAATGAACCTTTCTTTCAATAGCTTTATAATATATACTTTTCCTATTAAAAAGAACTCTTGATTTTATAGTCCCTTAACTAAAGACAAGTTGTCCCATTTACCTTTATCTAATTGAACATATTTAAGGAGATAAAATTTAATCAAGTTAAAAATAATATTATAAATTTAGATCTCACTGTAAAATAAGAGTTTTTGTAGCAAATAATTTGTAAATTACGTAGATTCTCTATGTTCATATGCATTTAAAAGAAATATATTTCTTTTGATTTTATTTGTATCATACTTTTAAGTAGATCACGTAAACTAAAATTTGTGATTAAAATTAATTAAGATTTTTAATTTGTGGAAAAATTATTATAATATCCTTAAACTATCTTTAATTAAAATTATTAACCTGGAGTCAAACTTGCCATCTAAATAAACAAATTAGATATATATATTTATATATTTTAAAATAAAGCATGAATACTTAGCCAAACTTTTAGTGGCTTATTTTAAGGACCAAGCAAAAATTTCTATAAAATATATTATATTAAGGGATGAGAGGGAATGGGAAAAAATCAAACAGAAATAGAATTCTCGCATACCTTTTTATAAGGTGTAGGCCTCATACATAATTACATTTTTTTTGCATTATTCCTTTTTCTAAATACATGTTTTTATCATGGTAATTTTTAGTGTTTGGGTTTAAATTATTTATTACCATAGTAGGGTACTTAAATAGACTCTATAAATAATTAAAACCCAAACACTCAAGATTATTAGATTTAGAACTTGGAGTACTACACTTAAAGATACTTAGTCTAGTGTTAGATCAATTAGATCACAGTATGACACTTAAGCTTCAATTCATATCTTGTTAAAAAAGACTACTGAGAGAGACATCTGATCACAAAGCCTCAATTTAAATTAATCAGTGGCTCTAATATGATATAATAATAATATCTAAAAAAATATTGAATATTGAGTGGCCCATAAAGTTATTAAATAAAAATTAACTCAGAGTGTTACAATTTGATATAATCTATTTAAACTCTAATAAATATGAAAAAATTCAACTCATTTAATTTTTTATTAGAAATAAAAGAAAAGAAGGTTGAACTCAAGACCTTTTAAAATATATCAAATATTTTTTTTATTTTATTCAAATACTTTTAATTTTTGGTAATAAGGTACTTGATTGAACAATTTAGTATTAACTTTCTCAAAAGAAAGAAAGAAAGGGAACATATAGGTGGTTCCCTTGTACGTGGAGTGACATGCAAAGGGTATGAAAAGGATGAAATAGAAGGAAGGAAGGCAAACAAGTTTATGAACAATTTTGAGTTGTCGGAGGTTGCATCATAATCTCTTACCTAACGAAATAAATGTAATCGCCAAGAATCAAATACTTGATTTAACACTCAATCCACTTGTTAACATTTTTGCAGTTATAGTGTCCATTTTAATCACCAAAACCCCTTTTCTTTATTCAATCATCTTTCCATTCAAACCTTTTCTTTTTCACCTATCGTACTTATTTTTTCTCCCAAGTCCATCATGAACTCTGAATTAGGCGGAAGAATTTTTATCAACGTTTTATTGGTAAAATTTGAATATCAACGTTTGTTTAACAAGAATTGCACTCTTCACAACAACTCCAGACAATAGGAAGATTAATCTAAAATAAGGATGGCGTTTTGAAAAAAATAAATTGAACTGATGAAACGCTTATAACTTTTGAAAGGATTTTTAAAATTGTCAATTCACTTTTAAAAGGATTTATGTTTGAAGATTGAAACCAAAAGGGCGCACATAAAACTGAACACAGAAGCAGAGATGCCAAAGCAAGGTGAGTGGGGTAGCAATCTGGTAGAACACACACACACACACAAAATAAGATGGACCTAATTTCAACACTGACAAAAGTTCAAATAATATAAAAGCACTCTCTGCATAAAGCAAAGCAAAGAACCAAACTTTATCATCTTTTTTCTTCTGAGGAAAAAAAAGAAGCTCATGAGAATGGAGAAACAAATGCGGATTTGATAGACTCACACACCCTTTCTCTTTTCTTCATCATGAAGATACTAATCAATGCTCTGTTTCAAAAGGACGAGTGCCCCTAATCATGCAATCCCCTACATGTACTCCTTACATTCCCCAGCGTTGGCCTATCTCCTTTAATATATTCACATGGAGGGCCTTCATCCTTCATCTTAATCGACACCAATCCCATGAAAAATGTCAATAATTCAATTCAAATTCAAATAAGCAAGTGTTACGAGCACTAATTTAAAAGGAGAGCATATTTTAGGGAGAGTTTTTTCAACTTATAAACCACATTTTACTCATGTGATTTTCTAACGTGAGACTAATAACAATGCGCTCCTGTTTGAGAGTTAATGTCTCTTATGGTTTCACTTCATCCTCTTCATGTTGCCCTTTCCATGAATATGGACCTTTCACAAAGGGCAAGGGTGTCAACTGTGCATTCTCAATTGTGCCCTTACTAGGCGGCAATTTCCCCTCTTACCAAATGTTTTTTCGTGTTTCTTTGCACCATTAGAATTTACATGAATGAGTGATATTTTGATATCTTGTAAATAAAAAATAGTTTAGTTTTCAATTTTTAATAATTTTTTAAATATTTAATACTCTTTAAGGAGAAGAGGGAGCTTTAGTATTTTATGATTCAGAGTATTAAAATTTTAAAAAAATCGTAAAAATTGAAAACTTGACATTTTTTTCACATAAGATATTAAAATGTCACTTATTTTATGTAAATTGTAATGGCGCAAATAAACATAAAAAAAAATATTTGGGAATGGGAAAAATTGCCACTTAACAAAGACCTGTCACCCCTTGTCCTTTACTTAGGGTTTATTTAGTTGGGGGATTTTGAAAGGAAAGGGAAAAGAGAGTGTGTTTGGTTGAAAAAAATAGAGGGGAGGGGAGGGAAGATTTTTTATCCTTATGTAATCCTCTCCAAAAGTGGGGGTTTTTGGAGGAGAGAGAAACTTTTTGCCCCTTTTGAACTAAATTACCCTCAAACTTTTTTTAATATTCCAACTATACCCTTAAACCTTTTTTTTTATTTTTCTCACACCTAATTTTTTCTTTAATTGCATAATAATTATAATAATTATAATAAATTATAATAAAACTTAATAAACATAATAAATTATTTATATATTATATTAGAATATATAATAATTATAAAATTAATAAGAAATAATATTAAAATTTTATCATATTTTTTTAATTTTATTATATATATAAATGAGATAAAAAATTTTAAGATTTATAAATTAAAAAAATAATAATTTTGATATGAATATTGTAAATAAAGAGTAAAAAAGTTTAAATAAAGAGATAAGGGTATATTTGTCAATTGTTAATTAACTCCCTTCCCCTTCTGAACCAAACAAAAAATATCATTAATTAACTTCCTATACCTTTTCCTACTCTCCTTTAAATTAACATAACCTCCTCTCCCCTCAGCTGAAGCAAACAAAGCCTTAAGGTATCAAAGTAATGAATACAAATTTAAAAAGAAAATTCATTCCAAAAATATAACTTATTGGAGAGTCTTTTTAATTTATAAAATTTAATTTACTTGTAAAACTCTTGTGATGTATAACTCATAACGACGCAAACCCTCTATAAATAGCTTTTTCCATGAACATTAGTCTCTCAATAAAAGTATAGATATTATGAGCACAATTTTAAAAGAAAAGTCCATCATAAAATAATAGTATGTTAAATATTTTTTTTTGAACTAATAAACCACATGTTTCCAGACTCATAAGATTAGGAAAGGGCTTGTTGATTATGTCTGTGTAGGTTATTAGGGTTTGTGTAACGATTAGCTAGCTAGCTAGCTTGATATGAAGTTTCAATTCTCTGTGCAAGGGTTAGAGGAACTTTTCATATTTAGTGTGTTTAGTTTTCTAAAATTTAGGTTTATATAAAATTGAAGTTTGAAGATAAATAATTATATTTGTTTAAAAAAAATTTAGACTAAATTATAATTTAAATTTAAAATTTTAGATAAGTTAGTTAGAGTATTTTATTAAACAGTAAAATAGTTTATAGACTAACCAATTATTATATTATCCCTATTTTTTCTTACACAATCTCTCCTCTTTTTCTATACTATCTCTCATCTCTTATATTTCATCTACACTATCTCTCATCTCTGATCTCTTATCTCTCTTATATTTAATAATCATACTATTTTTTATAATTTACCAATAATAAAAATATTATTAAAAATAATTATATAAACATCATTTATTTAAAATCACTTTTTTTCTATAAAATATTTTTTAAAAATATTTTTTTAAAAGTTATCCAATTTTTTTATAATTTTTTTAATTTTATCTAAACAGATTTTTGTTATAATAAAAAAAAATTAATAAAAAAAATAAAAATAAAAATAGAACTAAAAATAGAAATACAGGTGAAAAAATGGTTAAAGTCGAATGGAATTATGATATAGTTTTTATTCAATATATCCATTAATAATACGAAAAGACCTACACACCCTTGACTGAAAAAACCCTACCCACCTTCCCAAATGACCACAGTTATGCCATTAGCTATTAAGGTGGGGTATGGATAGGATTAGGTAAGGTAATCCCCTACTTAGTATCCTACCTAAAAAATATATGTTATATTTTATAATTTAATATCTGATCTTACTTGATAAAAGTTCTAACTATTTTGGGTTGGGTATGGACGAGCTAGATATATGCGGGCTGGGCATACCCAAGTCATAATACCCTATTCATATTATAAAAAAAATCTACAATTATAAACTTATAAAATAATACTATATTCATATGTTTTTAATAATTAAATAATATATAAAATTTACTAAGAATAATACAATAAAAAGATAATAATTAAAATTTTAAAATCTATAGTATATAAAAAAAATATTGAAGTTTAAGTAGTTTACAATTATAATTTTGTATCAATCTCTCTAAAATTGATAAAGATAAAATATTTGAAAAAAATATATGACAGTTACCACAGTTTAAAAAAAATAAAAAAAAATCAATTTAGTTATAAATTTTAAATGATACATTTAACTACTTGACTATTCATATTTATAAAATTATTTTTTAATTGTTAGTATCTATCATATTTATTTTACGTAAAATAATATAATTTATAAATTTTAATATATATAAAAATAATTAATTGGAAAAAGTCAAATGGGTAGGGCAATAATTCCTGTCTAATGCCTGATTCAATCCGGATATTGATCTTGTCTAAAATTATCTAGGTTATTTTTTTATTAAACTAGACAGTGCATACGGGCTTAAGCGGATTTTGCGATTATGAACTTCTTGTACAGCCCTATTAGCTACCCACCACCATAGCCACGGGCCACCCAACCATCAGCCACCGCAGACGCATCCATAATGCTCCATTTTTGCACAAACATCATGCATCAACAGTAACTCTAAACAAAACAAAAATGAGAAGCAGAGATTTCACATCGTTGGAGAAGAAGAGGAGAAGAGGAAGATGATAATTATAGCACCAGTGCTTCTTAGATATGAAGCCGTCAACTAAGATTCAGGCTTGTAGATCGAAGATTGAAGAGGAATGGAGTTGCAAAAGGCAAAGACGAAGAAGGGGAGAAGGAGCTGCAGATCTGAAGTCGACGGTGGCAAGTTTGACGGAGGGACAAGCCTCGACTTCCAAGTCGAGATTCACGACAACTAGACTGAAGAGGGTCAGATCTGAAGTTGACGGCGGCAAGGCTGACAGAAAGGGTCGTGGGTTGAAGGAGGTCGTGGTTCCCGAAGCTTGAAGGAGGAGGTTGTGGGCCTGGTTCTGAGGAGATGTGATTGGTTATAATTATGAAAGGGTAAGGATGTCAATTCATAAAATATATGAGGGTACAATTGGGATAAAATCTAACTTCCAGGAATTGGAATCAGTGCCTTAGGTAACCATGGACCAAGTTAAAAGGAGAATTAAAATTAAGTTAAATGTTATCAAATAAATAAAAATCTTGATTCCACTCCTACTGCTCCAATTCCATGCTACGTAACATAAATGAATAAATGAATAGAGGGTTTGAGGGACAAGGGATTCTTTCGTAATAATGGAAGGAAGAGAGATTTTTCTGTAGATAGGATTGAACAACTTTCCATACCTTGGAAAAGGGTGACGTTGGAAATTTTGGACCACATTTTGAAGCAAATTTATGAAGGGGCCTGCTTATAACTCAGCTTGTTTCTTGGGTTGTGTCTTTTTTTCTTCACTCTCTATTGATGATTCCCTCAGGAAAAGGGTATTTCTCAGCTAACAGCTAAATTGAATTGAATCACAGGACCCTGAAGTAATAGCCTATAGCATTTATCTCTCTAGAGTCCTTCATGATCATGTAACCTACAAGAAAAGTTTCACATGCATGATGATTGTTGGGATATTGGATTTCCCTCCTATGTTGTTTCCTAAAATTTTAATTGTTTAATTTTATTTTATGTATTTTATAGTAGTGAGAAAGAAAAAAAAAAAAGAATAGAAAGAATCCTAACAAGAGTTGAGTGAGTTGTCGTTTCAGCATGTAAATCCTTCAATCAGAGGAATGACAAGGTAATTTTTTATTGGATTTGGCGGAAACTTTTTGTGAATGATTCAGACATACTGATCTCCATTTGGGATAGTATAATCAGCCATTGGAGCTCTCAAACCAGCCCATTTGTGGTCTGATTGAGTTGAAATTTTATTGGGGTGATTCTAAAACATTGAAATACTCCATATGATCCTTGTCCTTTGTCATTAGGAAAAAATGATATTTGTTACGCTCTTACTATCAATGAGTGGGCCGCAACCAGCACTTTATTTCAAGTCAACCAGATCTTTTGAGGAATGGGATAAGTTTTTGACTGATAATGTTTCTCTTAAAAAGGGGTGCTTCTTAGTTGAGTACAGCTGAGTTCTTTTTCATAGGCATTCTCAAAGATTTTATTCTTTTAAAAAATAAAAGATACCAAGAGCCCGTTCATTCACCAATTCTGATAAATATTGGGATTTTTATTGATAATAAAATACCACTTACTTAATTTTGAAGATATTGTGTGGTTTTAGCATTAAGTCTGGTTAGAGATTGTGGCATAAATTTGTGTGAGTAATAAAGTAAGGGTATGTTCATGGGGAAAAAAACGAAAAATCACCCCATATATCCCAGTTAAGAAAATTAAATACAGAAATGTCTAGTTTTTTTCTTACAAATTTAATGAGGCAATTCGATTTATAAATATAAAATTTTGACTTATAATATAAATTGTTAAACCTAACTTAAAAATGTGTACTTTTGGGATATCTGAATCCTAAAACCAAATAGGTAAATTTTTCAAAACGAAAAAATAATGCACTGAATCCTAATGTTGGCACTAACCATAAAATGTGGGCGGAGAGAGGAAGAAAAAGGAGGACCTCATGTTATATTTTTGGGATCAAAGCTCATAAAATGTTCGCTACTCATATTTTTTTAGAGAAATATTCATTCCTAAAAATGTGGTAATGAGGGTTTTGTTAGATTTCCTTTTTTGTCCCCTTCTTGCAACTAAATGTCTTAGAGTGAGGAAATATTTCTTTTTATTTTCAAATTCCCTTTCAAGCTCTTTCTTACAACCAAAGGGAGTCTTAATTGTTTTTTTGGTATAAGAAATTTTTAGAAAAATGTTAGGCTCACATCAAATTGAAGAGTAAGGTGAAAATCTTATTTTTTACTAGGTGATACTAATATTAAATATGACGAGTTATCAATTACTTTCAGGCGTAAACTTAAGTACCCAAGAGTTATGGCGTCTCCCCAAACACAGCAACTAGAACCACAATAAAGTTGTATTTTTTAGGGATCAAACACACTATAAATAATCGTATATTTTACTTCTTTGTTAGTTGAACATATAGACAATGGGTTAATTTTCTTTGTTTTTTTAGAAAAAAGCTTGAATTATACAAAATTGTCCTAAATACCAGAATTTGTTGAACCACGTAGAAATAAGCCCATAATAATTGGATTGGAATACCCAATACGGGGTGTGATGTGATCCATGAGTTCAAGGAAACTTTCATCCATTAACATGCAGCCCAGGCTTCATGGACCAAGAAAACAGAGATATGTCTTATGCTTGGTACTCAATCACTCAAGGTTAGTCCATTGTAACATGAACCAAAATTTAAAATTTACTAATAGAGATATCTATATTTAACATATAATAATATTTCAAATAGGATTATTTCAAATAAGAATATACCTTTGCTTGGCAAAAAAAAAAAAAAGTAGATCACTCCACATTAATGAGATGAATAGATAATTTCACTCTGTTATGTTCCTATATATGAATCACTTGTACTTAATTTTTGTATATTAAATAATACATTAACTTGATAAATTTTTCATATTTAACCCTTATTAAAGAAAGGTTATTGAAAAACAAGGTCATTAAATACCCCTATAGAGGACTTATATTTAGGAATAAATCTTTTTTTTTTACAAGTAACTTATATATAAGAACAAGATAGTAAATATACCCTTGGTTCAAACCTGTGCTTGCTTAACTTTCAATCTATGACTAATGGGGATTAGGTTTAGAAGAAAAAGTTAGTCTCTCACAAAGGGAAAAACCAAAATTTGAATAATATTAAAAGAAATATCTATATTTAATATCAAATAGTTTTGAATATGATTGTATCTAATAAAAAAAATAAGAAGATAAACAAAAATTTGAAAGCCAAGAAGCTATTAGATAGTATCTTAAATATGATTGCATCTAATAAAAAAAATAGGACGATAAACAAAAATTTGAAAGCCAGGAAGCTATGTTTAAATTCTTTTTTTTTGGTTACATCTATGTTTAAATGTTGTTTTCCTAGTTTATATATACAGTCCCACATCCACATTGCCCACTTCCTAGAGTCACAGTTGTCACGAAGCCCACCCCAAAATGAAGGTTGTGATAATAGATAATTCACAAATATTGCGCAGCTTCCTGCTCCTGCGTTTCATCCACTTCCTAGCCCTTCCGCTTACTCCACAGCATTACAAGAGAGAATCCCATCAGCGACATAATCACAGTCTGGAAGCAGAATTAACTAGTTGTATTGCAACAGGCTAAGTAATTATAAAGCTCTCAAACGAGATTTATATATATATATATATATATATGTGTGTGTGTGTGTGTGTATTTGAAATATGGATATTAACCGTGTTAGCATTAGGAATTCATTGTATTTTTTTAATTTCATATGGATATGAAAATCATTTCTTTTGTATTTTTTATACGACTATCTGAATGAATTAGATTCAAATATTGTTCGATCCAATTAAAAGTAGTTCTCCTAAAATTATTTTCTATATTCATATGAATATAAATTCAAGACCTTATATTTAAGTAAATAAAATCCCTTTCATTAGTACCAACACTTGTTATATGAGTGGCATTTCTATTGACATTCTTATTTCTTTTATCTTGGTACATATTATACGTCTCAAACATACCTTGATAGTTAAACAGCGATACACTTCTCAACACATGCCCTATACTGTAGATACACATCAGGGCCTTTTATTTTGCACCATAATGAAGCAAGCAGCCGTGCTGCTATGTTTCAGTAAAAAACCGATTAGCAAGAGCCAAGGCAAGGAGGCTACTTTGCTTTCCTGCCATTGGATAAAGTAAAGTAGCTACATTAAATTGAATTACTCCTGGCAATTTATAAATAACAGAAGAGAAAAATTATACCTGTCTCATAGGAAATTGTCCTTTGCAATGCCTTCACGTCAGGAGAATTATGGAAGAGAAGTCCACTAAACATATAACCAGCTACAAAAGCTGCCGTATGAAAAGCAACAACCAACAACGAGATCGTAATTCCAAAGGGGGACTTAATCGACTCAATGTTAATTGCAAGGGGTGCTCCAACACAGAGAGCTGTTACTAGTACTGAGAGTGGAGGCAAAAATGGTCGTATAGCATTACATAAACGAGGAAAGAAGCTGTAAAAACCAGGCGTAAGAAGTCTAAAAACTTCATAAGGAAATGATTTTACATTAAAACTTATGTAGGTTTGAAGCGTTACCGATTCAGAAGCAGGCCTGCAGCAATTGGTGCCACCACAATCTGCGTTATGCTAGATACCATTCCTTTTACATCCACAGGCAATCTCTTTCCAATAAGCAACAATGATAAGAGTGGAGTGGCAAAAACTGCCGAAGCAGTGGACAACGACGTCATTACTATGCTTAATAGTGCCATCTGTGGATCTGTTAGAAAAGTAGCATAATTGGAGAGCTGGGCTCCACTAACACAAGACACGAGCATAATTCCGGCTCCTGATTCAATTTACACCAAAAGTTAGAGGGTGAAGCATATCGGTTCACTATATATATGATACATTTACCTCACCTACTGCTGTTGGCAATCCAAATACAGTTACTGACAGTATGCCAAATAGATAACCAAGAAAAGGCTTGACAACAAATTGGCCGACATAACCAGCAACTATTTCTCCTGGCCTGCTTAATGCTTCAAGGAAGTCCTTTTCACTTGAATTAAACCCAACTGCAAACATCAAAAACCCTAGTGCAGGTGCATAATATCTGAAAATAAATTACATGAGAATTTAAGGTTGAAATCACTTCAAAATAAGTCAATTGGCTATAACACATTTAGGACTCTGGGTATTAGTAGTTTGCACCATTATATCGGGTTTTTCCTTTGCAGTATAAAGAGATAAGGCATAAAAATCTAGATGACGACAAACAAAGGGCTAAGAAGATAAAACAGATTAAGAAAGAATTATTTACTTGAGCTTTTGTTGATGCAATTCATCTGACTAGGCAATACTTTTCCAAAAATATAGAAGAAAAAAATGTAACCAACCATGCAGTATAGTATCGTATATCTTTTGATCAACAAATTCATCCAGCGGATTTACTAACCTGCTGGTAAACCATGTGAAAGATGAGGGGTAGATTAGAGCAAGCAGTGTGCTAGCAAGGACTACAAGAGGCAAAAGTGATTTTGATTCCTTCAGAATCTTTATAATTCCTGTTTGTTGCTCCACAATCTAAGCAAGGAAACACAATAACCAAAAAGAAAGGTGATTGATGCTACATTGCTTTTGTCAGTTTTGTGTATATGTATGACAAGAACATCAAAACTTAAACCTTTATTCTAGAAAGAAGCATGTATAATTTGCTATTAATCAAAGATCTTTCCTTTTTCTTTCTTTTCATTTTTTTTGCTACTTTACTGTTCAACGATATAATCATCGTGGAGAACCTTAAAACACAATATAACAGCAAAATATAGGGCTGGTAAAGGTTAAAACCATAGTTTTAAAAGTTTTTTGAACAAAATTTAAGTTTAGGGAAATTTTAAAATAAACAGCCGTATTTATTCAAACAGGCTTTTGGACTAAACTATGGTTTAAAACTTAGCTGTTCAGAATAGCTTATAGAACAGTAAAAAAACTTATGAATTAACCAATTATTATGTTACCTATATTTTTTTTACACCCTCTCTCCTCTCTCATACTTTTTCTTACACCCTCTCTCTTTTATTTTCTTACACTCTCTCTCCTTTCTCCTCTTATATCTTTTCTCTCCTCATTTAATACTCATACCCTTTTTCGTAATTTACTAATAATAAAAGTACTTCTGAAAATAACTATCTAAATACTCATTTATTTAAAACTATTTTTTTTTATAAACTCTTTTTTAAAAACCTTTTTCTATAGACTGTCTAAAAATTTTTTTTTTTATACGTTGGTTTCCAAAATATTATCTAATCACACTTAATATTATAACATCACCTTTTCTAGCATGAGCACGTGTCAATATTTATCAACCTGTAAAAAGACTTAAAACTACATGATAAAGTACTGAAAACCAAACACAGCAACACAAAATGAGAAATCAAATACCGAAACAAATGGCGAAGCCAAACGCAGACACAGAATTGTCGTACAAGAGTGGAGCGTAGGACCGCGAGGCAGAGTGCGGTGAGAAGGAAGCGAGAAAGAGATGTTGGAAGAAGAAGAAGAGGTTCCATTTTGCGGATAAATTGATAGGTGAGATTTTCTGAGATACAAAAACTGTTTGAGATTTGGGCAATTCTGAATCCGCCATTGATGTATTGGACTTGTGCTCATATCAGGGACTGCCATCTCGTTCGGCGGCGGAAGAAAACTCCCACCAAAGTCCAAAACTATTTTCTTCTGTTGTTCTGTGATTCTGTCGCCGTTGAGATTGCGCAGCTGACGAATTACAATAATTTAATTTTCTCCTCTCGCGAGTTTAGTGATTTAGTGAGTAGGAATTTGTAACTTCCACTTATAGTATAAATTAGATTTAAATAACTACATTACATAGATAAAAAAAAAGTGAGAATTATTTAGAGATTTAAAAAATTAATTATTTTAAAATTTAATAATAATTGAATAATTTATAATAACAAGTTATATAATAATAAATAATATATTTATACTACACTTGTAATTATAAATTTTTAAATATCAAATTCTTTCTATTGAATCTATGACTAATTTACCTTAAAAATATTAAAAAATAATAAAAAAAGTTAGAAAATAATAAATACCAAATCAAGTATATTAACAATAATAGATATAGTATTAACAATACAAAATGCTATTTTAATATTTATTATTTCTTAAGTTTTTTTTTATCATTTTTAAAAAGTGTTAGTTAAAGTTAGTTAAATATAATAAATAAATAAAAATATATTTTATTTTCTAAAAACTTCTATATTTATGGGATGAGGATAATGGTAAGTTAGATAAGCAATGTAATAATATAATATGTTGTTAATTAAAAAATAGAAAAAATTGATTAAAATTTGAAAATTTATATCTTATATAAAACGTTAGAGGGAAAATTTAGTAATTTATATAATATATAGTCACTCTTCATGCTCACTGCAGGGTGAAAATAATAAAATTGGGTTGATTGATTAATCTGATTTATTTAAATTTCATTTTAATCAAAATTTCAAACTGATTAAAAAAAGGCTAGGTCATCGATTTAACGAGTCAATCTATCGGGTAAGTTGGGTTAATTCTTAAATTTATTAAAAGAGAGTACTACTATTATTGAGTCTCTTTATCCACATAATTATTATTGATATTTTTTTAATTACTTACTTGGTTAACTATTTTTTTAAACATGAGCATGAAAAAGTTTATCTGGGGACCTTAAGTTAAATGGATCTGTCAGAGATGAGTTGAATTTGCATTACACCAAAACTTCAATTCAAACGATATGAAAGAATCCATATGTAGGATTAGTTGATAAGTTAGATATATAATTTTTTAGAGTGTATTTAATTTTTAGAGAGTATTATTTTATTATAGTTTCAATTATGGCGTTTGGAGAGGCATCCTACCTTCTAAATACTTAAATTTACGCCTGAGGGTAATAGACGGCTCACCTTACCCGACATTAGTATCGCTTAAAAGGAAGATATATTTTACCCTACCTTTAAATTATAGGTGAACTCAACTTCTTTTTAATTTTTTTTACAAAAAAAAAACTAGATGAAAGAAGGCCCAAAAAACTATATGTAAAAACCTAAATTTAAGACTATGATTTTATGTTTAGATTGAGAAAACTGATATTATTTAAATTTTGTTTAATCATAATCACTTTAAATTTATGACTTTTCCTAGAACAGAGACATGAATTTTATGTTGTTTTTTGGGTTCCTACTTATTATTTTATTTTGCCAATTTTCAAATATTAATTTAATAAATGATATCAATGATGTTGCAACAGTAATTTTTTTATTTCTGGCAATTCGTTTAAAATAAAGAAAAAAATCATGTTATTTTAGCTCTTCTAAATGATAATGTGAATACTGAATAATTTAAATACAATATATAATATTAAATAATTAAACTTTTAATATTATTAAAATTAATAATAATTAGTAGTTATATCATAAATATTGCCAAAAGATAATAATATAATAAAAATTGAAATTAACTTATACTATTATTCATTATCTATATCTATATATAATATAAAATTTATAAGAAATTATCCTATTAATAAATTATAAACAATGCAACTCGTTTTAAAATTGGTATTTATCCACAATCTGATTGATTGTTGATTAGCCTACTCTATGGAAGGGGGAAAAAAATGCTCGCGACCAATCTAGTACTGTAACAATATAAAACATCTAAATAATACAACTAACATGTGATCAAAATCTGTGTCAGGACAAGAGGTCGACAAATATACACAGCTCCTTAATTAATTATAAGTTATAACCTATAGAATAACATATATGCATCTTCCCGTACTTGCTTGTCTTTAAAGCTCCTTAAAACTATTTCTTTAGTCTTAAATTGTTCTCTAGTCTATCTATTGAATTCATTTAATTAAATTAAAAAATTAGTTAAATCATTTATTATAATATATATTTTTAAAGTATTTTAATTATTTTTCTTAACTCAATTTTTCATTCTTACTTGATTATTGTTTAGAGAATATCAATAGGAATAATTTAAGAAAGAGTTATTAAATTTAAAAAATATATCTTATATTTAAAATTAAGATTAATTTTTCAATTATATTATATATTTAAAATCAGAGTAGTATATATAATCATATATTTGATATATTTGGCACATCTACACATATAGTGTGTGTTCGGGGTAACACCAAACTCTAGGTTTTAGAAAGACTTCTGCCCCAAACTTTTGTTTGGGAAAATTTTGAAATAAATAGTGGTATTTGTCTAAAAAAGCTTATGGACCAAATTATGATTTTAAATAAGCTCATGGAAATAATTTCCAGAATAGTAAAAGAGCTTATGAACTACTCAATTATTATTTTACCCTACTTTTTTTTACTCTCTCTTCTCTTCTCTTTTTCTCTATGCTTCTTCTATGTGTCCTTGTCGTCGGTGTAACTATCTCCTCCTTGTCATTGTCACTTCTCCTCTTATTGTGCTTCTCGTCGTCGTCCAGATCTGGGGCGCCACTATCAACGTCGTCACTTCTACTCCGCCTCTAATCCTCGTTACAGATCTGAGGTGTTCGTCGGTGTCAAACATCGCTGATCATCTCTGGTCTTCTCCACTATTAAGTGCAAGGTCGTGGAGTTTAGGAGAAGCTTCCTTCATTGGTAGAGGTTTGGAGACAATGGAAGGCGCGGAGGTCAAAGATGGTGGAACACGTGGGAGAAGTTGCTAATTATGATGAACAATAGCATTAAGAAATTTATTTATTTTTTATCTTATACACTTTCTAGTAATTTACCAATCATAAAAAGCTTTCTGATAATAATTATCTAAACACTTATTTATTTGTAATTATTTTTTTCTATAAATTATTATTTAAAAGAGCTTATATAAAAGCTGTCAAAAGCTGTTTTTTTTTTTCAATATGTTATTTTTTAAAAACTTATCCAAAGGGGGGCCATAATTGTAAATATGTAAGGTTGAACTAATCCTAGTAATTGAATAAGAGGACAATAACAACATCGTTAATTCTTTTATTTTTGGGACCTACAATTATTTGGTGTGAGTCATTACATTAGGATAGATTATTTTATATTTTGTTTTCTTTTTGGAGAAAGAGAAAATTAATTAATGAAAAATTAAGTTTATGCAAACCATATTGTTAAAAGATTCTATCCTAAATACAAAAGAAAGGGTTAATTGCTACAAAATTTCTCTCTCTGATGCTCTCTACTGCTTTTGAGTTAGAGCTTAAGGATGACCCATTGCCAAATCCTGGAGACTATCGAACCACCAAAAAGGTGAGGATTCGAGATGATAACAACGTTGATGATACCATGGAGGTCGATTGCTCTTTTTCTAGTCTAGAAACCCACGTTTATGCAACTTCTTCATCGGTTTTTGTCCCTGAGACACAACTGACTCAACCTCTCATTGGAGTTGCTAAAAACTCTTCCATGAACGTTGATGAATCTGTACCTAAGCCTCCGGTACCTTCTTTCAAGGAAAAGCTTAAGAAAGATGGTCAACATTTTCATGCTGAGGAAGAGGATATTGCTCTTCGCCCAGGTGATGTCATCATAGGTATGACTGGAAATGTTCCAACAATTAATTTTGCTGATAATGTCCTTGATGTGTTGAACAAGAGGATGAGCTTCACAGTTGTAGAAAAATAGGCTAGTTCACCCTTAGTGTATCAAGTCTAGACCCATATATGTGTGTAGGGTTGAAGTAGAAATACCCAAAGTGTTAGGTTATTATTTTGAATATCCTAAAATATTCAAAATTATAGGAGAGAACGGCTATGAGGCAACCACCTACTCCCCCATTATCTGATCATGCATGACTAAAAGAGCATCAATATTTTGTTTTTGTAGTACATAAGCTTTCGTGTGAGTGCTCTGCGTGCGTGATTACTCTATTCTCTTGGTAAGATAGAAACTCTCTCTTCTCCTCTGTAGTGTGCCTTTGCTGTGTACTAAGAGACTCGAATCCAGTAAAGGTTTCAGATTTCTATGTGATTATTTGAAGCAAGTGAACTGACGACATGTACGTCTAAAATTCTACAGTGGTATAGAGCCACATTCTTATTTTTTGTGATTATTTTTGCTCTATGAATCTGTCTTTGTTAGTTTTTCATGTCAGGTTATATTATACAGATAAGATACTGAAAAGCTACACCATAAGGTCATTATATTTTTTTTGTTTCTAAAAATAACCAATTTAACTTATAAAATTAGTACCATTGAGAAGAGCTTACGAAAACAATGAGAATAGACTTTAAGAATGTCAAAAATAAACATCAGAAAGTAAAGTTTTGGAGGAGAGAAATTTCAGGTAAAATTGGGTCACCTAAAATCCTTCGATTTAGGGTTAAAAAAGAGTCCAATTGCATAAAGCTCACAAAACAATAGAAAATGACTCCAAAAATGTCAAAAACAGGTATCGAACAACAAAGTTATGAAGGAGAGAAGATGGCAAGTCAGTTCGACTTGCCATACCTGTAAAACGGGTTGTCGTGACTGTTAGAATCCATACTTAATAATATTTTGATGATATCAAAAGTAACTAAAATTGTTTCTGTAAAATATTATTTAATCAATCAAGTTGTTTCTATATTTTTAAATAATGTCAAAAGTGACAAAAGAAGTTAGATCAAGTTAATCAATTAGTCAATCGTTTAATGATACTTTATCGATTAATGAGTATAATTTAATCGATGGAATGTTCAATTAATATCAGGATATTACTCTTTGTTATTAAAAAAAAGCCAATTAATCGATTAATGAGTATCTATTAATCAATTAACTATTTTATTAATGTCATAAGGTTGCTCTATAAAATTAAAAAGATAAGTCAATTAATCGATTAGTTAATTGATTAATTATAATTAATAGATTGTTTATTCGATTAATTTATTCATAACTTTTTTTCCTTTAGTAAAAAAATAAACTCTATTAATCGATTAGTTAATCAATTAATCTAATACATTAACTGTTTGATTAATTAGTTCATAATCATTTTGTGAAAATTAAATCTGAATTCATTAATATATTAGTTAATCGATTAATATATATTAATCCATTAATTATTCGATTAATATATTTCTATATCAACTTCTCTTGAGACATTAATTGACGAAGGATTCGATTAATTTATATTAATAGATTAATTGTTCGATTAATACTATAAATTTCACTGATATTCATCTCTTTACAGTGAAACTACTTGCATCCTTCTTTGAACTATATATGTTTGAATTAATCACTAAGTGTGCTTTTATTTCTCATTAATATTCATCGATGAACCTCTAAAGAAACTTATCTTATCAAATTATATTGAATTTGATAGTGTATTATGATCAATGTGATGCTCTATTTTTTGTTCTTCTCATTAATTGAAACATTGATCGAATTAATGATGTTTAATTGATTAATAGAATATATTTTTTTAGAAAATCATCTGAACCTTATTAGAACTTGATCTTTATAATATGAGTTTGTTATTAATTGTTCATACAATTAATCAATGCTTAAACTCCTAATAAACCTTTTGAGATTGAGTGTATTCAGAAAAGGCTAAAGTTTGAAATAATAAAGGCTACGTCAACAAAAACTTGCTGCATCTGGCAAAGTATTAAATGCTCACCTACCTACTAATATTGTCTTCACTCCAACAGTTACAACCATTATAAATTTAAGTCTAACAGCTACCAAGCGAAATAGATGTTATTTAAGGAAGACTCGATATTAATGAAAAGAGACAAATAACAATGACTATATTTTATTACACTATTTAATTCTTCATTCATTATTATGTAACTCGATATTCTTGTGCTTCAGTGACAAACCCATATTCTTATATATTTATTCATATCATTTTAGTGGACATTTGTCATTATCTTGGTCATTAATTATATTATTTATGTACTATTTGGATTAATATACCTTACATTGAATTAATGCTTAATATGGGCATAATTGTCATATTTTTATGATTTCTCCTAAACAATTATTTTTGGAACAAAAAGTATTATATTATTATGATTTTATATTTCAGGAATTTAGGAGAAATCAGAATTCAATAACAATGACCAAAATTCAGAAATTAAATTGAAAAACCAATGGGCGAAACTTGCGATTTAGCCTATTAGGTTTTGTTTATTATTTTTTATTCAGCTTTTTAAAAAGGAAGAGACGCAAGAAATGAGGGTGTGGCTGGATGCAGAACCAACTGAAAACATAACAGACCATCTTGGGAGGTAGTGACACCAAAGCATATGCAGAAGAAATAAGGGGACGCCAATAAGAGAAAGCTTCACAGTGCCGCGACACCAAAGATTCATAGACTCCACCCACACCCATCCACATCGTGACCACACTCCTTCCAGCCTCCACCTCCATTCCCACTGTAGGTCCAACGATAGCGGTAGGTGCAATGACTGAGAATAGGAAGAACAACAGCAGCTCTCACTCTCTCATTCTAAAACAACGGTGACAGAAAAACATAACAGTTATGGTAGTGATGGTAGCTGCTCGTGTGATGGCTAGGCGTGGTTAGAGCATCTTAATCCTTATATTCAATGGCAAATGCATGAGTTTGGGATTTCAAAAAGAGAGTTTAAGTTACTCTAATTTTTTACCCATTAATTCTATTATGATTCTTATGTCTTAGGATAATTTTATAATTATTAGGAAGCTTGATAAAGAATTATTTATATTCATTAAGGATTATTGCAATTAGATTATTGTTTAGCAATTGATATTGTTCTTTAATTAACTTTAATTTCATTACTCTGTTTTGGGTCAAGACTTTGTGTTGAAATTTTAGTAAATATTTTGTGATTTTTCAAGGTGGCTTGAATTATTGGATCATTGTATCTCTTGCTAGCTTTAATCCTAATTTTTTATGAATTATTAAATTATAATTGAGCATTGAATTTTAATATCTTTACTCCTATTTTATTATTCTGGTGGTAGTTAATAAATTAGGACTTAAAAAATATTTTGTGACAATTCAAGGTGATTCAGTTGTTGGATTAAAAACTAAATTATAATTTTTAATTCATTGTTTATAACTTCTATATCTGTTGAAGTTATGATTATCTATGCTATTGAATTGGAGGATTATTTTTATTATTGTTAATCACTTGCATTATCATTCTATTCACTCTTTATTAATTAATTATTTAAATTAAAAATTTCAAAAATATTTTATTTAAATTTATTTTCAATTCGTTGCATCTAATTGTTAGTCAATCAAAATAAATTTCATTTTCTATCTTAGTTTCCATTGTATTTAGTTACTTAGAAATTCAATTTTATTTTTGGCTCCTCAAAGAGAACGACCCAATATTGCATTGTACGCAATCCTTAGTTAAATTTTTGAAGTAACTTTAAGGCGACATTGGACGTAAGGTATTCATCATCATATATACTCTGTGAGAGATATTGATACAATTTTCACCCATTCTGTAGACGTAAGAGATTGGATATCTTAAGTTAGGATTATTACCTTATGAGAAGTAAGGGATAGTGATTGAGAAGATCACTTGTTGTAATGAGGAACCAAGGGCCTGTTTAAATCTTGGGATATAGTTAAAAATCTCATTAATCCTCTAGGTTTCAATGGAGAGAACTTTATGTTCTGGAAGATGAGAATGAAGACTTTCATCAAGGCCTCTGGTATGGTCTTTGGGATGTGATACAAGATAGAAACTATATTCCTACAAAACTCGTTGATAGAGCTAAAGTTCTGACAGAGTGAAGCAAATATGACAATGACGACAATAAGATGATATTACTTAGTAACAAGGCCATTAACATTATAATATATGCCTTAAGTCAGAAATAGTATTTCCACATATCTAGTCTAGAGACGGCTAAAGAGATAGGGAAAACCCTGAAAATAGCCCATGAAGGAACTTTTGGTGTTAAAGAAAGTAAAGTCAACATGTTTAAAACAGAGTTTAAGCTTCTCTAGATGGTTGATAGAGAAAGTGTATGAGACATAGAAGTGGGATTTCAACATCTTATTAACCACTTAACTTCCCTTGGGCAATCACATAGCTCAAGAGATCAAGTATGAAAGATTCTCTATGGTCTTACAAAGGAATGGTAACAAAAAGTCACGGCTATCAAAAAAGCCAAAGGCGAATCCATAAGGTTTATCACTACACTTTTCATAAGCCTAGCCAAATATGAGAGCAAACAAAAATATAAGAAGGATATAAAAAAAAAGGAGTAGAAATGGAATTGCTCTTAAAGTTCAAGAAAGTGATCATGATGATGAAGAGCAAGAAGATGATGAAATGGGTCTAATAGTTTGGAGATGTAAGAAATTCTATAGAAACCAAGTAACTAGGAAATTTCAACTAAAGAAAAGTGCTTTATCATCAAAGGAGTAAAAAGACCAGATTATTTGTTTCAAATGCAAGAAGCCGGGTCACATCAAAGCTCAATGTCCACAACTCTTTAAGAAAGACAAAAAAAAGAAGAAAGAGAAGTTTTAGAAGAAGAGAGTATTTGTTTCTTCAGTACGGGGAGAAATTTCTTCAGAAAATGAAGACAGTGACAATGATGAAATAGCAAACATCTGTCTTGTAGCTCAGAAAAAAAATGATTCAGAGATAGAGCATGTAATAAATACTGAACCAACTTATGATGAATTACTTTCTAAATATAATGATTTATATACTGAGTTCATCAAATTAGTAAAGAAGTTAGTAAGTTCTAAGAAAAGGATACAAAGGTTAGAAGAAAAGCTAAGTGTAAAACCAGAGGTTGCATCAAAGTGTGCAAAATATGAAGAATTAGAAAAGAAAAATAGAGAGTTAACCAAAACTCTCAAAAAAATCACTAGAGGTAGTGAAACGCTTAAAATTATACTCGGGACTCATAGATGTGTCTTTGATAAGTCAGGAATAAGATATGATCATAATTTAGACAAGCATAGAGGAAGGAAAAAATTAGGTAACAAATCATATTTGCATTACTTTTAAAAATATTGCAAATACTTCAAACTTATTTACTCGATGCTCATATTGCAACTGCAATGGTCACTCTACTACTTGTTATCACAAGAAGAAAGGACCCTATGAAATTAATGTTATTTATGAGACTTGTCAAAAGGGAAAACAAGTAAAGTCCTCTTTTAAATCAAAGAAAGAAGTCTCAACTGAAATACCATTCTAAATACTTCATATGAATTTGGTTAGTCCATCAAAAGTCAAAAGTTTCAGAGAAAATTTATATACTCTTGTGATAGTTAGTGAATATTCTAGATTTACTTAGACTTTAAACTTTTCATCTAAATATGAGACTTTTAATGCTTTTTATTGTATTTGCCAAGAAGGTGCAAAATGAGAAAAGTATTATCTATTGTGTCTATTAAGACTAATCACGGAGGAGAATTTAAAAACAACGAATTTGCTAAATCCTGTGACAACGAGGGTATTGATTATAACTTTTCCACACTAAGAACGCCACAATAAAATAGAGTTGTCGAAAGGAAAATAGAGTCCTTACTGTGATGATTAGAGCAATGCTTAACGACAAAGGTGTCTCACAAGTTTTCTAGGTAGAGGCTATGAGCATAATATGTTATATATCTAACTGAGCCTACATCAGACCACTAAACAAGAAACCATTTGATATTTACAAAAGACACAAGCCTAATTTCACTCATTTAAGGATCTATGGGAGCAAATATTTCACCACAACAATAAAGAAAATTTGGATAAATTCAATCCTAAATATGATGAGGGTATTTTTCTTCGTTGCTCTAACCATAGTAATGCATATATACTTCTTAATAAGACAACTTTTACAATAGAAGAGTCTATTTATGTAGTATTTTCTAAAACATAACCAATCTCAAATTATCTAGATGATGAAGCTGAGATAATACATGGTCTTAAAATGCTAAAATTGAACAAAGAAAAAGAACCCATAGTTGATCAACCTAGTAATAAGTATAATGAATTAGATAAAGACCAACCTAGAGCCTCGAGACATAATAGATATCATCCTTTGGACTAGGTTATTGGTAAAGTCCATGAAGGAGTAAGAACCCAAAGACAAGTGTTCAATGAGGTGTAATTCTTTACATTTATTTAAAATATTGAACCCACAATATAGATGAAGCACTATCAGATGACTTATGGATAGTTGTTATGTAGGAAGAGCTAAATTAATTTGAACATAATCAAGTTTGGATTTGGTACCTAGACCCAACAATCATCCAGTCATCAAGACTAAATGGGTGTTCAAGAATAAGCTTGATGAATATGTTATAATCATTAGAAATAAAGTTAAATTAGTTTCAAAAGGTTATAATCAAGAATAAGATATTGATTATGAGGAAACCTATGCTCTAGTGGCAAGATTGGAAGCCATACGAGTACTCTTAGCCTTTGCTTGTATTAAATATTTTAAGTTTTATCAAATGGATGTCAAAAGAACTTTTCTTAACAGATATATAATGGAAGATGTCTACATAGAACAACCTCCTGGTTTTGAAGACCATCACTTTCCATATCATGTGACAAACTTAAGAAAATATTATATGGGTTAAACCAAGCTCCTAGAGCTTGGTATGATTGTCTTAACAAATTCATTATAGAAAAATACTTTGAAAGAGGAAAAGTGGATAATACATTATTTATTAAAAAGAAACAAACAAGATCTATTAGTAGTTCAAATTTATGTTCATGATATTATCTTTTGTGCTACTAATGAGGATCTTTGTAAGAATTTATTAAGTTAATGTAGGGAGAATTTGAAATGTCTATAATGGGAGAATTGAACTTCTTTCTTGGACTTTAAATCAAACAACAGAAGAATGATATTTTAATCTAGTAGACAAAGTACCTGAAGAAGCTCTTGAAAAAGTTTGAATTGGATCAAACTATGAGTGTTTCAACATCTATAAGTACAAGTACAATGCTAGATAAGGATGATAAAGAAAAATATTTCAACTGTAAAAGATATTGTGGAATGATTGGATATCTTCTATACCTCACAACAAGCATACCAAACATACAATTCAGCGTGGGGATGTGTGCAAGATATCAAGTTGCTATAAAGGAATTACATGCTAAAGTTGTAAAGAGAATATTCAGATAGCTCGTGAGAACCATTGATATTAAGATATGGTTTCCCAAAAAAGGAGTAGAATACTTGATAACATACTTAGACTCTGACCATAGAGGATACAAAAATATAGAAAAAGTACTAGTGGATAATGTGAATTCCTTAGTGATTGTTTAGTCTCATGGTTTAGTAAAAGCAATACACTATAGCTATGTCATCAACAGAAGCTGAGTATGTAGCCATAGGAAGTTGTTTGCACAAGTACTATGGCTCAACAACAACTCCAATATTTGAGAATATATTTGAACGAGATTCCAATTCTCTGTGACAACACAAGTACAATCAGTTTGTCAAAGAATCCTGTACTTCATTCCCAGACTAAGCATATTGATATTATATATTATTTTATAAGGGATCATGTACATAAAAAAGATATAAAAGTTAAATTCATCCCAATAATAGATATTTTCACTAAACCACTTGCTCAAAATCAATTCAACTATATTAGGAGAGAATTGGTAATGATAAATTCTAATGAGTTGTAATGATTCTATTTCCTTAAACTAATTGAGCTTATTTTTCTTTAAGCTTTCTTCAGCCTTCATTTTTCTCAAAATAATTATTCAATATTTATGTTTTGATAATTCAAGTTGATAACTTAAGCTTCAGAGTTTATAGTTGCATTTTTGCAAGATGCTCTGTTATTGAATTTGAAAACAGAATCTGACAGAGGATAGATTAATCCAACACTTAATCGATTAATTAAGGAAGGTAACTTTATTTAATCCAACTCTTAATTGATTAATTGTATTCTTCTTCTTCTTCTTTTGTGAAATATGTGATAAATGTCTTATTTTTGTGATATTAATTGATTAATAGTTCTATTAATTGAGATTAATAGAACATCTAATCGATTAATCAATGTTAAATATGTGTTAAATGTTGTTTTTTTGAATTAATCGATCAAAAAATTAATTAATTATAATTAATCAAACAAGTAATCGATTAATATGTTTGAATGTGTATATTTGATAAAATTAATCGATTAAGTAATTGATTAATGTGAATTAATCGATTAATGTTAAGTTTTATCAGCAATCAGTCATGACTCTTCATTATTCAACTTATTCCCTAATCGACTAAACCTCTTTTTCTCTCACCCTCAACCTTTATAATTCCTCAAATTTGTTTGTGGGATACCTTGCTCAAACTCCATTGATCAAAACTTACTCAAAAATTCCTCTATTTCACCATTCATTAGCTCAAATCCTTTATCCTTTATAGTAGCAATAGCAAGAACAAAGACAACTAATCCAGATGAGTCTAAACCTAATCCATCTAAATCTATATCTAATGCTCCTCAGGCATCAATTTCAAAGGACAAGAAGAAGAAATTTCAAACTAAAGTGGTCAAGGATGACCCAGATGTCTCAAAGGGTAAAAGTAAGGATCAGTCGAGCAAGGCACCAATAAAGGTAACAACCAGGAATAAAAGTAAAGTACATACTTTTTAGCCTTCTCCTCAACCTACTTCAAAGAAAAAGACAAGATCACAACAACCTAATTCAAACATAGACTATGATCATGCATTCACTACAATATTGGTAAAGACAATGAAGATTGCTACTGAGTTTCTTAGCAAAAGGTAGAGGACTCCAAGGAAATTTGAAACATTGGATAATGATAAAACCATTATGGATAACTATCTGACCATTAGATTAAAAGGTCAGGAGATTAAGCTAAACTTCAGTTCAATTAATCAAAATAATAAGTGCTTTGACATCAGTACCAATGAAGACTATAGATCAAGTCAGGGCTTATCACATTCTTCTACAAACTAACAAGCCTTTCCCTAGGTCTTTTTCTTTCACCTCGAGTCAGATGTGCAATTTCTACTGCATAATTCACTAATATACTCTCTGTGCATGATCATCAAATCTATCAGCTTTACTTATCTCAACCAGCAGGACTACCTCACACTGGATAAGATAGTCATTAGGGAATAACTCGATTTAGGGGTTTTCATCTATAGTCAAATGAGGGAATTCTTTCTCAACCGATCAAGGACCAACCCTATGAAAGGAATTGGAAGACATGTAGCGGAAATTAATTTAAAATTTTTTTCCATTCCTTGCCAGGATCTACCGTATGTGTTTAAGTCAAGTGAAAAGAAGCATTACCCTTGGTGTTCCTCAGCGACTTCCACAGCTTCTCTTCACGATTGGTGATCTCTTTCCGATCTCAAGAAGATGTCCACAGCTTCTCTCCGCGGCTCGTGCTCTCTTTCTGATCGCAAGAAGTCGACGCCTCAGGTCAGCTTCCTCTACTGGTATCCACACGAACAACGTTCCAACCACGAATGACGTGCTAGCGTCTCCTGTCTCTCCAAGGCTCTCTCAAGAATTTGTCCTTTCCATCTCTATTTCAGCAGTTTCTTATCCGTAAACCTTTTACAGATTCTGTTCGGCCTTTTGTGTTGTGCGTTGTGTGCCAAAAAACATAGCTCCTAAAATCAGATATATAGGATGCTCTGTGTTTTCCTTAACTGAATTGGATCTTGGAATTAATCTATATTAATTCCAAAATTAATACAATATCACATATTGTATAATTTGATAAGAAACTAATTAAATAAATAATGTTTATATTAAATCTGTCCCACAGATTTAATTCACCTATTTATTTAATTTAAATAAAGATAAGATTGGACTATATTTGATTTATTCTCATAAATCAAATTTGAGATATCCTATCAATTTGAATTTCAAATTTAAACGTGATAGAGATTTAATTTATCCTTATAAATTAAATTTTGTAAATATCTCTTATATAAGATATCCTATCAATTTGAATTTCAAATTCAAACGTGATAGAGATTTAATTTATCCTTATAAATTAAATCTTGTAAATATCTCTTATATGAGATATCCTATCAATTTGAATTTTAAATTCAAACGTGATAGAGATTTAATTTATCCTTATAAATTAAATCCTATATATCCTTTATATATAATATATATATACGAATTTATATATATATACGAATATAAATATAAATAAATATATACATTAACCCTGGATCATTCATTGAATTTAGACATGTCTTAGATTCAATAAATCTGGACATCATAACTCGTGTTGGGCTATTTTGTGTGCGACCCTGTAGGCCCATATGAAGTTGGCAGTGGGCCATTTGCTATACTAGCCCACAAGTTGCAAGCGGTCTCTAGCAAGACATAACGACTACCCAAATCATATAAGGATCGATAAACGATGTAACCTTTTATACAACCATATCATGTCCCTTCTGTCACGCGATATTTTAGTAATGGATGAGGCATGGATATTGTCATCATCCTATTCCTGACTGTTATTTTCTCGATCCCTGAGTAGTCTGACTATAGAAATGGAACTACCTTTCCATTACAGTATGGCCATACATTTATCAGACTCACTCATCGAGGGGCCCAGTAATATCTCTCTACGAATGTGAGGGACAAATTCCATCTTGACCATTCATATTCCTCCGCATAAAAAACCACTAAGCCCGAACATAGTCTTTATGATAACTCTGTCAAAAGTGACTTTTGACTAGGTCAAAGCTGAGCGTTTGTCATGTAGGAATCCATGATGATCTCAGGTCAAAGGGTATAGTGACATGGTTTATATATGAGAGAAGCTTATGACGTAACCCATGCAACTCTCTCATAGCGGGTCGGTCCAACACCTTGTACTCTTTCATGTGTATATGAATTTGATTTATATCTCTATACATCTTCAAAGTCATACTGGTCTTATTTTATCTCTGCTCCCGCACAGATGACCGACCAGGGACATTTAAGATAAGATCATAAATTATCCAAGGATGGTCATCACAGTAAACATGCAAATAATATGATAACACAATTGATAAACTCATAAATCAATAATATTTATAAGACAATGATTGGCCCCTAGGACACATTTTCCAACACCCTATGCCTTATCCTTAACTTATCTCCTTCTTCCTTAAGCAATTCAATATTCATCATCTAGAAGGAAGAAAGAAGGAACAAATTATAGCTTTGGGATGTCTCAACTGCACAAGATAAATATCAAGCTCCTTTATGATGCTAATAAGGGACTAATTCCCAAAGACATTCAAGACAAGTAGCCTATAACTAGTGCTTCCTTTCCCTAGAATGAAGGATATTCCTCTGTTGGACCTTAAGTCTCTATTGCACCATCATTTTTAGGTGCACCTATTCAGAGGTATCTGCATACTGAGTTTGCATAGCTAGAAAACATACCAATGCCTCAAGGAAAGAAGCAGACATCAATCATAAGAGGCAAAGTTATGGGATCCAGATACTTCTAGAGAGTCATATTCGAGATTTTTAAGCATTCAAGAAGGAAGAAGAGAGAGGCAATATGCTATTCATTAAGAGGTATATGATGTGAAGAATATATTTCTTATAACATCCTCCTTTTCTTACATCTTAGGGACCATTCAGTAGCATTTGGAACCACTTCTAGGGCCATTGAAGTCAAATCATACAATTTGGAATTTTACTCCCAGCGAGTACTGTTCACTGTGTAAATTTCAGCGGAGTGACCTGACTTCGAAAAATCATAACTAATTCTATAAAAATCAAAATGGAGTGGTTAAAATTGAAACATGAATCTAACATAATTCTATTTCAGGGAAAAATGACTCGTTGACCACGAATTGACCAGGTAAACATTGGTCAACATTCCGAAATCACTGTTCATCCAGCATCCTGTCCCTGATTCCAGCATTCTGGTCGCAACTTTGATAAATCATATCTTTATGTGTAGACATCCAAATGAGACGTTCTATATATCAAATTGAAGCTTGACATGTATACTATTTACTCAAAAAATATAATACATTTATTCAATCATTTACTATTTATAATTATAGCTCAAATGTCACTGCCTCCCCACAAGTTACTGTTCACAGTGACAATTTCTAACAATTATACATACATGAATCACACATCAATCATGCTAAACAATTAACATCTCTTCATGTATCTTTATCTCCTCCATCTTGAGAAGACCTGCTGTAATTGGATTGATATGGAAGGGGTGAGATTCTGGAGAAATCTCAGTAGCAAACAACACTAAACAATGCATGCATTAATGTGAATACTTGTGCTTGCTTGTGAAAGTGTTAACATTGCATAATGTGCATGCTTCTATGTTACATATGAAATATAATTGGCCAAAGTAATCATAGAAATAGAGCTTCATACATAAGCACATATTCAAACACAATTCAACAAAGTCATAGCACATCAAGTATAACATTCAATGCATACAAGTTTAGGATTAGTTCACTACCTGACATGTAGCTTTCCTTCTAGCTCTTAGCCTTTGCTCTAAGGTTCATTCTTTCCATAGGTCAGAGCCTATACATAGCATAATAATATCTTTATTATTATTCTATCAGTATAGCTCTAATTAACTCATGATTAACTAGGGGTGATATCCTTAATTTGGCATTCCCCTGTCTTTCTTTCTACCTTTAGTTACCTTTATTAATAGAGATATTTCTCTATTCTAACCACTAAGAGCAATCTATACTTTATTAGAGTAGAGACTAGATAAATTTCTTACCTTATTACTAAGCTTTGCCCAGTCACTCGGCTCCTCAGACTGCTCCTGGCTCCACCAGAACTCCTTCCTTTCTTTCTTTCCTTTCTTTCCTTCTCTCTTTCTCTCTTCTTTCTCTTCCTTTTCCTTGCTAGGCCGTGGTGTGCCTTGGAATGGGAGGGGAGTGGCCTATTTATAGGTGAGTGGAGATGGAATGAATAGTCCAGATTGATTCATGATGAATGGCTCAGATTGCTTGCTTCCTCAAGAAGCTTTGCCTGCATCATCATGATGACATCACCCTCCTTGATGAATCACCACTCATGACATCATCTAGGACACCTCAAGGGTATATGTGGCAAAATGTGGGGCCCTTGGGACACCTCACTAGCTGACTCAGCCTTTCCAGAGAGTTCCAGAGTCTTTTCCCTGAATGGACGGCCGAGATCGTGCCACGTGTCCTCTTGCTTTTTCTCCTTTTTCTCTAATCATGCCATGTGTCCTTTGCTTTTTCTCTTTTACTGTAATCATGCCATGTGGTGCATTGTGGGCCCCATTTATGTCCTCTCATGATTCCAGATCACTTTACCCAGTTCTATCTTGGACCGGGTCACTTTACTTTATTGAAAAAGCACTAAAACAATATTTTAATGCCTCTTGGGCCCACATTCCTCTTGGGCTACGTTTTTGGGCCTTTGGATTGTCATCTTGGGTTTCTAACCAAGCCCAAGCACTCTGGTGGCTCGGTTCCCAAGAAACATCCTTAGTAAATTACCATAATGCCCTTAATACCTCTTTAGTACTTCTAGGGGCACTATTGTCTTTTCATACCTTACCAGAGTATCTCTTGACCCTGGTCAACTATCCAGATACCCTTTCTTAATTGTATAACCTTAGTTAAATAATCATAACACCCTTTTTCTGACTCTGACTTAATGACACAACATAGTGGCATACCTTCAGTGGCATTTTCGTAATTCTTCATTTTTCTCGGTCTTTATTAGCCCTGGCCCATATATTTATCTAAAAATATCATTGGGCCTACAAGGTGCCATTCTGGACCCTCTGTATGATCCACTATCTTTATGGGCTCAATTCCCGAGAAATTCCCCCGAAACCTATTTATCGGGTCTTTTAATCCACTGTTAATTCTGTAGTAAATTCCACAGAACTCCTTTTTGAGCTCTGTCAGTTTCAGAAATTCTTATATTAATTATAGAAATTTACTGCCACATTTCATATGATTCTGAGGTCTAGAGCATACCGTACTAATTTTCCTTTTCTTTAAAAATTAATATAAATCTCTCGAGACCTCATATCAGAACTCTGTGTTGTATCAAACTAATCAGCATAATCTTCTCTATTTACTGAGACCTCTACTCAATAGGGTCTAGTAGCATTCCTTTTTCAGGCTATATACTGGGCTTCTAAGCCTAAAAATTAGGATATGACATTTCTCACCTATCTAAACAACCTTGGACCTTCTATCTCTGAGGAAGAGCTCAGGGATCAGTGACCTACTTCAAAGCCTCAGCATGACTAGCATGTTCCATCTTCTAACACTGATCCTATAGTTCCTATCTCTTCACCATCTTCATCCCCAACATCTGTAATCCCTACTCTTTTACTAACTGTACCCCTTCCTTCTATTTCCAATGAACCTAGCCTTCTGTTACCCCTACTTTCCATGATTATTCATTCAATTCTACCCTAACCCTTTTGGGTGATGTCAACAAGGGGAGAGAGGAAGTGATGAGAATAAGGATGATTCATCCCTTGAATCAATTGACTGACTGCTATTTTTTATTATCTTGTTTCTTGTTTTATTGTATAACTGATGACTGACTTATTTATATATTATTTTAATATATTCAAGTAATGTTAATTAGGCTCTATTTTAATTAATGATGATCTCATGTTAATTATTTTGATTCCCTTGGTTTTTGTCATCATAAAAAAGGGTACAATGTTAGAATTCATACTTAATGATGTTTTGATTATGTCAAAATTAACTCAAATTATTTATGTAAAATATCATTTAATCAATCAAGTTATTTATGTGTTTTTAAATAATGCTAAAATTGATAGAATAAGTTAGATCAAGTTAATCGATTAATGAGTATCATTCAATCGATTAATTGAATATTTAATTAATGTCTGGACATTGCTCTTTATTATTAAAAAGAACGTCAATTAATCGATTAATGAATATCCATTAATCGATTAATTGTTCTATTAATGTCATGAAGTTGCTATATGGAATTGAAAAGATAAGTCAATTAATCGATTAATTATAATTAATCGATTGTCTATTTGATTAATTTATTCAGAACTATTTTTCCTTTACTAAAAAATAAACTCTATTAATTAATTAATTAATCGATTGATCTATATTAATGCATTAACTGCTTGATTAATTAGTTCATAATCATTTTGTGAAAATTAAATCTGAATTCATTAATCGATTAATATACATTAGTCAATTAATTGTTGGATTAATATATTTATGTATTAACTTCGCTTGAGACATTAATCGACTAAGGATTCGATTAATTTATATTAATAGATTAATTGTTCGATTAATACTATAAATTTTACTGATATTCATCTTTTTCTATTGGAACTACTTGTATCATTATTTGAACTATACATGTTTGAATTAATCACTAAGTATTCTTCTATTTCTCATTAATATTCAGTCATGAACCTCTAGAGAAACTTATCTTGTCAAACTATATTGAATTTGATTGAATATTCTGATCAATATGATGCTCTATTTTCTGTTCTTCTCATTAATTGAAACATTGATCGAATTAATGATGTTTAATTGATTAATACAATATATACTTTTAGAAATCCGTTTGAACCTTATTAAAACTTGATCTTTATAATGAGTTTTTTATTAATTGTTCATACAATTAATCAATGCTTAAACTCCTAACAAACATGTTGAGATTGTGTGTGTTCAGAAAAGGCTATAGTTTGAAATGATGAAGACTACATCAATGGAAACTTGCTGCATATGGCAAAACATTAAATTCTCACCTACCTGCCAACGACATCTTCACTTTAATGGTTATAAGTTTGAGTCTAACATCTACCAAGCAAAATAAATGCTATTTAAGAAAGACTCGGCATTAATGAAAAGAGATGAACAATGACTGGATTTTGTTACACTCTTTAATTTTTCATTCATTATTTTGTAACCCGATATTCTTGTGCTTTAGTGTTCATCATCATATATACTTTGTGAGAGATATTGATAAAATTTTCATCCATTCTATAAACTTAAGATATTAGATCTCTTAAGTTAAGATTATTACCTTCAGGGAAGTAAGGAGAGTAATTAAGATGGATCACTTGTTGTACTGAGATACCAAGAGCCCATTCAAATCTTGGGATATAATTAAAAATTTTAAAAGGCCTCTAGGAATTGGACGTAAGACAAGTGGATTGGTCCAAACTAGGATAATCTGTCTTGTGTTGATTCTTCTATCCTTCAGTGATATTTTTCTAATCTCTATTCTCTTTACTCTATTATACTTTGGTTATCTTTAAGATTTTTAAATTTACATTAAAAACTTCAAAACACAAAGTACACCCCCCTTTTTGGGTGTTTCTACCGAGACTAACAGTAACCCTCTAGATGTTGAAGATGACCTCCAGCCAGAATAACGTTGTTTTGAAGCTGTATTGAAAAAAAGAGGTAAATACTGCTAGCGAAAAACATTTGCCTGACAAAAGGAAAAACATTTTTGTTTTTTTGGGTTATGGTAGGGCCATACCAATAACAAAAAGAAAGGAAATGTTTTGGTCTAGCTTAATCTAACCTAATCTATTTTTTTACAAAAAAATTAGTAAGAACTACCATGTGGAGTGTGAGCCACGTGACATATCCTCATTAGCGCGTGGGCGACATAGCAGCTCAACACGCAAGACCCTAAGAGTGGGTGTAAGCTAGTTTTTTTTTCCTAAATTTTGCCTTCTCAGGGCTTGTAAGAGAGCGTGATATCTACGATTGAAGTATGATTTGTCCATAAAAATCTCTAAAATCAATATATTTATTTTAATATATAATTTGCATATTTTAAAGGGAAATTATAAATTGTTTGTAAATATTCAATATATTTTTTGGTGTTTTTGTGTTTAAAATTTGTGTTATTTTATTTAATGAATCTCATTTAAATTGCAATCTGATTATTCATGTATAATCTAAATATAATTCTTATTAGTTGGAGCTCTTAGAAGATGAGACTTCTAAATATTGTGTTTTATTGTTAAACTACTTGCATTGAATTCTTGATAGCACATAATGATTATTTCTAGTATCTGTGTGACAAGAGGTATAAAAGTATACTCCTGATCATGGATCTCGTAGTGTTATTATTTTCTAATCAAGAATAATATAATTACATGACATTGTATTATTCACTGTGCTATATGACCAAAATGTTCTTAGGTACGATTGTCTTTAGAAGAGAACTCATATTTGCCTAAGAACTGAAAATGGCTACAAAGAACAATATTTCTGAACTAAATAAAGGTGAAAAACTCAACGGGGATAACTGGGATATCTGGCACCAAAAGGTCTAATATATCTTAGAGGAACAAGATGTTATTGAACCTTTTAAAGACTGCTATGATTGAACCTGAGGCTGGGAATTCAATCCAGCACAGGAGAGACCAAGGGACTTACCAGGCTTAGAGGAAGAAGAATAGCATAGCTTGAATCAGCTTCTTAATACTATGGCATATGACATCATATGCGAATTTGAGACGCACAAAATAGCTCAAGCCATGTGGATGATGCTAAAGGATAAATTTGGAGGTATTTCTACCATTAAGCTAAGGAGAATGACAATTAAGTTTGACACATTAGCTTCTCAGTGTCATGGCATATAACATCATGTGTGAATTTGAGACGCACAAAATCGCTAAAGCCATGTGGATTATGCTAAAGGATAAATTTGATGATGTTTTTACCATTAAGTTTAGGAGGATGACGATTAAGTTTGACATCTATAAACTTAAGCCAAACACTCATATGAAGCAACATGCGAGAGAGATTGCCAACATGATCAGAGAACTGAAGGAAGCTAGTCATACATTATCTAATAAACGGTAAGTGCAAGCTATGATCATATCGCCTCCTAGATTTGGAAATGAGAGTACCAATCCTGTGTTAGTGCAATATGACAATAATATAGCCATAACGTATACTACAAACCCCAAGTATCATAGTAAGACCAAGCCAATAGGTAAAGAAGTCTTTGAGAGACATGTAAAAGCTCTTTGTATGCATAAAATGTGAAATGCAAACCTTATGTAATGCTTTTATAATTAATGTAATTGTATTTTTCATCATTACTTGATGTATTTATGTGAAAGTATACAATGTTTAGTATGCCATACAGGTTAGAGAGGTTAGCTCCCTCACACGAGCAACCGCCTTTGATGCTTAAGTATAGTGTGCAAAGATGAAATATTTGTATTCACTAGTAAAGAGGTAAAGAATACTGATACAGTAAAGAAGAAACACAAACTATATGTTATATCGGCTAAAGTGTGTCAAGTCAAGATAAGACCCTTATACATGAAATTGGATCGAACCATGGAAACCCACTACTATGATGCATGTAGCCAGATAACAAATTCTTCAACGTCGATGTCATAGAGATGAAGTTGAAGAATTTTGGTTTAGATACTGAGAGTGTCTAGACTTAAATTTTTATGGTGTTTATAATAGATTCAAAATGATGTACGCTCTTAAAATATAAGAGTAACATCATAGCATATAATTAAGACTATATGTGCTAGAAGAACTATAAAAGGGAAGCAAGTTAAATATCCATATTTTATTGTTGTGGGAGTCCCAAAAGGAACAATCCTTCCATTGGTGTCTTTTGACTTTGACAATATCATGGTGATAGATATTTATTTCAATGAATGCTACTTTAGCATATATCCTATAATCATGATAGATAAGATATAAGGAATTACAATAGGAAAGCAGTTGATCCTTATCGAAGTGATATATGGGCAAAAGGAAGATTATAATATACATACGTATGCTAGTGTCTGTGACATATCACTTATAATATTTTATTTTTATAAGCATGTGCACTAGGCTTACAAGAAAGACAAACTGAGTCAAATATTAATTTGAGAGGGATCAAATTGGTCATAAACAAGTGTATATCGGTAAATCTATGATATCTGAGGCATATTATTAAACTCAAACTACACGAAGGAAATGTTGTCTTGTGCTGATCTTGTAAAAGGGATTTCTAGTATAGGTACCTAGATGAAGATGCTAAGCCAATGCAGTTATGATAAAGCACTTATTATGAAAGAAGGAAAAGAGAGTATAAACCCATGATCTCTAAACCCCCAAGTGTAAGCAGGAGACGTAGGAAAATAGACCGTTCCACCCTTAGTATAATAGGCCCAGACCCATATATGTGTGGGGGGTTAAAGTAGAAATATATAAAGAGTTGGGCTATCATTTTGAATATCCTACAATATTCAAAATGATGGAAACGATTATGAGGTAACCACTTACTCCCCTATTATTTGATCATGCATAACTGGGGAGCATCAATATATTGTTTTCGTAATATAGAAACTTTTGTGTAAGTGATCTGTGTGCGTGATTGCTCTATTCTCTTAGAAAGATAGAAACTCTATATTCTCCTCTCTAGTGTGCCTTTGTTGTGTACTAGATACTTGAGTCCGGTGGTGTCAAGTTGCCTTATAGATACCTGAAGCGAGTGAACCGACGATAGGAACACCTAAAATTCTATAATAGCTATAGTTAAACTTTTGGGGTGAATGCATATATATCATCAGTTGCGTATATATCTTCATAATCTTTGGAAACCTAAGGGATTTTTTTTTTCATATCTTAGATCTTGATGATGATTGTTTCATTGTCCAATTCTAGGATGAGTTGGATTTCCAAAACGCTCTTGTTAATGGCCCCTAGGTCATTTTTAGTCATTATTTAACAGTTCAACTTTGGTCTCCTTTCAAAACACATGAGCGTGTCATTAATCAAGTTGTTGTGTCAATTCGTTTACCTCGCTTACCGACAAGGTATTATTACCACAAGAACATAATTTGTTCTATTGGTAATGTTTTGGTGGAGTTATTAGAGTTGATTACAATATTGAAACTTGTGAGAGGGGTAAGTTTGCTCAGCTTGTAGTAGTCATTGATCTTACGAGGCCGTTAATCTCATATTCAAGTGGATGGTGAGACATTTTGTTGAATAGGAGGTGTTCCAACCATATGCTTTCATTGTGGCAGATATGGTCATCTGGAAAATTCTATCTCAGAAAATGGAAATACTTGCACTAGTGCCTAATTAGATGAAGTGTCAGTGCGTGCAAAATCCTTAGTTGATGAAACACGTGAAAAAAAATAATTTTGGCTTTAGATGCAGGTCTAAAGACGTCGTTGCAATTTTGACAGAGGTGTCAGGAGAGAGAGAGGTAATAGCCATAAAAACTTGTCATAGCATCACATTTTTGTATATTTGGAAACAATCTAAACTTAATTTTAAATTTAAGTTTGGACAAAATTTAAATTTTAAAAAATTTTAAAATAAAAGGCTATATTTATTTTAAAAAAAATTGGACTAAACTATAGTTTAAAATTAAAGTTTTAGATAAACTGGTCAGAGTAGCTTATGGAATAGTAAAAGAGTTTATGGATTAACTAATTACTATATTACCCCTACTTTTTCTTATACTCTCTCTCCTCTCTCTTCTACACCCTCTCTCCTCTCTCCTTTCTTTTCTATATCCTTTCTCCTCTCTATTCTCTCCTCTCTCATCTCTCCTATATTTAATAATCATACACTTTTTCATAATTTATCAATAATAAAAGTATTTCAGGAAATAACTATACAAACCCTCATTTATTCAATACTATTTTTTTTTCATAAACTCTTTTCCAAAAACTCTTTTCTAAAAACTACCTAAAAACCTTTTTTTTATAAACTCTTTTTTTTAAAATCTTATCTAAACAGACCTTTAGTAGTACTTGACCAAAAAACAACTTTGGGTGAGGAGAGAGGCATGAAAACGAGGCTGCCCACCATAACCCACCATAACCCCGGCGCTAAGTATGATAAGTCGTGTAACTTGTCACAAAATAGGATAAATAAAAGTTAGTTTAAGCCCTTCCTTAGTGGCGGGTTAATCTATCAAGCTGCTAGTTTATCATTTTTTTAAAAAATATTTTTTAAATATTTTTAAAAAAATATTTTTAAATTTTTAAAATACTGATAAAAATTTTTAATATCATATTAGTATAATAAAAAATTATTAATTTTATATTTTTAAATTTTTTTTATTTTTTATAAAAAAATTTAAATTTTACAACTATAAATCTAAATAAATATTAACATAATATTAATCAATTATAATATGTCAATATATATTAATAAATAATTATATTTATTAGTTTTTGATAATGAGAATATTTAAAGTAATATTTAAATAAAATAAATAATAATATTAATAAATTTAAAAAAAATAGGGTAGGGTAGGGTAGGGTAGGGTAAGGTGGGGTGGGGTGAAGCCAGCCCAAACCTACCTTAGTTTGTGGTAAAAAAAAGTTTAACCTATATGTTGTTGAACCCGTTTTATCATATTAATAGTAGCATAATCGGGTGTACGAAAAAGCCAGACCAAATACGCTGACTAAGGACCAAAATATCAGGCACAAAAGTTAAGGAGCAAAACATAATAAAAATGACAGAGTTAGAAGTAGCCCCAAAGACATTTCTCTAAGGACCCCCAATAAAGTCTGTTTTTAATTCCCCATACTATAAATCGATGCAAGCCCAGACCACTCTGAATGGTGATTATAATGGAGTTTTTGTTGTTGATGGCATTAGGGACCCACATCATAGCCAAGCCCAGGCCCAAGTTCTAGACGATGTTTCTCTATCTCAAGATCACATTTCAACATTGGGCCAACAATCCTTCACCCTTAAGCCACCTAACCCAAGTTCAGCAAGTAGAGGCTTCAAGATCTTATCTGGGCTCAATTTTCACAAATTAGGAGCCAAGCCCAATGATAGTGGTATAGGCCCCTCTGTTCATTTGATGAAGGAAATTGCTCGCAATGTGCAGGAGACTCAACATGATAATTTAAACCAGGATGATATTGCTATGCTAGTTGAGGGAGTGGACTTCAACTCCCCTTCTTTACATTAATTTTATCTTATGTCCATTATTACATGGAATTGCCAGAGAGCCTTAGATAAAAGGTTTCCCTCTATTTTTAAAACTCTTGTTGCTAATTATTGTCCTGATATTGTTGTTATTCTGGAACCCTGTGTCCAGGGATCAAAACAAATAAGGTCATAAAGAGGCTTGGCTTTCTTTATTTACCCCCATTAAATTGAAGCTAGAGGGTTCTCTAATGGGATTTGGATTCTGTTGTCTAATCATGTGGAGGTGCATGTTTTATCTAATCACCTTCAATTTGTTCATATGGAAGTTTGTTACTTGCCAGCCAACATTAATTTTTTGTTCACTACCATTTAAGGTAGTCCTTAAGCTTGGTTCAAAATTTTATTTGGCAAGATCTCTCTTTGTTGGCTTCAAGTTTGGATTCCCCTTGGTTGCTAGCAGGTGATATTAATGCTATTACTAGCAGTGATGATAGGAAATGAGGCTTCACTCGAGTTAGTAGTGGTTGCAGATTATTCAACTCTTTTATTATTTGACATGGGCTTATTGATATAGGTTACAATGGCCCTAACTTTACCTAGAGGTGTACGACTCTTTTTGTGTGGCTTTTTTTTGTACAAAAAATTTTAGATAAATTCGATACCAGTTTTCTACCAAGGTCAGGGCACAACTCCATGGCTCAGAGAGCACTTACATGGGACTTATAAAATCGTTTACCAAAGGATCACTCACAATAGTAATGAGAATCGAATTCACATCCTTATGGGATTATGAGCTCGTTTTTTACTATATATGTTAACTCTAATTGACTCTTTTTGTGTGGCTTGATAGGACTCTTCTTTGTCTAAATTGGATGGGTTTGTTTAGTTCTTGCTAGGTGGATCACTTGCCAAAAATCCTATCAAATCATAGGCCCATTCCTATTAACCAGGTCTTTATCAAAAACAAATTTCCACTGATAAGCCTTTTAGATTTATTTTGGACAAAGAGGAATGTATCTCTAGAGTTTAATAGATACTCTTATTTAAAGTGGCGGAGGAATAACGTGATTAAAAAGATAAATTAGATCATTATAAACTAAACAGTCAAATCAAAACTATATAGTCCACCTATGAAAAGAAAAACTCTACAAAAGCATTCTATTAATGTTAAAGCTATTCAAAGTATGACTAACTATAGCTCTGACTTATGTTAAAATTTTGTCAAAAGTATATGCTTCATCTACAAAAATTTGTCTATTCCTAGCCTTCTATAGTTTCCAACAAAGAATGCTTATGCCAATCTTCCATGAAACATGTAGTTGCTTAGTTAAAATATATCGGGGGAGGATTTTCTTCCAAACACTAGAAGCCAAAGGACATAATTTAAAGATATGACCAATATCCTCAATTCGCCCCATAACAAAGCTCACACGTCAAGTGAGCTGTCATCCTACGTATATACCTTTCCTTGTTTGTAAGGAGCTTTTATTTGAGTAAGAGCCACGTAAAGGTTTTAACATGATGCGCCATTGGTAACTTCCATATTTGTTTCTACACTTTGTCCATATTATTCAAATTAAGAGATTTTGTAGCTTGATATGATGATTTGACAATAAAAATACCTGAAGAGGTTAGATGCTATAAACATAGCAGATGTTACGATGATATGCCTAGATGAATTAAAGTTATATCTTGTAGAACATATGAGGCAAAATATAGTTAAAAAGATGTCATTTCCAAGAACCATCAATATCCATGTAATCAGTTATTGGGTGAGAAAGATCTGTTTTAGGGTGCATAAGCAATATATTTCAGAGGGCTAAGATTAATGACCTAGAAATTTGACTAGAATATAATTAACGAACCATCACCAAGCTTCCATTTAATGTGACAATGTGAATCATACCATAACTTTGATAAATTCTTCCACATATAAGAACAATAAGGCTTAGTAATGGAATCTGATTTAATGTTCATGTAGTATTTACTTCTTAGGACTTTAAACCATAATAGATCAGGATAAGATACAAGTTTGAATATAAGTTTTTGAAAGAAAAGCCTCATTTTGAGATTCAATGCAAAGTAAAGCACAATAACTATTTTCAAACGGTTGCCAAAAGTCTAACCACTTTACAAGATTAACTCCCCGGTAATCAACAGAGTATCCCTAAATAAACTTATGAATAATTTTTCAATTTCAAGACATCACTGAGTAGTAGGGGTGTTCATGGGCAGGGCTGGGCAAGGCAACCCCCCTGCCCGATGCCCTGCCCGAAAAAAGCATGGGCTGCATTTTGCAACCTGATGCCCAGCCCTACCCGATGAAGGCCTTAATTATTTTGGGCTGGGCATGCCCAAGTTGTGATGACATGCTCATGTTGTGGAAAATAATCTGTAATTATAAACTTATAAAATAATATTATATTCATATGTCCTCAAGAGTTAAATAATATATATAATCCACTAAAAATAAGGCAACAAAAAGATAATAATTAAAGTATTGAAATTCATTTCATATAAAACAAAACTTTCAAGTCTAAGTAATTTGTAATTGTAACTTTGTATCAATTTCCCAAATATTGACAAGGATGAAACATCTAAAAAAAATAAAATAAACAATTATAATTTATAATATAATCATATTATGATTAGTAAAGTTAAAGAAAAAGAAAAAATTAATATAGTTATAAATATTAAAAGACGCAACTTACTTACTTAACTACTTATATTTCTAAAATGATACTTTAGTCACAAGTAACTATCATATTCTCCCTTCTAAGTGTAGCATCTAGGGAGAAAAGTAAAAAAAAAAAGAATGAGTGCACATGGGCAGGGCAGGGCAGGGCAACCCCCCTGCCCGGTGCCCAGCCCGAAAAAAGTATGGGCTGCATTTTATAACCCGATGCCCGGCCCTGCCCTATATTTATTGGGCTGGGCAGGGCATTTTTTTCGCGGGCTCAGGTGGGCATACCGGGCCGCGGGCTTTATGAACACCCCTACTAAGTAGTAAGGACAATACTTTGCATCACATAAAAAGGAATGGGGAATAGCACATACTTAACAATAGTGATACTAGCAAGAGATAGATAGCGACTTTTCCAACCTACAAGTTTAGTCTGAATTAGGTCCAAGACATATTTATAAGTTTTAGAGAAAACTCTACCAGTAAACAAAGGGACTCTGAGATATTTCTCAAAAGAGTGTGTTTGTTGATATCCTAACTTATTAGAAATATCATGCTGAGTAGAAAAGCAAAAATTTTGAGAGAAATAAAATTTGTTTTAGACTAGCTTATCTTGTATCCTGAAGAGGACTTGTGAATTACTTGGACTTGAGTGTCCTTTGCATGTCCAAAAATGATCAAATCGTTTGCAAAAAAAAGATGATAAAGAGGTACACCTCACTGTTCCATTTTAATATTATTCCATGCAATAGATGAAACTTCATATGAGAGCATGTGAAAGTCTCTCTATGCATAACACAAAAATGTATGGAGATAACGGGTCTCTTTGCCTAATACCCTGATTAGGCTTAAAAGAAGTAGAATGTTTCCCATTCCATAAAATTTGCATACTTGGGGATGTGGTACAATCCATAATTAACCATATTATAATTTGGGGAAGATGTGCATCCTCCAAAGTGTCTTTGATAAAATCCTATCGTAATCTATCAAAAGCCTTTTCCAGATCTACTTTAATAGCAAGCCAACAACTTCTCCCTTGTTTCTGCCTCATCAAATGAATCACCTCCTGAGTTATAATAATGTTATCAATGATACTCCTACCTTTGATAAAACTTGATTAGTAAGGACCAATAAGATTGGGAAGGATTCCTGTGAGTCAGTTAACCATGACCTTCGTAATAGTCTTTTATATTACAGAACACAAATTTATAGGCTGAAAATCATTGATGAGCTTAGGTATACCAACTTTGGGGATAAGGGCAATAAGTGTATGATTAAGAGTTGGGTTAAGCGGAGTTCCAGACCAAAGATCAATAATTAACTTATGCATTTTTGATCCCAAAATCTGCCAATTACTTTGAAAGAATAATGCATGCAATCCTTCAATTTCTCAGTACTTAAGCAGCTTCATATAAAATCCTGCACTCTTAACTTTATCAAAGAGAAACCATTCCTTAAATAGTCTTAACATCGGAATCAGATATAGGAGAAAACATATCTTTTATAGATGGTGGATGAAATTAAGGATCTTCTAGAGAGTCAAGATTAACAAAAAATTCTTGAGCATGTTCTGAAAGTTGGTTCTCATCTTCGATCCAAATGCCTTGGTTATATTTGAGTTGAGAGATCCGACTTTGCCTCTTTTGAATAACTGATTTAGTATGAAAGTAGGATGTATTTTGATCCCAATGGCAAAGTCATTCTGAGTTTGATTTTTGAATTGAGAAGCTCCTCTTGTAGATAGGTATCTTCAAATTCTACCATGAGAGATTGTTTGAGCTCGATTAAAAAAATAGGAGAAAGGGTGAGACTCAAGACTTTTCTAAATACCTTTGAGACGTTGAAACAATACACTTTTATGTTTCTTTATTAAGCCAAAATTCGTCAAGTTCCAATATTGGGCTAATAAAGTGAAGGGGATAATCCCATCAACTAAGTTCACATTTGGAGCTCACACCTGCTTTACTAGATCTGAGAAGCTAGGATAGGAAAGCCTTGAAGCAAGGAATCTTAAAGGATTATCTAATTTGGATGGGTCTATGATCAGATAGAATTTTTGGCAAATGAGAGACCTAACTATTATAAAAAAGATCAAACGAGGCTTGATTACATAAAGCATTATCGAGTCTAACAAGTAAACTGCCACGCCTCCAAGTATAACTGGGTCATTGAAAACACATATCAATTAGACCATTATTATGAATAAAAGATTTAAAGAGACTACACCCATTGTTTATCCTCCCTGATCCTCCACTTCTTTTTGATGCTTTGGTGGTTAAATTAAAATCTTCCGCTAATAACCAAGGCTGATGGAAGACCCAAAGTGAGAAAGATCCTCCCAAAGATATTTTCGAGGGAGTGGATGAGAGCTTCCATACACAGCAGAGAAAAAGAAGCTAGTTCGTTCGACTATAAATGTTATCTTTATATGAATAAAGCGAAGATGATTAACAAGGACATTCAACTCTACTTTATCTGTCCATAAAATACAGATTCCATCGGAGAAACCTGAAGCCTTCACATGATGAGAATGATGGAAGTTTAATTTTTTTTAATAACTTTGTCAAATTGAACACCTAAAATACGAGGCTCTAAAATAACAAAAAAGTTAGGTTTGTAATTATGAACAAAAGATTTAAAAATTGTAGGGAACCTCCTATCCGAGGTTCTTTGACAATTCCAAATAATAATGGACATAATTAACTAGAGGGGTAAGGAGAAAAATCTACTCCCTCACTAAGCATTGCATTTGCATCTTCTTGTACTTCATTTGACAAGCCTCTAGTTATTTTTTTTTAGTTACCCACCCAATTCACCGGAGCTTTGCCTCGACTACATTCGGATCCGAACCGCTTTATACACTTGGTTATGGTAGGTGAGTCTCTCAACGAAGATTTTTTGCATATGCCAAAATTCAAACTTGAGACTTCGTTTAAGCGATACCGAGCATTTACCACTCGAACTGACCTCCATTGGTCAAGCCTCTAGTTATGTTTTTCATAGCTTTGACATAAACCCCAAGTTCTTGATCATTGGGCCTAGCACCCAGGTTATGAACTATAGGCCCAGTGGAGATTTTCACTACTCTACTTTTGGCAATTGGGTCCGGTGGCTTGGGCTATTGAAATTGTTGGCCCAAAACATGAAGGAATTGAGTACTTTTATTATGAGTAGATGAATTATCATGCTGACTTTGCGGGTTTCTAACATCATGAATCACGATGGCAGTGTTGTTTTTGTTGGCTAGATATGTGGGCATTTTATATGCTGTGAAAGATGCAGATTAACAAATACAATCCTTGTTAATTGCAGTGTGTGCTTTATCTTTTGTCCATCGGCTCATACCTCTTCGCAGCTTTTTGCTCTTTTCCTCTTCGTCTTGGGCCATACGTGTTACTCCGTGGTTGTTGCCTTGCGTTCCTATTTTCCAGAATACCTTGGGCATCATTCAGAACCTCAAATCTCGATGTAGTGGAGGCATTTATGGTGGTGTGAGATGCACCGTCTGGTCCCATTTGCAATTGGCCTCTTCCGTCTTTGCACCTGCATCCATTCACCAACAAGAGTGATGCCACTCGTGCAGGAACTCTGAGGCTTCGTTTGATAAGAGGAGTTTAGAAAGAGGGGAAGAGAAGGGGAGGGATTTTGCTCCTCTCCCCTTGTTTAGCTTACTAAAATATTTAAGAGGGGAGTCCCTTCCAAATTTAGAAGAATTTAGAGGAAAAGTATGATATTATTATTTTATAATATTAATATACCCATAATTTTTTTAATATATTAATATTATCCCTATATTATATTTTATTAAAATATTTTATAAAATAATATAAGGTAAATTTATTTATATAAAAATATTTTTTTTCCCTTTCTTTTTTTAAACTAAATAAGATAATATGAAAATTTTTTATTTTTCCTTCTTTAATATTATTCTAAAGATAATAATAAAATTTTTTACTTTTTCTTTTTTCCTTTTTTTATTTATTAAAATCTCTTCCCTTCTCTTCTCTCTGTTAAGGCAAACATAGCATGAGGCTGGTCACACGCTGGGGTAATAGGAGTAACCGGCAAAGCTTTCCCATTGACCGACACTTTTTTCAGACGTGCTTGTTACAGGTGCCCATACATTCCACAATGAAAATAGATAGTCAAAAGATTTTCATACTCAACAAAAATTAACTCATTATCAACTTCAAATCTTGTAAATCAAAGGCTTATAAGATCAAGAGAAACAGCCAGGCGAGAGAACTTAACCCTATCCCCTTTTTTCGTATTGTAATCCACCCTAATAACTTCACCAAATACTTTCCCGATTGATCTAATGATGGTCTTATGGTACTATCTAGCTGGAAGACGAGGCAGAGGAACCCACCCAGTAACCTGATTAAGCACATGATTCTCTGGTTTAAAAGATGGAGACCAAGGCTACACAGTGAGGTAATGACAAAAAATTACCCAGGGACCATCAATTAAATCACTCTGAAAGTCTAGGTCGTCTTTAAACTTGACAAGGAAGCAATCATCATCAAGGTCAGAGACATGGAATTTCCCTTTTGGTTTCCAGATAAGATGAAGCTGAGTGCGTAAGGCATGAAGAATTATGGTTCGACCTAAGAGCTTTATAATCACCGTAAATCCCATCCTCTTATTCAACACATCAAGAATGTGAGTAGAGAAATTTACTGTGGGAATGTTGCCGTTCATACCGATAGTTATGTCTCCTTGCTTAAGCACAACCTCTTATTCTTCTTCTTGTTGGCCGTCATGAGGAGTTTCTCCTTGAAGGACGGACAGCGATTTCCAGGAGTTTGGTTATCAACATTCTTCGAACTGGGTTGAACTACCGTGGGTATGATGTTCTCCATCGGTGTTTCAGGAACATAGTCCGGTAATAAGGTTACTGATACATGAGGTTCTAGGGAAAAATTAGAGTCTTCCATAACGATGGTTTCATCCCGATCTTTCCTAAGTTTCACTTTTTTTGTGGATCGATCAATTACAGGAGGCGGCAGTTTTTCATCTTTAGGGATGCTGGAGAAAGAGAGAGACGTTACCTCCAAATATGTGATGACAATGGCTAACAGAGCAATAGAACGGAACTAGGTGTGAGATCAACGATGGGGGCCAATGGTTCAAGCGAGCACCAAACTGATCCTCAGATCTACAATGAAAATGTCCAACGAATCAAGAGGTAGCCGATGAGAGCCGACTGAGCAAGAGAGAACCAAACAACAGTGCAGAGGTCTTCATCTTCGAGAATGAATAGTGTTCTCTTTCGAGAATGGACAGTGCAGAGGTCTTCCCTGAAATATGCCTATCAAATCCCTTGGGTGGCTTCGGAGACAGGAGCGGAGACCAGGAGTGCTGCACAGCTGCAGGGCTGCCAGGGGACAGAACAGAAGGCATCGCGTTTGCGAGAGGAGACATGGCACGGAAGGCGTCGTACTGGATATCCTGATCACTAAGCTATTTAGATTTTTATCTGCTTGGTTAACTCATCCAGAATTTTACAGTCTTGTTCATCAAACTTGGGTCCCTGGCAAAGGTCTCGGGGCTAATATTTCATCCTTTTCCTTAACCGCTATAAGCTGTAATTCTCGTGTCTTTGACTTTATTGGTGCTACAAGAAGCATGTCCTGTCTCTTCTTCGTGGCATCCAAATCAAACTTGAAGATCGACCAGATTCAAACTTTCTTATAGATCTTGATCGAAGTTTAAGAGAAGAATGGGAGAACATATGTTTTCAAGAAGAGCTCCTATGGTTGCAAAATCCTCTTTGGACTGGCTCTATTTGGGAGATCACAATACCTCTTTTTGCCATATGAAAACTTTGATGTGTAAGCGTCGAATTACATTACCAAGCTGAAATCCGAGCATTGGATCAAGGATGGGGGATAATTATCTTGGATGGCTCATGATTTTTTTGTTCAGTTGTATTCTCTTGAGGACCCCATCTTTCATCCTTACCCTTCCAAAGGTGCGCTTCCACTTTTAGACAGTCTTGATCTCAGCTATATGGAAAAGGACGTTGTCCTTGAAGAAGTGAAACATGCTTTATTTGAAATGAAGCCGTTAAAATCTCCTAGGGTGGATGGCGTTCATACTTAAATTTTCCAAAGTCAATGGGACATTGTGGGTCCCTGCCTCCTTTCCTCTGCAAATAACTCAATGAGGGGAACTCAGTTAGACCCTCTTCTAAATCGCACCCATATAGTTCTTATATCCAAAGTGAAGAAACCCAGTTTGATCAGCGAGTTTCATCCTATAAGTCTATGCTCTATGACTTATAAACTCCATACTAAAGTGATTGTTACAAGAATTAAGCCTCTTTTGCCGAAGCTTATTAGTCTGTGTCAGTCTAGCTTTATTCAAGGAAGAATCATCATAATCACCCAGGCGATTGTTCATTCTATGAGGACGAAACAAGGGAAAAGAGGGTGGTTTGCTATTAAAGTAGACCTTGAAAAAGCTTTTGATAGATTAAGATGGGACTTTATTGAGGAAAGACTCTACAATGTTGGTTTTCCTGGAAGCCTTATCTCACTCATCCTGTCTTGCATCACTTCTTCCTCTATGCGAGTGTTATGGACTGTAATCCTTCTGCTTCTTTCAAGCCTAAGTGGAGCATTCGACAAGGTGATCCTTTATCTCCATATATCTTTTTATTGTGCATGGTAAGGCTTTGCATTCTATTGATGCTGTTGTTTGTAACAAAGCTGGGAAAACTATTAAAATGGGCCGAAATGGGGTTCCCCTTTCCCATCTATTTTTCGCGGATGATCTAGTTCTTTTTGGTCATGCCGCTTTGGATCAAGTGACAGTCATTCAGAATATTCTACATGCTTTTTGCCTCTCCTCTGGTCACAAGATTAGTCGCTCAAAGACTAAAGTATACTTTTTCAAAAATGTAGCTCCAAGTCAGCGACAAAGCATTAGCACTCAGTTGGGTTATCAACAAACGGATGCTCTCGATAAGTACCTCGGTGTCTCGTTAATCAGCGGTCGAGTCTCTGTTCGTACCTGTAACTTTATTATAGAACGACTACAAGCTAAGCTAGCAGGATGGAAAAGTCGATCATTGTCATTTGCTGGTCGCATCACTTTGGCCAAATCTGTTCTCTTATACGATGCAGAGTGCCTTACTCCCTTCCTCTTGTTTTAAGAAAATTGAAAAAATTATCAGGAAATTTATTTGGGGATTCTCGGAGGAACATCGTGGAGTCAATTTAGTGAAGTGGAATGAACTGTGTCAACCTGTTAAGCATGGGGTTGTGCCTCTTTCAACTTGAGCCCCAAAATAGGGCTTTTCTTTCTAAATTGATTTTTAATATCTTCTCTCAGCCTGATGCCTTATGAGTTCGAATCCTTAAAGGAAAATACGATCATACCGATACCTCCATCCTGACAAACCTAGTGCTAATTCCTCTCACTTGTAGAAGAACCTGATTAAGGTGTTTGAAGATGTTATCCCACATTTAAAGTGGAAGGTAGGGGATGGTTACCGTGTTAAATTCTAGTCTGACTACTGGGTTGGGAATAATGGTCCTTTAAAGCATCTCTTTTTTGCCCCTATCTCGGAAGAAGAACTCTCTAAACCAATTGTTGATTTTCTTGATGATAATTGTCAATGTATTAACCTTTTTGCTCACTTACTGCCCTCAGAAACTTTGCAAGACATCATCAAAACACCTGTTACTCTATGGAAGGTCCTACTAGTTATTGAAATTTGATGCCTAATGGCCTTTCCACTGTCAACTCTGCCTACCAGGTAGCTGAATCTCTTAATTGGGACACTGTCAATGCGCAATGGGCTCATATATGGAAGTTACCTGTAGCTCAGAATGCGTACCTTTGTTTGGCTTCTTTTTAAACAGAACCTATTGACTAACTTTGAGCTATATCAAAGAAACATGACTCAAGACCGTACCTGTACACTTTACAATTAACCGGAGGAAGATTCAGAATTGCCCATTGGCTTCATCGATATGGAGGAAAGTTCTCCCGCAAGACGTGTGCAGACTTTTTTGGACAAAACATAGGGCCTTGGCTGAGAAATAACAGTTTGGATACCTCATGGAAGATAGGTTTTTGCATCATTTGTTGGAAACTTTGGGAGATTCGGAATCACAGGATATTTTGCAATGAACAATACACAATAGGCAACATCCTAGGAACTATTAGTCGTATAGTTAATCATACCGTCAAGAATTTTTCCTTACAAAGTTTCTTTATGTAAAGTCACAGTTTACCTTTGCTTCTCTATACAGCTTGCATAATTTACCTTTGCCTCTGTACAACTTTCTTACTGAAATGAAATTACCCCTTTCACTAAAAAAAAAGATGTTATCCTATATCTTGTAGCCTTTCACAACGAAATGGTGGGATATTTTTGGGAATACAGACAATAAGAGAGAAATTTTACATGTCAAGACAGGACCAAATTTGTATTAAAAATAGAAGATACAAGGGGAAGGCTACTACATAAACATCTATGAAAAACTAAAAACCATATTTTTGTGCTCATAACAAAAGTCATCAAACATATACCGTCTAGATCTGATCTAGATAGTTTAGATTTAATTTTTTTCACTTGATATTTTTAAATAAAAAAATATGTTTTTGACAAAATGATAGTTAAAGATTATCTTTATTTTACATTATGCACCTATTGCAATACGTTTTTTTTAAAAAAAGATAAGAAAAAAATAGATCCAGATCATCCACATTAGATCTGGATGGTCAGATATGATGAACGTCCAAATTGGTTCCTCAAAGATAGCAACTTTAGCAAAGTGACAATCATGGAATGAACTGATAGATACTAATAAACTATCAGACAAGAGCCAAAGGATACCACTCGATAAACAAGCATATCTTCATATTCACGTCTCCATGATGCCCAAATAGGCATCAAATTCCGTGAGAACAGATGTGCCTTGATGCTAGACCTCCATAGGGTAGCTAACGTCACCTATCATAAACTGGTTTGATAAAAAAAAAATGAAAATTCATACATTGTATTCCAAAACTTTCATATGGAAGACAATAAAGAAACCACAACTAACAACAAACACATTCAACAAGTTGAAGCAAACAAAGGGACTAAATAAAGGTGCAATTGTTGAGCTTCATGAACAATTGACACTTCCAATATGCTAAACTTTCAAACAACTGAAGCAATGGATTAAGGTTGGCTAAAAAATCTAAATTGAGTTTCCTCATCAAGTGGCAACCATTATCATAACCATACCAATTAAGGACCTATCAAAGAAATATGTACTTTATGGTCTTTAGTAGCTTTGAATCTTGAAAACCTTCAAATAGGGTTAGAAATACGCCAAACAGCCTATAAACTGATCTGTATTAGGCTTAACTTGTTTTAAAATAAGTCTAAACTCAGGCTATTTTAAAGACCTATTTTCCTTATTAAGCTTGTCTCAGGCTTCATTAGAGACATGTTTGGTCTATCAAGCCGGCCAATCTATATTTAAAATATTAAAATAATATTTTTTTTCACCCTTGAATCCCTAGACCTCACTCTCACTCTCACTGTCACTCACTTTCAGCTCCTTGGTCGCTTCTCACTTCCTTAGACCTCAAATCTGCTCCTCCTCCTTCCTTATTGCTAGTCTCTACTCCTCCGTCCGTTTATCCTTGATCGTGCCGTTGTGCTTCTGTCCATCCTTGCTCGTGCTCACCCAGTCGTCTTCGTCCTCGGTTGTTCGTCCTTGCTCATCCTTGCACCGCGACCACCGACCAATAAGCTTTATTATCTCTTTCAAGTTCTCTAGCTCATAGCCTCTCTCCTTCTCTCAACAGTCAGATCCATGGATCCATTATTTTGTCTGTTATTTCCTGAAATTACTATTGCTAAGTGAGGAGAAATCGCCGATTAGGTGAAAATAGGTGTAGATTGGAGCTTATTGATGGAATATTTGTAATAAATCATGCTTCATTGTTATTGCATGCGATTGGATTGCTTTATTTTGGGATAATCAAATATGTGGCTTGCTATTCTAGTTTGTGTAACCTCGGGTTCTATAAAAGCTAGGCCAAAGGAAGTAAACTTTTTTTTTTCCACAAATTTTTTTTGAAAGGATTGGGCTTAGATATCATTTTGAGCTAATCATCTATTACTTTCATACATAAATTTAAGAATTCAAAAATTAATATGCCTTTTCAAACACCACAAATAGAATCATAATAAAGTGATACTTCCCAATAATCAAATACGCTTTAACTAATTGTATGTCTCACCTTTTTACCAGTTGAACCTTTTTAATTTTTTGGTACAAATTTTTTTAAAAAAGAGTTGGGTTCACCCATGATCTAAAGATAGGGCGAAGTCTTCATTCCTCTTAAACGATACTAATGTCAGGTAGGACAAGCTATTTATTACTCTCAGGTATAAACATAGACACCTAAGAACTAGAATATCTTCTTAAATGCTACTATTATAATCACAATAAAATAGTATTATCTAATAATTGAATACATTCTAAATAACCATATATTTTATCTTTTTGTCAGTTGAATTTACTACGTGTGTTTAACCCGTTAAAAATAAAATAAAATGGTTTGCTAATGTTAGTATGTTAAAGTGATTTGTTTTGAAAGCATATTTTAACCTTTAAGAATTGAACACGTTCTAAATAATTATATAATTTATTTTTATTTTTTTATTTGTTGAATTTACTATATGTGTTTAACCCGTTAAAAATAAAGTAAAATGGTTTGTTAATGTTGGTATGTTAAAGCGATTTGTTTTGAAGGCGCCTGTTTCAAACCCTACTAACATTTTTTTTTTAAAAAAATGCAGGCCTCTTTAGAAGGCTCTAGGCTAGGCGGAAACAAAAAGAGCCTATGACTACAACTCATGCTCATGGCCTGCCTGTTTCTACTACCCTTACTCTCAAACTCAACATTCCCTCCTCCCCATTCTACATTTTCAGTACCTCGCTTTTAAATTTTTGTAGATATCTCTCTATTCTACCACAATCTCCTCCTTAAACCAACATCGTTTCAAGGAAGACATAGAGAAAGGAAAATTGATTTCCATATTGAATATTTCTAAATCATTAAACTCATACATGGTTACTGTTTGAAAGTTTCTCTAAACTACCTTATTTTGCTTCTTCCTTTCCTTGACCGTTTCTATTAGCTTATTTGAAGTAAATTTTTACTGTACAAGATAATAATGTGAGAAATTTTTATCGGATTGCACAAAAAGCTTTGCCAAACAAATATTTAAACATTTTGTATGATAATAATTTTGTCTTAAATTGTGTAAATAAATATTTTTGGAATGTTTAATATAAATAAGCTTATACTCATCGTTTCTTCAATTTCAATTGACTAATCATGTTGCCTTTTTTTTTATTACCTACCCGATTTATTAGAGTTTTTTCTTGACTATATCTGGATCTGACTCACGTCGCGTATCTGGCTATAGTAGGTGAGTCTTCTAACAGAATTTTTTAACTTATGCTAAAATTTAAATTTAAAAATTTATTTAAAATTAAAATTTATTCTTGTTAGTTAATCGTGTTGCCTTAATGATGGTCGAATGGCCTCAAAATGATTGCCTAGTCCTTCAAGTCACGCGGCCGCTTGCTCGCACATACGGATATATGGCCCATTGCCTATGCTTACCTCTATTTTTATGGTCCATTACATATTCCTACCTGTATATGTTTTTATTGGTAAAAATATATTTATAATCATTAATTTTACATAGGTTACATTTGGCCCTCTTAATTTTCTAAAGTATTATATTAGTCACCTAACTCTAATTTTATTAATAAAAAATGCTGACGTCAGAATTTTAAATATTAACAAAACAATCCCAAACACTAACATATTAAATTTAATTTTAAAAAAATAGATGCCACAACAAAATCATCATTTTAGACTAATAATATTAGAGTCAGAAAGCTTAAAATATATTTTATAAAATTTAAGAATTGAATAAAAAATTTATATAAAGCTAGAAGATCAAATGCGCACTTCTATCTTCTTCATATATCTGCACAATTGTGTGTGTGTGTGTGTGTGTATTGTCATTATTATTAGATAGATTTTATATGGGCATAGGGCAGTAGAGAAATTTCCAAATTAAGGAGTGCCAACTCAGGTTAAGGTGTGAAATTCGAATTAGTTGGAGATGCTAAAGCATAAGAAGTGTGTTGTTTATAACTTGTGGATAAGGAAAGCAAAACTCACAAACTTTTTTTTATTATAAAAAAATTTAGATGAGTTTACATCAATCACCTACTAAGATTAGAGTATAATTTTAAAGTTCAGATAATACTTATAGAGGATTATAAGATCACCTATTAAACTAAAAAATCTCACAAACTGCTAATTAAAGCTATCATTATTCTATAGTACGTTTAGCCTAAACTTAAATTATCTTAATTTATATTAAAACAATAACCATAATTTTTAAATTTTTAATTTAATTTTGAATTTTATTTTATATTAAAACATCTTTTTTTCCTCTTATTCTTTCTTTCTTTTTTTACGTTAGTTTTGTTATATTTACTCTTACACATAAAAAACTAGTGGAGATTTTTGATAAGTGAAAGGATTGCTCACTAGTCAAGACTCATAAATAATGCCTTCTTAAAATTTTTAAATTTTAATATTATATACTGATAGATTTACTGAATATAGTAGAAAAGTCTAGATAAGTTATTATATTAAAGGTTTATTTGAATATGATTTTAGAAAAGGGTTTATGAAAAAAAGTTTTTAGACAGCATTTGTATAAGCTATTATGGAGGAAGTTTATAGAAAAAAATAGTTTTAAAAAAAGTGTTTAGATAATTATTATCAGAAAAATTTTTATTTTTAGTAAATTACTATAAAGATTATGAAATAGAAAAAATAATTTGTTATCTTCTGCACATCACCCACGTACGCTAGATGTTCATTTCTTCTCTTTTTTCCTCCACTCTTCTCTCTCTACCTCCACATTGACAAGCACGAAAGAAGCCAACTAGCTAGCGACCATGACCATGACACGAGCTCAGGTCTCCAACTAGCAACGAGCACTAACGACAACGAGCACCTATCAACGACATACCAAAAGTGATGACGAGGACCAGCATCAATGGCAGATGGCACTGTCAATGAACGACAAAAGAAGAAGGGGAGTGATGACAACAATAAAGAAAGGGGAGAGAGGAAAGAGAAAAAATAAGGGTAAAATAGTAATTGGGTAGTCTATAAACTGTTTTACTGTTTCAGAACCTATTCATAATAACTTATCCAAAATCATGGTTTTAAACCATAATATAGTCCATAAGTCTTTTTGGATCAGTATGATTATTTATTTTAAAATTTTCTTAAATTAAAGTTTAGGTCATAAACTCTTTTAAAATATAGGTTTATTCAGTATATAAACATGCACTAAGTAAATTAAGTTGACTAAATATAATAATTCATTGTGTTATATTAAAAACTAAATCTTATACTCCTTGATCATTAACATACTTAATTAGAAAGTTAATTTTTATCCTAAATATAAAATATATTTTTTATATTTATCAATTTTTTTCAAATTACCTCAATAAGAATTGTGTAAGAGAGAGAGTAATCCGTTAAGAAATATAATTATAATATTTTTTAAAAAATATATTATATTAACTAATTTAATTAAATTTTTTAATATAAATAAATAAATTAAATATATAATATATGAAAGATCATAGTATTTTTTTCTTGTATACATACACATCTATTAAAACAAAATTAATATACTAAACTAAATTAAACAACAGCAATAAAGTTTAATTTAAATTTAAAAAATAAATTAGAATTAAATATACAAAATTAACAGAAGCTTAAGTTGAAATCAATTAAAATAAAAGGAGGGAAAAAGACATTAGCCTCAAAAGTATAAAACGGAAACCCGGCCCTTATTTGGAAGGTACACCATACATTGTTGTCGTTCAGGGGAAGCACAATAAAATATTGGAGTAAGCTAATCAAATTTCATAATCATTCATAACTAATTTAATTGTTTTTTTAAAAAGAAAAAGTAATACGACAATCCAATTGTTCATTTTTTATTGCTTTATTTTTTATAATTATTTAAATCTAAACGGTGGAACTAGCGTCAAGACGAACCAAGGAGACAACCGACAAATTGCATCATATCCATACAACACATGTTAGTCAGAAATCACTCACTTTTAGGTTCTCCCATAGTGCCACGTGTCTCACAACTTATGAGACGTCACCGTTTTGGACTAAATCATTTCTTCATTATGAGAAACGTTTGTTTTTGTGTGTTGTGGATGTGCTGTGCATCTACCGTCCTCTTCCTCCCTGAATCCCTCCTCCGCTCTGCGTTTTCAACCGTTTTTGGCTTTCACATTACCGATTCTTCGTTCATGAACCTTTGATTCAATAAGTGCTTTTCCACCGGCGATTGCAAGGAGGGTTTCGATTTTTCTTCCGCCTATAATTTAGGGCTTTTCCTCTCTTTTTTTCCGATGACTTATGATGAGGATGACGGTGGCGCAGGAGATCTGGTCCCGCACCTCACAATCCGAATCCAGAATGATGATAACAACGGGGGCTATGTCAAATTGGGGCCCGAACCGCAAGATTCTGAACCAGATGCCTCGTTGAGTGAGGCAGCGAGATGTTCTGTATGGTATTGGGTTAAATTGGGGCTGTTCCTTGCATGCTTAGGCTTCTTGGCTGCTGTTGCTATCATATGGGTCGGACCCTTTTGCATGGATAAGGTTTGTCATCACGAACTTGTATAAGTTTTATTATCTCCCTTCCTTGGGCTATCCTTGAATTTACATATTTAGGGGATTGCTTTCTTCTCAAAGGTTTTGAGGCGGATGGGTAGTTTGTATCTCCTTGGAAATGGTGTTTACGATTCTTCTTAACCATGGAGGATTTTCTTTTTAATGTTGCTAAAACATGTACCTTATCTTCTCTTGAACTAGTTCCCCCCCAAAAAAAATCTTGATTCTAACCATGAAATGTGTAGAATCGAGGAGAAATTACAAATTAGTTTCAACTATGATTATTTGCGGCAAACAACTGTACCACGGGACATCGTATTGTTTTTTGTGTCATTTTTTGGGCCTTAGTCTTAAATTTGAACTTTGAATGTGCCACTTGATTAGTAACGTGATCTTTGTTTCAGGGGATTATTCCATTGATTAATTGGGAGAGAAACACATTCAGCAGTCTGGTGTTAATTCTTCTGATATTTGTTTCTGTAGCATTCTTCCCAACGCTACTTTTACCATCTTCACCTTCTATGTGGGTGGCTGGAATGAAATTTGGTTATGGTTTTGGGTTCTTGCTAATAATATCTGCAGCATCTATCGGTGTCTCACTCCCTTTTTTCATCGGCTCAATTTTCCATCATAAAATTCAAGTATGTGCCTTGTTTTTATCTGTCATTCTTAGTTTCTAAAACACTATCTACATTTGTTTGCCTCACCTGTGCTAACTAGGATCCGACATTTCATGATTCTATGCAGGGCTGGTTAGAAAAGTACCCGAAGAAAGCTTCTTTTCTAAGATCTGCAGGTGGAGGAAATTGGTTTCATCAATTTAGAGCGGTTGCTTTGATCAGGGTTTCTCCATTCCCTTACATACTCTACAATTACTGCGCTGTGGCAACAAATGTCAAGTATGGACCTTACATAATGGGATCCTTGGTGGGAATCGTACCAGAAATATTTGTTGCAATCTATACGTAATCTCTCTCTCTCTCTCTCTATACATCCATTCATCTGTCTGTCTATTGGTCTGTAACACGCACAATATTGTTTGTGCTATGAGTTTGTTCGTTTTTATCGGGTTAATTAATAATCAATGAGAAAATGTTGAATTTCTACTATATGCATTTGAAACTTGTCATGTACATTGAAATATAGGGTAACTCTTTTTGTGCAATTTTGCATGTTCATCCTTTGCCATGAAGTTGTATTGTATCATTAATTTGTCTGTTTGGCTTTGGCATGAATATGTTTTTCCCTTATGTGAGTGTACTTGTCTACATTATGCTTTTATATACTATTAGCATATTAAGTTCTTTAATTAAGTCTCATTTTTTTAAAGATTGATATAATTGATAGTCTGGCTAACACCCCATCTTGATTTTCTGTTTCATGGTTTCTCCCCTTGAAATATGTTGTTTTCATGATCAGTATTCCAATGAAGACTGACTACTTAAGCAGCCATTATGAAAATATATCAAGAAATGATTTATGGGTAGCTGAAACTTTAAAGTGACACTGAAAGTGAGATTGTCCTTTCACTTGGTTGTAGTGTCATATATCAGGTGGCAGCTTACTCTGACCTTTGAATTTATGTTTCCTTATTGGTTTGATCATTTGGTGTCTTATGTTTGCTTTATCTCATGTAAACATCTTCATCTCATGTCCTTAGTTTTTACTGCTTCTTGAATTTGACCCTCGGGAATATATGTCGTTGGTAATTGGTTATTTTGCATCTGAATAAAATGCATATTTTCTTTAGAGAAGTCTTGCTCATAATTGTTTTTATTCTGATTTAGATCTTAATTACGAAGATGATCACTTGGGTCCAGCCAACTACCTTTCGTTCTTCCTATCCTCTGCCCTTTTTTGTTGTGAACACATCTTTATTGATTGAGAACTGAGAAATACCCCTTTTTGCTATCCGTTCTGTTAGAATTTGTCCTCATCTGCTCCAACTCGCATAGGCTCTTATTTCTTTTTGTTTTGGGAAGGGATTGTTACTTGGTAACCAATAGCTTCTGTCAATTCAATGATGGACTTCTTTCCTCTTCTCTTGCCTTGTGCAAAACTTTATTGATAACTCATCTCGACCAGCAAAACCATCTTCAGTGTCAATTCTATGCTTTGTTATAGTTGCATCTCTCACTCACCAATATATATGCTTGCCTCAGCACTTTAGGCATTGAGGTGAGACGCTCTCCATGGCTAGCACCTCTCACACCATGAGAGGCATTGCATTCAATGAGGTTTATTAAGATGACTATTGAGTGCCTACTGTGCCTTTTTCATTGTTCTAGACATGCGCCTTAGACATCTTTGGATTTGTAAGCAACAAGAGAAGAGTCAAGTTGTATGAACCTAGCCCAAAAATAAATATATGAAATGGCATTAAGAAGAGATAAGATGTTACCAAACCCAACCTTAGATATTTAGCGCAGCCTTGGAGATTTAAGAGAGAAAAGTAAAATAGTTACTCTTATTTCAACATATTATTTATATGTTACTATATTTACATGTTACTATTATTTTTCAAAATTTATTCAAGCGTTATTCCAAATTTGCATGTATCTATTTTTTGTTTCACTTTAGCACCGTGTATCACTTGTCTCCCTCTCTTGCTCCTCTCACCTAAAAACTTAATTTTTACAGAGGTCTAATGCTTTAACCTCATCACATTGATGACTTTGCTATTGTTGGATGCTTTTCATTTAACTTTATATTTGCGATGTTTTTTAATGTTACCCTGTGGTTAGTTATTCTGGTTAGTCATTTCAAGTGTATGCTTAATAGAGTAGGAAAAGTTGATGCAGAGCATCAAACTGTCTTGAACTCATTGTCGTCTTGACTTGCTGCAGGGGGATTTTCATACAGACTTTAGCTGATGCCTCACACGAAAAGCACACCCTATCTGCCCTGCAAATTATCTTAAATGTTTTCGGCTTCTGTTTAACTGTGGCTGCAGCAGTCTTTTTCACAGTCTATGCTAAGAGACGACTCAAACAGTTGCAAAAGGAAGATGATGTTTTGTTGCAATAATCCAGTATTTTTTCCAGTATTTTTTCAAGCTGGATAGATATGTCTCTTTGCTGCATGAACCAGCTATCATCTCATTTGGGTGTATATGTTGCAAAGCTGGGTGAGGTTTTATATAAATATTAAATAACTTCATCCATGGGAAGGTTGGACGTCAAGTGTACCATAAAGGGTAGAAGGATTTGGTGGAAGATAACCGGAGGTAACAAGCTAACATGACTTGGGATTTAGATTCTCTCAATTTCTTAAGATAGTGACAGGGTTCGTCGTCATTCAAATGGTTCCTACTTCCTACACAGCATATCCATCTTTTGCAAGTTGACACTGTCAATTACTCGAGAAATTAAAATGATTAAAATCTCTTGACTTTGGCTAACACCAAGTGTAACTAAGCATACCACCCCATTTCTTTTTCCTTTCTCCTACTTATATAAGAAATGTGCTTTCTCGTTCTTGGTGTTTCAGTTGTCATTGTATATGAATGAAATCCCCATTTTAGATTGATTGCTTGCCTGGGACTCGGCAAGCCTTTTGGGTCGCTGTAAATCTATTAATTTTTTTATCTTTACTATATGTAGCAGAAAAGTTTTTATTAATTAATAGAGATTGTAATTGACAGTAAGAGACATTAACGAATACCTTTACAATATGAAAACAAACAAATATCTATGAGAAAAAATAAAATAAACATTTAAATTCTTCATATAAGAATTAAGAAAAAAATTTATTTAGTCAAGTTATAATATTTTTTAAAGTTTAGAGAGTAAAATGTTTTTAACCTCTCTTAATAAATGTATTTATTGGAATTTGAATCGAGGAGTCATTTTTAAATATGCAAGTGGATAAGGTTTTTTCTTCCAATAATAACCCTAAAGAAATTGACTAAAACTGGTACTCTTCAATAAGGGAAGAATGTTAAAACAATAATAAATAATTTAATTAAAATTTGTTTCCTCTTTTAGAGTTCACACAAATAATAAGAAACAGTTTTATATTTCATAATGATGAGTTTGATTACCGCAGCTATTGTGAATGTTCATTTAATAAGTGATATCGTAAGTTTCTTGTAAGCACTTTTTAAGTTATGAGACTATGCCCTAATCTTAGGGGGAGACTGAGGCTGAATCTATCTAAATTTTTTTATATAAAAAAAGTAATATAATTTAATTAAAAGCAAAGTATTCTTTTATAATAAGAAACAAAATTATGCTTCCTTTTTACCCCTTATAAAAAACAACAGAGGGAGTACTTTTCTATTTCTCTCTTAATTTTCTGGACCTATATTATTTGTTATCCTTGTATTTTTCAGATGCTGATTTATGAGTATTATGGATATTTCAAAATATCCTTGAGAGGAGGTTCATATCAAATCTTCTTCCTCCATTCCTTTTTAGCATAAAACAATCTCTGTTCTAATAATATTTTTTTTTAACTTTTTGAGTCGATGTGACGAGTGAGTCTTATTTTCGTAGTGTCATACTGATTTCAAAATCTTTCACCGAGAAATTATTTGGCCCAAAAAAACTATTTGAAAAATTAATAATCCAAAACTAAAATCCAATTCTTAAAAAAAAACAGAGATTACAAGATTAAACTATTTGAGAAATTGGTTGGAGAACTAAAATTACTATACAAAATGGTCTTTTTACATGGGTTTAAAAGGACTTTGTTACATCCTATCTGTAACAATTAATGTAGAAAAGATGTAGTAAAAAACATTTTTCTATTAATGAATCCAATTCTTTGATATTTGATGATAATTTATTTTTGGTATAATGAATTCCATGAACAAGGTAAATGAATTCATCTGGTAATTTTTTTTTTCATCATTTCTATTTTGCTATTGTGATGGAGACGTAATAATTGGTATTGAGTTAAAAGGTGAATTGTTGAGCTTAACAATAATCCCTCACAAAAAAGTTTATGGTCATTTTTTGTCATTTTTATTTTTCATTCATTCATCCACTTGTTTTAATTTAATTGGATTTAAATACAGTAAGTATATAAGCTTTAAGGTATTTAATTCTTCTCCTTTTGTATGGACAAGACTTATATATTTACTATACTATTTTCCAATCAAATTACTGCAAGTGAATTTATTTATCATTTATTTATAATATAACTAATTCTTGTGATCATTATTTTTAATCTATGTTTAAATTTAGGATCCACTTGTTTGATTTGATTAGATAAAAGTACAATAAGTATATAAGTTGGACTACTTAAGTATTGTTTCATTGTGTATATGATGAACCAAATAAACGTGTTGATAGACCCTATTTTTAATTTTCATAATTGAATAATTTATGCTGATTAAATGTAAAAATAGTATAAAAGCAAGAGTAAACTACTTCAATCTTTGTCAATACACATAAAGCTAGGTATATTCAACTTAAACTAGAGGCATTACTTAAGCGTGTCTCTCGCGGGCAAAAAGGCTTGGCAATTATGTTTTTGGACCATTTAAAAATATTATTATAAAAAAATAGGTCAGTTTACTTTTGTTGTATTAGGTCTAGACCCATATATATCCTAAAATATTTAAAATGATAGGAGAAACGATTATGAGATAAGCTGCCCCCATTTTGCTACTTGAGTGTGTGACTGGGGAGTACCCTTCTACATTCATAAGCATTTCTTTTTCTTGCTGTGTCTGTTTTCTCTTCTCTTGGTAGACATAATTTCTTCTTCTCTTTTCCAGTGTGCTTTTAATATAAACCAAGAGACTTGTGTATGGTAACAGTACCAGGTCCACGTGTGGGTATTTGAAGCATAGTCAACGACAGGTACACCCAAATTCTTATATTGGTATCTGAGTCATGTTCTTATTTTTTGTGATTATTTCCATTGCATGAAGCTGTCTTTGTTAATTTTTTACCATAAGTTCATAGATAGAGATAAGAGACCATAGTGAATGAAAAACTGAAATGAACGTCAAAACACATTTTTTTTCTCTAAAAACAATTGATTGTCTCTAAAAATAGTATCATTGCAAATAGCTCGTGAAAAGGATGAGAATAGACTCTAAGAACACTAAAAATAGACATAAAATGGTGGAGATATGGATGAGAAATTTTTTGAGTAAAATTGAGTCACCTAAAAATCTTTGATTTAAACTTTAAAAATAGTTACATTACGTAGAGCTCATGAAAATGATAAATGACTCCAAGAATATCGAAAATGAACGTTAGAGGCTGAGTTATTGAGGTGACATCAAATTTTGACACTGTTGCTAAGGAGTTAATTCCCTTTACTCCTAGATTAATTAAGTGTGTTCTTTATATTTTTTTTTTGCATTCATTTTCTTAGTTTGTAGTAGAGTCTAGTCTTTAGGTATTTTTTTTCCAATTTGGTAAATTTCGGTTTGGTCCTCACTGTTTTGCTATAATTGTTTCTGACTTGCCCAAAAAAGTTTGAGAAAATTTATACTACAAGTTTTAGACATTCTAAACATTTTAAATAGCTTTAACTGTTATGTCTGACTTATTTTTGTCAAATTAGGACATTTGAGTTAGTTTTTCTATTTTTATTTTTTTAGTTTATCTGTTATTCGCATTGTCTTTGTTTCTTTCTCTAAATTATATGATAGTTTGATTTAATAATTTTTATCTAACTATGCCCTCCTAATCTTTCACAGGTTACAATATTTCAAGGGATCAGACAGAAGTGCAAATATACTCCATTACATAGAACATCCATGAATCTTTTATTGAATATTGGGTTCGATTCCAATACTCTTGCACAAGTACCCACATTGCCAAATACCAGATGAATACTTCATACTATATTTTAATAGGGGATTGAAAGAGTAGGATAGAAAAAGAATAGATGGTGTGGCAGGAGGAGACTTCTTGGAGCTAATTACAAGGGCTTATTAGATTATTTGTTATGAGTAATCAACAATACATGGCTTAATTGATACCTCAACTATATCATGAACGACTCTCACTACATAGACCCCACTATAAGTCTCAATTTACCGTATATGTGATATCTTACTAATCCCCAACCCAGCCATGCAAGCCATATGGTGATTATCGGTTTAATAATCCTAGAAGAAAAAGATATACTAATTTAAATTTATTCTTCTATGTCTTTTAACAATTTCCTAGAATATGTTGCATTTTAATGATTTATTTATTTTAGGTTAGTTTTTCTTTTAATAAATTTCACCTTTAACATATGACTCTTTAATCATCTTCCCTTCTCCTTTTTATATATGATTTAGTGTTGTGTTAAGGACAATACATGGTTTAAGTGTGGGAAGGAAATGAATTTGATTGACTGTTTGATTGAGCTCTTGAAAATGCCTATTTTTCAAGAATTTTTCATAGTTATACTGCTTTTAAGAACTCTTGTTTTAAAATATCATCTTGACTATACTAATACATGTATGAACATTTCAAATCCATTGTTAATCATGATAGTTCAATTAATCAATATTATGAGAGTTATCCTATAAATAGGTAATATAATACATTGAGAACAGTTAAAGTCTTCAGTGAGGCTCTGTGAATATGAATGAAGAGAGATAGCCCTATTTGAAGGATTATTGGCCTTAAATTTCTAAATTGAGTAAGTACCTTCTACATTAGTTTCTCTTTAGAACTTGTCTTAGTTTTTTTATTTGTTGTCTAACTCATATGCAACCTTTTAAAATGATTGATGCCATCATATTCTAAACTACTTCTATCCCAAATACAAACCCATTACACATTATAGCTGTAGTCACTCCTTTTGAGCCCATCACTTTTCTTTTTCTATCAATTTTATAGAAAGTCATATATGAATGAACATCTTTTTGAAATAAAATTTTTATTCATGTAAAAAAAATATTATTATTGCGATGTTATGCTATATCTTTTATATACATGGTGCCAAATTAAAGAAAAAGAAGAAGAGGAAAAACATATTACACAAAAAAGAAAAGAAAGATAGTGCAAGGAAAATATACGAAAAAAAGGAAAGGAATAAGGCACTATTATCAGCTCTTATTGGCACAATTATCACCCCTATATCTCTTATGATATAAATTCATGCTATATATTCATTACTATATGCATATACTATCTATTATTCAGATTTCATTCGACGTGGCATGTTTCTAACATTACAAGCTTATAAAGTTATCTTAATTAAAGAATGAACTTGTAACTGGCAGAAGAGATTTATAACTATTACAAGCCTATGGTATAGGCTAGTATATGCATGTTTAAGTGAAATGACCCAATAAAAGGTGAGATGAGTGAAATAGACATATCCCTGGGTGTACTCTCTTCTATCATGTCCCTTGTCTTAGCTGTATTAATAGAGATTATTCTTATTGCATTAGTTATTCTATGACAATGGCTGAATTTAAGGATTTGATTGATTTACACTTTCATGCTCAAACTTGTTTGATTCCTCTATTTGTTTTTAGTATCTATCAGAATGTTCTTCTTTGTTTTGCCCAATAGTGCAAATGTTTAAATACAGGTAAATTTGATAAATCCCTATTTTATTATAATATTTCCTATTTATTTGAGAGAATTTATCATATTTAATAGGCATTATTATAGAGATTTTACTCATTTTGTACTTTAATTGACTATATGAATTAAATAACTAAAAAGTTATTATTTGAGTTTTTACTAATTTTATTATTTTCTTAATCACATGGATATGCATAGAGGTATTTTTATATTTTGTAATGTTTAGAAAGAAGAGAAAAATAATTAATTATGACTGGACCCACTAGCCTATAAAAAGAGCCACCTAAGATTAATGAAGTATAAGATGATGAATATACATATTAATGTATTAAAAGTACATTACTATTATCAAATTAGATATCATAATTAGATAAAATTGTTTTATCCCTTTTTAATATATTAGTGTGATATTAATATTTGAATTAGTCAAAGTGCATCTTTCAAAATTTAAATTAATATCCACTTTGAATATTTCAAATATATTCTCCTAATATCCTAGATGAAAGATTTGAAATATTTTCTCCCAAATATTTTAAATATCCACACAAGATATATAAATTCATCTTGATTTGTATTTTATAACTGGATACGTGATTCAATTTAATATATAGTGTCATGAATAATGGATTCATGTATTAAATTATTATATTATCTTAGGATTGAATTTCAAAAAGATAATCCAAGGCTTTAAGGACATCTTTGTAGATCAGAGGATAACTTGGATTTGAATACAAGATAATGAGGATAATAAAGATTATTATTATATTTTAGAGAATCAATCAATGAAGAGACCTATATCAACATGACTCACTCCTAAAAGCTATATAAAGACTCCAAGACTCCTCCATTCACGACACCAGCCACCACCACATCACAATCATCTTCATATTTTTCACAATTTCATCATTTTCCTTCTAAGTTCTTGAGGAGATAAGTAGTGGCTTGAATTTCTATACTTTAGAGTTAGAAGTTGAATAATTTTATGTTTTGACCTTTTCTTTTGTACACATTTATGATTTCCTAGATTTAGACTTTGAGATTTATATATTTTGTACCTAAGGTTTTGATTGAGACACTTTTATAATCAAACTCTTATAATTTATTATTTTAATTTATGATTTTATATTCTTTATTTAATATCTTTAGTTTCCTCTTATAATGATTCATGTTGGGTTCATATATTTAATTAAAGAGTTTTCAGTTGAATATCCATATTAGATGAATAAATATTTTATTGTTTAATTTATCACATGCTAAGTTGATCTTCACTAATCATTCTTAATACAATTATATTATAGATCTAGGTATAATTGTGGATTATTTGATTATGACCATGGTAGTTGTCTAAGATTTTGCATAATAGAAACTTATAATATATAATTATTATAACTCCAATATATTATTGAACAATGATAGCCAAGTATCAATCCTTGTGAGTACTCGTTTTATTAGTGATATCATTATACACTATTACTTTTATTTTTGTTATTATCTCCTTTTATTTTCTAAAACTTATTAATCAAGTTATCTTCAACTATTCCTCATTCTCACACTTAGTCTAATATAGAGTTAAGCCATATATTGACTCCATATAAAGAATATGACCTACGTTGACCTTTATATTATATAAAGATTAATTTAATAATTAATTTGAGTGCTAACAATAGGCAACATCAGCCACCTGCTCAATCAAACCATAAAGTATACTCTATATGTTATAAATAATATAAAAGTTACATTTAATTTTTGTAGATAATTAAACAATTCTCCAATCAAACCATGTAATATACTTATATGATTAAACTATATTATTATTTTTAACTTGTTGGTAAAAATAATAGGGTAAAGTAGCATTTAATATCATGATATCATTTTCTAATTGTATATAACACCATAAATATAATCTTATTTATGGTGTATATAGCACCTTAATCTTATCTATAGTGTATCTAGCACCATAAATTATAAATGAGATTATGATGTTGGAAGAAATTGAAAATAATATGAGAGGGTGTAGATGCACTAGTAAAATAACATAAAGGTGTGGATGCACCCTAAATAAGATTAGGGTGTTATATAGTACTCACCCAGCCCTTAATATAAAGATGATCGACTTTTTTAGATAGATTAAGAAAGTTAGATAAATCAATTAATTATAACTAATAATAATATATAGTAGAAAAATTTAGATAGATTAATGATTATATAATATAAATTCATCTTAAGAGGTTAGATTTAATCATAATTAAATATAGCAGAAAAGAGAGCAAGAAAAGTTGTTAATTAATGAGATTAATATAACAAAAATTTTATTTGATCTTTAATATAATAGTTAAATTTAAAAAATAGGTGAAATTCATTGGGCTTAAAAATTGTGAGGGTCGTGCTTGAGATTTTAACCTTCAAAAAGTAAGAGGGCCTAAATAGGCCGATCTTATAAAGATGAGGGCTTAAAAGGGCTAGCCTTATAGGGCTGTAGGTTGGCCCATTTAATTTTTTAAAAATATTTATATTATACTAATATTAATAATTTTTTACATTGTTAATAATATTGCAAATATTTAGTTGTTATTATCTTTTTATAGAATTGAATTTGATGGAATGTTTTAATTTATTTAGTTTTGGATAATGATTTGTTCATTTGAATTTTAAAAAAATATATGATTTAAAATTTAGATAATGATTTAATTTATATTATGTGTTAATATTTTTAAGTTATACACACACACACACATATATATACTGAGAAAAGGGTATTTTGTATATTCATTATAAAAAAGAGAGAGGGTATTTTGTATACTTATAGAACTTATAATTTTATAAGTTGAATTAGAAATGGATGAGTTTTAACAATAACATATTTTAAATTATGGCAAAATGCTTCCTTAAGTGTAATCAAATATTGATGATAGTGATGAAGTTGAAAAGATTGATCCATGATGTTGTTGCTAATGTTTAATGGTTTGATTGTCTTATTTACTTACTTTTAGACAATATTTGCGTAGGATTAAGATAACTTTTTTCATTTGGTTTAGTTTTAATAAGCTAGACAATAGTTTAAATATTTAATTTTTTTATATTTTTATTTTGAATTAAAAAATTTTATTTTTATCTATTTGGAAAGAGAGAACACTGCAACTTTGTTAAGGGGGCAAACAAGCCTAGCAGGTCGACACTTTTTCCAAATCTTCGAGGGGCAGCCTTGAAAATAGAGGTGTTTTAACTACACATACCTATATTTCCAACACTAATAGGACCTACTTGAGGGAGTTATATTTAATTTTAATATAAAATTTAATTTAATTTATTTTTTATATTTATTATTGAGATAAGGAGTAAATTTGTCCTAAAATTTTTTACTCAGGAGCTATGAGTATATAGAAATTTGTTTTAGAAACAATATTATCTTAAAAGTTTCCAAATATAGTAATATCACCTTGACCGTTAGCCATAATTAAGTTTAACTATTAGTTAACCAATATGCTGACATGACATACCCACATGGCAATAACGTCATCTTTTATTTTAGATTAATGTATAAATTTACTCTATAAATTTTCATTTAGAAGCGTTGGATATCCAAGAATTTTTATTTTTGTTTATAGTCACCTCGACCATTACTTAGGTTAAATTTGACTATCGATTAGTTAAATATACTAAACTGACAAGTCTCTACGTTATCTGTTTTTTTTAAGTCAAATTTACAAATAAGGAAAAAGTTTTTAAAAAAGTATTCCTCTAAATTCTGCCATTATTAGGGTATCTTTCTTGGTACTTCGGCAACCTCTCGAAAAATAAATTATAATCACATATATTATCTTCTTATATTTATAAGAGTACATATGCTCATGGTTATTCCCAAAATCAACCTTTCATTCATGCCTTTCAAGAATTCTCATGAGTCCTCCTGCCTGTGTAGTTTTCTATATTTTTTTGCTATACTTTTATACTAAAATAATATACTAAACTATAATATGGCCTCTAGAGAATAATATTTTGTTAACATATGAATTTGGATGTATTTTTTTAAATTTTTTCTTATTTATATATCCAACTTAAAAAATAAAGTAGATGACACGTGAATCCATTAACTCAATATATTTAGTCAACTAACAATTAAACTAAATTTGAATAATGGTCTTGGGATATTGAACAAAAAGAAATTTTTTTGGATACCTAGTGATCCAGGAGGATCTTTTCACAAGTCACGTGGAAACACTTAAAATACATGCACGTAATGAAGCTAATGCATTTCAAAATACATGCACGTGAGGAAGTTAAGTTTAACGTGGCTCCTATCTCTTTGGAAAGGAGTTGCTGTACGTTGATGGTGGAACGAGTTATATGGAACTACCAGCAAGATTTCGCGAAGTTTCAGGCGCAAGGCTCTTAACAAGAGATTATGCTGATTTTTAGTCATTTATTTTATTCGCTTAATGTATCAAGCTACTCACTTATTTTGTGATATAAATGTACGCTGAAGGAAGGGATTAGAAGAGGAAATAAAAGAAAAAGAACCTCAGTTGTACCGTTGCAAGTAACTGAGTTTTCAAAAGTTCATATCCTTAGCTCACATTCATATTTAGATCAAGTTGGTATCAAAGCATAACGTTCCTACCTGTGGATGGTGAAGACCTGCTTCGGTTACAGTACAAGCAGGGAAGATTTACGACAGCTTACGACTTTTTGAGGAGTGCATTTAATAACTCCTATTGCAGAAGAAATGTCCACAACAATGGCAAGTAATGAATCTGTTACTCAGTCCACCTTGGCTGACCAAGTCGCTAAGCTTTCCTCGGACATGGCCATAGTTTTGGATTGGATTAAACAGCAAGCCTCTACTTCTCATGATAAGCAAGGTGAGAAGATAGACACCCCGAAGACTAAGGTGGTGAAGCTAAAAGCAAAGTTTGAATACATGGCTGACGAGAAGGAGGAAGATAGTGACGGTTACAAGAGTGGGGATAACAGAGTAAGCAACGTCATAGAACCTTTTAAGGTTGAAGCCAAGATCGACATACCCTCCTTCGATGGGTCGATTGATGCTAACAAACTAGATTCTTGGATTGATCAGCTTGAGACTTACTTCTCCATTCGCGGATATCGTGACGGCCAGAGAGTCATGTTTGCACCACTTAAGATGACTGACCATACAAAGACGTGGTGGAAGACCCTTGTCATAAGTGGTGGAGGCAAGGATTTAACGTGGAGCGAGTTCAAATAATTGCTTCAGCAAGAGTTCTATCCAATGGGGTACCTTTAAGACAGATGGGATTGGTGGCATCAGCTACGGCAAGGACACGACCAATCTGTTCAAGATTATACTACCGAGTTTTGACGACAAGCCATGGCTCTCGGCATCTGACTAACAGACAATCAGACATTCCAAAAATACACCGCAGGGCTACATCGTGCTATTAACACGGAGCTGGGTTTGTTTTGGGTGTATGATGTTACTGATGCAAGTACAACAGCTATGGCGATAGAGCAGAAAAATAAGCCTCAGAGTGAGAAAAATACTTGAGACAGTAGACACAAACAAAAGAACCAGAAAAATTTTATGAAGGGTAAATCCTCAACCCCTTCTTCTTCCTCTGACAAATTCTATGAAAGGTGAACGTCAATGGGGTGCTACGTTCTGGTTCATCGTTCAACCCCTTCTTCTTCCTCTGACATTTTTCTTAAGAAATGGAAGAAAGGTGAACGTCAACGGGGTGCTATGGTGACAACATTGATCCTTCTGAAAGATGAACCAGAACGATTGCGTTCAGTTCAACAAGTTGACCCGACTCTATCTCTGATGGCAATGCCGAAGGAGATAAGCTTGATTCTATCGACATCTCAAAATCCTGCAGAAGAATTGTTCACCATCAACATTCAAGTGAAGCAGAAGGTTATCTCAGCCCTATTTGATCCCGGTAGTCAAAAGAATCTTATCTCAGCAAAGATTGTGCAGAGGCTCAGCTTGACAATGACTCCTCACCCTCGGTTGTACTCGCTGAGATGGATTACGAATTATGTGAATCAGAAAATTAACTCACAGTGTGTAGTGCGGTTTGCAATATCATCGCGTTATGTTGATGAGGTGCAATGTGATGTTGTGCCACTTGATATTTGCCAGATAATCTTTGGCAACCCATTCCTCTACGATAGAGATGCTCATTACCATCGGAGGGCGCAAGAATATGAGCTACCTAAGGATGGAAAAAAATTCGCCGTTATGAGTGAGAAGCCTATTCAGACAATAGACTTGGTAACTGTGAGTCAAACTAAACGTATCATTAACATATCCCAAAGATATCTATTAGCAATGATTCACTTAGTACGTTCAATAGGTTCTTGTTTGCCTACGCTAACCTTGTCCTGTAGGGAAATTAATAAAGATTTGATGAATCTATTGGAGGAGTATACCAGCCTTCTTGAAGAAAGTCATGACCTACCACCAAGGCGACCAGTAGAGCATGAAATTCATTTAGTTTTAGATTCAACATTGCCCAACCTTGGGATGTATCGTAACTCAGTGTTGGAGAATGAAGAAATTAAGAGACAAATTAATGAGCTACTTGAGCATGGCGTTATCAAGCCAAGTAGTTCCCCATGTGGGTCTCCAGTTGTGCTTGTGCCTAAAAAGGATGGAGGATGGTGAATGTGCACTGATTACCGAGCACTTAACAAGATCACCGTTAAGAATCGCTACCCTCTCCCACACATTGATGACCTTTTAGATCAATTACACCATGCAACTATCTTCACCAAATTGGATTTAAAATCTGGTTATCACCAAGTTCGTATCCATGATGAGGACACTTGGAAGACAGCCTTCAAAACACGTCAAGGGTTATTTGAGTGGCTAGTTATGCCCTTTGGGCTTTGTAATGCCCCTGCCACTTTTATGAGACTCATGAATGATGTCTTACGGCCTTTTATTGATGATTTTGTAATTGTTTACCTTGACGATATCTTAATATATAGCAGGTCATGGGAAGAACATTTGGTACATGTACGGAAGGTGTTCGAGACATTGAAACAACACCAACTCTGTTTGAACCGAAAGAAGTGTGAGTTTGGTAAACAAACCTTATTGTACCTTGGTCATATTGTGGGCGGGGGTGAGTTACAAATTGACCTTGATAAGATCAATGTCATCATGGAATGACCAAGACCAACGTCAGTTTCTGAGGTTCGAAGTTTCATGGGTGCTTGCCAATATCTTCGTAAGTTCATTCGCCACTTTTCTGTGTTGGCTTCTCCTTTACATGCACTAACAAAGGCTAACCAAAAATTTGAGTGGACCCCAAAACATGAGGACACGTTTCTCTTGTTAAAGAGGAAGATATGCGAGGTGCCTGTGCTAGCCTTGCCAAATTTACAAAGGCCATTTGAATTAGAGACAGATGCTTCAGGGTATGCTATGGGTGTTGTCCTTATGCAAGAGCGTTGACCTGTAGCCTATCACTCAGAGTTGTTTCAAGGAGCTTAAAAGAATTACCCAACATATGACAAAGAACTTCTTGCCTTACATCAAACTGTGAAGCATTGGCGGATTTACCTCCTAGGCAAGGAGACAATTGTGCACATAGATCATCGCCCCCTCCAATATCTGCAAGATCAATCAAAGTTACAGCAAGCACGTCATATGAAGTGGATGACTTATTTGTAGCAGTTTAACTTGGTGATCAAATACAAGAAGGGTGTCCATAACAAACTTGCTGATATGCTATCACGTCCTCCGATAGCTTCTATTTGCTTGTCAATGTTTATGCAGGTTGAACCTTCCTTACATGGAGAATATAGAAGTTGGTACACCAATGATCCTTATTTTTGTGAGGTGCTAGCTGACATTAAAATCAACAAACCATCTGAGTTCTTATTACGAGATGGACTCCTATATAAGGGAACACTTTTATGTATACCAAGAGAAGTCGAGCGAGTACAATGGATACAGGAGGCACATACTTCTAAGGTGGCTGGGCATTTTGGAGTTGTAAAGACTTTGCAAAATCTCCAACGTTATATTTTCTGGCCGTGCATGCAGAATGATGTAGCTCATTTTGTGAAGGGGTGTGTGTTGTGTTATACATCCAAGCCCTTGAATAGGAAGTTGGGGTTATACACTCCCTTGCCAGTACCCTCTCATCCGTGGGAAAGCATATCCATGGATTTCCTTGGAGCCTTCCAAAAGCACGTCGAGGCAATGACTATTTATTTGTAGTTATTGATCGTTTCTAAAAAATGGTGATACTCATATCATGCAAGAAGATGATTACGGGGGAGGAAGCAGCACGTCACTTCTTCCAACATGTTTGGGTACATTTTGGTTTGCCTCATTCTATTATATCTGATTGTGATAGCCGTTTTCTTAGTCACTTTTGGAAGTCATTATGGACCATGATGGATACCAAGCTAAAACGGAGCTCTGCTTTCCATCCTCAAACGAATGGCCAAATTGAAGTGGTCAACCGCACCATCGTTCATTTGTTGAGAGGCTATAACTCTCGTCACCCAAAAACATGGGATGAAAGCATTCCATACTTACAGTTTGCTTTCAATCGGGCTATACATAGTTATACTGAGAAATCCCCCTTTGAGGTGTGTTTGGGTTTCCAACCACAAAGTCCATTTGACTTGGAGTTTACTCTACGATCATCACAACAAAATTCCAAAGAGGAGAAAGATCAAGAGAAGGCACAACGATTCTTGGAAGGAATTCAACGTCTACATAGGTAGGTAGAAAGTAACCTCCAGAAGGCCCAGCAAAAATACAAGATGCGGCATGATCGTCACAGAGTTAAAGCTGATTTCTAAGAAGGGGACCTTGTTTGGCTTCAGCTAAGCAAAGAACGACTTAAGGGAGAAGGGAAAAAGTTGAAACCCATTCGTTATGGTCCTTTCAAAGTGTTATAGAGGATTGGAGATAATGCATGTAAGCTTGAGCTACCCCCGTACATGGATATATATTCAGTAGTTAATGTTGAGTATCTTAAGCTCTTTGAGCTATCCATGATAGATGAGGAACCTGATGAAACACTGCCCTCTATGGAAGACTTAGTGTACCAGCGTGAGACACCGTTACAGGAAGATGCCATCTTAGAAAAGAAAACCACTACAACTAGATGGGGAACAAAAGAATCTTTTCGAGTGGGACAGAAGGGTACACGTCCGGGTGCTGCAAAATGGTTCACAAAAGAAATTGGACAAGCCAGATTTCCTCACCTTCAATTTTAAAGAACCCATAGGAGTGGTTCCTTGTTAGTGAGGGACCCGTGATCCAGGAGGATCTTTTCACAAGTCATGTGGAAACACTTAAAATACATGCACGTGATGAAGCTAATGCATTTCAAAATACATGCACGTGAGGAAGTTAAGTTTCACGTGGCTCCTATCTCTTTGGAAAGGAGTTGCTGTACGTTGATGGTGGAATGAGTCATATGGAACTACCAGCAAGATTTCGCGAAGTTTCAGGCGCAAGGCTCTTAACAAGAGATTATGCTGATTTTTAGTCATTTATTTTATTCGCTTAATGTATCAAGCTACTCCCTTATTTTGTGATATAAATGTACGCTGAAGGAAGGGATTGGCAGAGGAAATAAAAGAAAAAGAATCTCAATTGCACCGTCGCAAGTAACTGAGTTTTCAAAAGTTCATATCATTAGCTCACATTCATATTCAGATCACCTAGCATTCCTGAGTAAAAATATTCAGGATAAATTTGTACATTAACATAGTAAAAGATGATGTGAATTCCATATAGGTATGACATATAAGTATATTAGTCAACTAATAGTTAAACTTAACAGTAGGTAACATTCAGGGCAATATTGCTACGATTTAAAAACTTGTGAGATAATATTTCTCTTAAAAAAACTTCCAAATATTCATAGCTACTCAGTGAAAATTTCTAGGATAAATTTATATATTATTCTTTTATCATTTTCCTAAACTAAATTTGATAACTTATAAATTGATATATATACACATATATATATTTATATATATAATTTAATATTATACCGGGGTATTATAGAGATATCATATATCACATTTGTGACCAACAAGTGTCGGTCAAAGTGGAAAAAATTTAAACCACTTAATTAAAATATTTTAAGTTTAAATTTATATAAATACAAAAAATAACTTTAAAAACTATCTCCAATTAAATACAATAATATTTAATCTAGCTTAAATAATTATATAAAAAGAAGATAATATTATATATTAAAGACTAAACACATCTATCATCTATCTAAAATTATAATACTTGTCACGCACCACACTACGGACAGGAAATATACTGTGAAATTGCACGTTCGAAACTGTTTTCGTTGAGAAGAGGAATACTCATCTATCTTTGCTTCTGCTGCTTTCTTTTTTACTTTTTCTTTTTTCAGTGTCCGAACCATTTGTCTGGTGCTAATGTTTTCTTTCACAAGTCCACATGTACGAGTATTTCTGACGAAAACAATCAAGAATTTGTTCATGTCACTAAGTAGGGGTATGTATAAGGAAGATTAGGCAGGACAATTTGACAATTTTTTTCCTAGTGTCTTGTTTAAAATATATATAAATTATATTTTATAACCTGATGCCTAATCCTATCTAATAAAAATTTTAACTATTTTAGATTAGGTATAGGTGGATTAGGCATAAGCGGATTGGGTATACCTAAATCGTGATACCCTACTCATATTGTGAAAAAAATCTACAATTATAAACTTATAAAATAATATTATATTTATATGTCTTTAAAAATTAAATAATATATATAATTTACTAAAAATAAAATAATAAAAATTTAGTAATTAAAGTTTTAAAATTCATGGTATATAAAAAATATTGAAGTTTAAGTAGTTTGCAATTATAACTTTACATCAATCTCCCCAAAATTGGCAAAGATAAAGTATCTGGAAAAAATATATGATGTTTACCATAATTTAAAAAAAAAGAAAGAAATTAATTTAATTATAAATTTTAAATGATGAAATTACTTACTTGACTACGCATATTTATAAAATTATTCTTTAATCACCAGTATCCATCATATTTATTCTATGTGAAATATTATAATTTATAAATTTTGATATATAAAAAAGTAATTAATTGGGCATGACCAAATGGACAGAGTAGCAACCTTTGCCCGATGCCAACCCAGCTCAAATATTGGCCCTACTTAAAATTATCTATTTTATATTGAGTTATTTTTTATCAAATTAAGTAGGGTATACTTTGTGCAGACTGGAGCAAATTCTATAAGCTCTTAACTTCTTGTACAATCCTATCACTAAACCTTTGTGTTGTGGGCTACAAACGTTGTGGCGATAAATGGAGAAACGCTCATTATAACCCAACGGCTTTTAGTTTAACTAACAAGTTCTATTGGTTAAAATAATAAACAGTATTATCCTATAAAAAAATACAAATTTAAATCACAAAAAATATATTTATAAAAAGAAATAAAAATCATTTACAATCTAAATACCTAAATAGATAAGTCTTAAACTTAAAATAACTTAAAATTACCATAAATTAAATTAAAAAAGACAGTTTGTTTAGTTTTCAACTTATTCCATCAATAGCATGTCTCAACACCTTTTTGCCTAGTTTTTTGTTTTCCGGCGAAATTTGGTACTTTTCTCTGTTGTAACAAGAGTAGAATAATTTGTTTTAATTTTAAATATATTTAAAATTTATTTTTTTTTAAAATCTCTCTATTAAAATTCTCCATTAAAAGAATACTCCTTTTAATTTTAAATATACGTTACAAATATAAATAATTTCTAAGTAATTTACACATATTAATAAAAACAATTGAAAGTATTAAATTTATCACAAGATTCAAGTAATTTTTAAATTACTTTTATTAATTATATAAAACTCTAACATTATATTAATTTTACTTTCTTTCACTATCCTTATTAAATATAAATATTTTGAAGAAACATATTTAATACTTCTTAAAACTATCAAATAACATATTAAAAGGATCAAATGGACCTTCTTGAAAATTCCTTATATATATATATATATATGAGCTATAGAGGAATTTCTAATATAAATAATTAAAATAAATATTTTAATTGAAATAATGTATATTTTTATAAATAATTAACTAAATTAATTTTTTTAATTTTTATAAATTAATTATCTAACTCCCAATAACAATTCTTCTCAGTAAATGAACATGAAACTAACCAAAATATAAAATGAATCAATAAAGTCAAGTTGCGTTATTCCTAGGGGACCGGTGAGTCACTAGTTAAATGCATTCCGCGTAACACAGGATGATAACCCAAACACGCTAACTAACAAATTAACGTGTGAGAAGGACGTAACCTTTGAGAAAATATTGAAAATGAAAATTAAAAGAATTTCAGAAAGAGAATAAGGACCAATCTTTAATTTTCTGCAATCTGAATGCAAGCTTAACACTGCAAAAAAAAGTCTGCATCTCAGTATTCATCACTCTGATTTGATATATTCAAACTTAGCAGCGTCCACACACAACACAGTTGATACTTAAAAAATCCCCTCCTAAACTAAAGGGCTAAGATCTAATCCTAAACAAAAAATTTTATAATAAATTTACATTTTAATCTAAAGTAAAAATAATATAAATGACATGTACCAATTCAATATATTTAGTCAACTAATAGTTAAATTTAAACTGGATAATAGCTTAGACAAAATTGATATGATTTGAAATTTTTTGGGTTTTAAAATAATATCACTCCTGTTTGATGACAATTTCTAAGATAAAATTATACCTTAACCTCATACTAAATCTCTTTCCAGTAAAGATTAAACATATTATTAAATGTCATAAGGATTACATCTATGATCTATATATAATATAGCTTGGAACATTATCTTTCTTGGTTTCTGATTGCGATGGTATTGAATATTGATGATGTATTAATGGTGATGGTAGCTTGGTTGGTAGAGAAGATCAGCAGAATGAATGCTATGCAGAGAGAGAAACAAACAGATTGGATTTCAATGTTAAAGCTTATCATTGCCAGACAAAGAACCAACTCTCTCATGCACGTGCTTCAGCTTCAGTTGGTGCCAACCAGCTTCCTAATTCATATATTTCAAAATTCTTTTAATAAATTATACCTTTTCCCTCTCATATTGTTCTTCCTCCAGCAAAGGTACCGGTACAGCCACCATTGTCCATTTCCACTACACTTTCATTGCATTTACTAACCAGAAAAAAAGAAAAAGAACTGATTTTTAAAGCAAACCCAGAACAGCAGAGATTAAAATGGGAAGTGGGGTTTTAAAATTTTCTTATTTTCTTCATGACTGAGATGTTGTTGTGTTTAAAGCTTCAAGCTTTGTAACTGAGAAAAGATTTCAACTTTGGACCATGAAAGGGGTCAGTCAAATTCGTCACTTTCTTCATCACGTTCTTCTGTTTGCTGCTCTTTTCTCATCACTTTCATCTTTCACAGTCTCCTCGTTTCCAGAACCTGAAATGGAAATTCTTCATCAATTTAAGGTAAATGTCACTGATGACCCTTACAACAGCCTGAGTTCATGGGTATTTAGTGGAAATCCATGTGAAGATTACATGGGTGTTTCTTGTACTTCAGAAGGATTTGTAGAAAAAATAGTTCTTTGGAACACTAGCTTAGTTGGAACTTTGTCTCCAGCACTTTCCCAGTTAAAATTGTTGAAGGTTTTGACATTGTACGGGAATCGGTTTTCTGGTAAAATCCCAGAAGAATATGCTGAGTTTCAATCAATATGGAAGATCAATTTAAGCTCTAATGGATTGTCTGGTCAAATCCCAGAATTCATAGGTAATATACAGAGCCTTCATTTTCTTGATTTGTCATTCAATGCCTTCTCTGGAGAAATACCATCATCTTTGTTCAAATTCTGCAACAAAACCAAGTTCCTTTCTCTTTCTCATAACAATCTCTCAGGTTCAGTTCCATCTTCCATTGTGAATTGCTTTAACCTTGAAGGTTTTGATTTTTCTTTCAACAATCTCACTGGGAATATTCCTTCAACACTTTGTGAAATTCCTAGGTTGTCCTTTGTATCACTAAGGAACAATGCCTTATCAGGAACAGAGCAAGATCAGATTTTCTCAGAATGTCAGAGTTTGGTATATTTAAATCTTGCTATTAACATATTCAGTGGTTATGCACCATTCAACATGCTTGAAATGAAGAATCTTACTTATTTCAATATATCATATAATGGATTCAGTGGGAATATTCCTGAGATGAGTTCATGTAGTGAGAGATTAGAATTTTTGGATGCTTCAGGGAATAATTTGGGTGGGGAGATTCCAAAGAGCATAACAAGATGCAAGAATCTCAAGCTTTTGGCTTTGGAGGTAAATAGGCTTATAGGGACAATCCCATTAGGGATTCAAGAATTGAAGAGTTTGTTAGTTGTTAAACTGGGTGATAATTCAATTGGCGGAATCATTCCCAAGGGTTTTGGTAACATTGAACTTCTTGAGATTCTGGATTTGCACAATCTAAACCTCACTGGTGAAATTCCAAATGATGTAAGCAATTGCAGGTTTCTTCTTGAGTTGTGAGTTCTACAACCTTCTTAAACTGATATACATTAATTTTTTTATTTTTATTTTTTTGGAAAACCATTCTTGAGGTACGTGTAGTTTCCTTCAAATTCTAATTTGGTACCTATGAGTTATTTTTCCTTATTAAATGAAGAGAAAAAAACACTGGTACTAAATTAAAATTTGAAGGAAACAATAAGTACCTTAAGGAACCTCCACCCTCTCTTTTTTTCTAAATTAGAGGATCAAGCATTAACGTCATGAGGTTATAAGTAGTATTAAAATTGGAACTTCCCTTTATAAAGGGGCTTCCATGCCACTAGACTACAAATCCATTGGCTACATTAACTTCAATGCTATGAAATATGAATCAACTTTGAATACTCTTTTTAACGTTTCTGCAGGAATGTTTCTGGTAATAACTTAGAAGGAGATATTCTTCAGACCCTTTACAACATGACAAACATGGAGGTTCTTGACCTACATCAAAACAAGCTCAATGGAAGCATCCCACTAAGCCTAGGAAACTTATCAAACATTAGATACTTAGATTTGTCACATAATTTGCTTTCTGGTTCAATCCCTTCTTCACTTGGTAATTTTAAATACTTAATGTATTTTAACCTGTCATTCAACAATCTCTCTGGTGTCGTTCCTCCTATTGAAACCATACAGGGTTTTGGTTCATCTGCATTTTCCAATAATCCTTTTCTATGTGGTTCTCCTTTAGATGATACCTCTTGCACAGAAAATGGCACAACTTCAGCTTCTGGGAAGACTAAAGTGCTTAGTGTTTCTGCAATTGTTGCCATTGTTGCTGCAGTTTTCATTCTTGCTGGGGTTTGTTTGGTGGCATTCTTGAATACTAAGGCTCATAACAGAAAGAAGGATGATCAGACAATGATTGTTGATGAGAGCACACCTCTTGGATCATCAATAGAAGAATCATCAAGTGTTGTAATAGGGAAGCTGGTTCTTTTCAACAAGAGCTTACCATCACAATATGACAATTGGGAAGCAGGAGCAAAAGCATTGCTCAACAAAGAGTCCTTGATCGGCGCCGGATCAATCGGTACAGTGTACAGAAAATATTTTGAAGGTGAAGTATCAGTTGCAGTTAAAAAGCTTGAAACTTTGGGAAGAATTAGAAGCCAGAATGAATTTGAACATGAAATGGTTCAACTTGGGAACCTCAAACACCCAAATTTAGTTTCTTTCCAAGGTTACTATTGGTCCCCAACAATGCAAATGATCCTATCAGAGTTTGTCCCAAATGGAAATCTCTTTGATAATCTACACACAACTAGCCACGTCAGCAATCAACAACAACTAAATTGGTCTAGAAGGTTACAGATTGCACTTGGAACAGTGAAAGCCCTCGCCTATCTTCACCATGATTGTCAACCTCCAATTCTGCATCTGAACCTCAAATCCTGCAACATACTCTTAGACAACAAGTATGAAGCTAAGCTATCAGATTATGGTCTAAACAAGTTACTTCCTATTAATAACAATTATGGTGGTGGTGGTGGAACCAAATTCCACAATGCAGTGGGGTACATTGCACCAGAGTTTGCTACGAGTTTAAGGCAGAGCGAGAAATGCGATGTTTATAGTTTTGGAGTAATTCTGTTGGAACTGGTCACAGGGAAGAAGCCTGTAGAAAGGGTAGCAGCAAATGGAGCGGTGGTGCTGTTATGTGAGTATGTGAGAGTGTTGTTGGAGAGTGGTTCTGCTTCAGATTGCTTGGATAGAAGATTGGTAGGTTTGGATGAGAGTGAATTCATTCAAGTTATGAGAATGGGACTAATCTGTACTTCACAAGATCCTTCTAGGAGACCAAGCATGGCTGAGATTGTTCAGTTCCTTGAGTCTATTGAAATTGCATCAGAATCACGTTGAGTGATATTTATGATATATGTCACTCTTAACTTGACAAAAGTTTATTCATTTGATTAAGGGAGTGTTTGGTTTATGATTTAGTTTATCATTAAGTGATTTTATGTTATAAGAGGTAAATATGTGAGGACTTTTGTCAAAAGTGATTTTTTTGGGGAGTGATCCAAACACCCATTAAAATAAGTGGATAATTAATATTCAAGTTCCTATAATTTCATTTAATTTTTAATCAAGTTCTTATAACTTTTTTTTTTCACACTCTTATAATTTCACTTGTTTTTAATAAGATGTTTATAAATTTTTTTTCTTTTTATAATATCCTTATAGTTTGACATGTTTTTTATCATCATATTCGTGTAGTTTTTTTTTTAATTAAAATTGTATAGTTTCATATGATTTTTAATTAGGTTCCTGTAGTTTGTTTTTTCTTTTCATTCGTCAATTGAAACTATAGAAACTTGAAGATGATAGATAAGATTATTGTCATATAATTTGAAAGTTATATATTCAAATTCTTGAAACAATCTCTCAACTTTTAAAGCTAATGATGTATACGTCTATCGCCCCTTTAGACCACATATAGTAGGAGCCTTATACACTATGTTAAAAGTCACATAAAACTACAAAGACTGAATTAAAAATCAAATAAAACTATAAGAACTTGATAAAAAAAGGAAAAAAAAAAAACTTACAGAGACTTGATTAAAAACATGTAAAACTATAAAGACTTTTTAGAAAAAAAATTATAGGGAACTGATTAAAATTTAGTTAAAACTATAAGGACCTAAAAATTAATAATCCCAAAATAAGTTATAAGTTTGTTGTTTTTAAGTGACAAGTTATTAGTTTTTAAAACCATATTGATAATGAATTTAATAGACAAAAAACTGTTTTCTTCCCACGTCTCTGTTATTTGCGGCAGTGACAATGATCTTTCAGGAATTATTGTTGACAGAAGCATGAGATTTGGACGGCCTTATGTTACGATGTTTGTTCCAAGACGACGACAAATTCATGTTAAATTTCCAAATGGCAACTCAAATTTCAGATAGAAAATTAGAATAGTGATTCATTCATTTGGCTGAAATATTCAAACCGCGTTTAGGATTCCATGTTCTCAGTTGATCAATCCTCAGATGACTATAAAATGATGCGGAGTCTGAAGCTTCTTTACAAGCCATCCACATTAATTACTAGGAAAACCAAATTATAAGTTAGTTTATCAATCCTCAGAAGTTCATAAACCAACCTCAACAACAACAACAATGGCCTCCTCGTCTCGTTACTTCACCACTCCTTATTTTAGGAGTTTCTCTTCACGTAATTTATGCAACAGAATTCATTGTAGGTGACGCCCAAGGTTGGACCCTGGTTTTGACTCTCAAGCTTGGATCGAGTGAAAGGAATTCCGTAAGTTCTAAGTAGAAACACTCGACTCTCAAGCTTGGATCGAGTGAAAGGAATTCCGTAAGTTCTAAGTAGAAACACTCAAGCGGACGGCAAATTGGGTGTTTTCAAAATTTTAAAATAAAATATAAATTTTAATCGAAAGTAAATGTATATTGATAAAGTAAGATAAATATAAGAGAGATATCACCAAGGGATCGTAAATCAACTTGATACTAGTTTGGATTAAACTCTTCTCCTACATCTAGTCTATAGAGACCTTATAAGATTTTTCATTATCTCCAAGCTTACAACGGGCACTTGGTGCATTTTGTATAGCAATTGATTTCCTCAATTACTCCCTCGTACTCCCTATAAGGTTATGATCTCAACTTAAAAAGAACCGATCTCTTAACTTAACAGAATGAAAGAAAAGCTTTTACTATCTCTCTTGAAGAGTAAATATGGTGTTACACACTTAAACTCAATGAATGTAGAATTACACAGAGAATGAAGAATAACTGAGAATGCAATAGATTCAGAAGTTTTTATATCAATCAGTTGGTTGTATTCTTCATTCAATGCCAAGTCCTTAAATAGCATTTAATTTAGTTTTAGCTGCTAAACTCCTATTTCTAACAATTAAAGTGAAGGCATGTTTGGTCTTTGACAAGTAGGTAAGCATTTAATGTATTGCCGAAAGTATAAAGTTTATATTGCGTAGCCCTCATCATTTAGAATCCGTAGTATTTTCTAAATATACTCAAATAAAAGATCTGTTTGTCCTTGAAGCATTAATTTTAGTATATGATATTGTCAATAAAAGACTTGTTATTAAGAGATGGAGTTCATAAATAAATTCAGATGGCTTTTTAAAAAGAAATGATATGCTGTATTAATCGATTACCCAATCGATTAATACTTATTTAGTGTGTGAGATAGAAAAATAGAGCATCACATTAATCAAATTATTCAAACATATACAATTGATTAATAGCAATATCTTTGTCTAAGAAAATATTTTTTAATTCATTAATCTATTAACTAATAGATTAATTATAATTAATTAATTAACCAATCGATTAATTAGTTTCTTAATTGAAGAACATAAATCAATCTCTCAACATTAATTGATTAACTAATCAATTAATCGGCAACTTTTCATAACACATAACATTATTTTTACATTAATAGAATAATTAATCGATTAATTATCGTTACTTGATTAACTAATCGATTAACTTGATTAACTTCTTTTAATAATATTTAAGCATAGAAATAATTCTTAGATTACTTTTAAACAACTTTTAACACTATGTTTGAACACAAGGTAATCTAACAAATTGTTTATCATAAATATTTTTTGTCAAGACATATATATTAATCAAACCACTAAAATATTTTAGTATATTTAAAACATTATTAGTGTTACTGAAAACTTTTTGATATTTGACATTATCAAAACATATTTTTCTACAATCTTTCCCTTTTTGATAATGGCAAATCACTAATTAAAAGTAATATTTTCTCTCTATATTTATTATCAGCAAAAAGTTTGAAGGATATCAAATGAAATAATTGAAATATGATGTAAAATGAGTGACAAATAAAATTATTGTCATGAAGCAAAATTTCAAATAAACAGAGAGAGTTTAGAGAAGCTCATTTGAAGTTGGCATGATGTGGTAATGATCTCTGAAATCTTTCTACTCTTGCTTGGACTTTAAGAATTTACAACTTGTAGCTATGGCGACCACTTTTGGTAGCTCTGAATGCCTATTTGATTTTTCTTCTTGTTGAACCATTGGCTATATATCAGAGTATGAAAGAAAATAAATTTTAAAGCTCCCCCTTAAATGTATGGAGATCTTGAGTTTTGAAAAAATTGTGGCTAATTATGAAACAACGTGTAACATAGTTTAGAATAATTTAATCGATTAGATATATGATTAATCTAGCCTTTGTTTGATTCTATTTTTCAATTCAATAACAGAACATCATGCAAAAATTTACCTATGCACTGATGTTTCAGTTAATAACTTTTAATCATTAAAACATATTAAGGAACAATTATCTTGAGAAGATAAAAGCTGAAGAAAACTTAAAGAAATTTTGTAAGTTAATTAGAATCCTTACAATTCGTTGGGATTTAACATTCTCAATTCTCTCTTAATATAATTGAATTAATCTTAAGCAAGTAGTTTGGTAAAAATATCTTCTAGTTGAAGATGAGTATGGATGAATTCAACCTTTATATCTTTATTATGCACATGATCTCTTATGAAGTGATGTTTGATATAAATGTATTTTGTTCAGGAATGAAGTACAGGATTTTTTTATAGATTAATTGTACTTGTATTGTCACAAAGAATTGAAATCTCATTTAACTTTATTCCCATATCTTGAAGTTGTTATTTGAGCCATAATACTTGTGCACAACAACTCCCAAGTACTATATATTTAGCTTCTGTTGATGAGATAACCACCATGTATTGCTTCTTTATAAGCCAAGAGACTAGACAATCACCAAGGACTTCACATTGTTCACTGATATTTTTCCTATCGATTTTGTATCCTCCATGGTCAGAGTCTGAATATGCTATCAAGTATTCTGCTCCTCCCTTAGGAAACCATATTCCAAGATCAATGGTTTCTACCAGGTATCTGAATATTCTTTTAACAGCTTTGGCATGATATTCCTTTGGAGCATCTTGATATCTAGCGCACATTCCTACACTAAATTGCATGTTTGGTCTGCTTGCAGTAAGGTAAGAAAGAGATCTAATCATTCCTCGATATTTTGTAATATTGAAGTCTTAGCCTTTCTCATCTTTATATAGCATAGTATTTATGCTCATTGGAGTTGATACACTTTTAGCTTGATCCATTTCAAACTTCTTTATTAGTTATTTCAGGTAATTTGTCTATGAGATGAATATGCCATTTGCTCATAATCTGATTTGAAGTCCAAGAAAGAAATTCAATTCTCCTATCATGGACATCTCAAATTCTCTCTACATTATCTTGGCAAATTCTAAGTTATCTTTGTTGTTGTTGTGGATGATGCATTTGCTCCCGAAGATCCTCAGGTGAGTGAGATTTGGTTTTCATCTTTTGTAGAGTTCATATAGAATCTTGTTGAATATTGCTCTACCCATCTCTATGAGGACTCTGTTCTTTCTTTCGACGACTCCATTTTATTGTGACATTCTTGGTGTAGAGAAGTTGTGGTCAATTCCATAATTGACACCAAATTTAGCAAAATCATTATTTTCAAATTCTCCTTCATGATTATTCTTGATAGACACAATATATATACCTTTCTTATTTTGCATTTATTTGGCAAAAACAACAAATGCATTATAGGTTTCATCTTTAGAGGAAATATATAAAGTCAAAGTAAATCTTGAATAGTCATAAACTATTATTAAAGCATATAAGTTTTTCTTGAAACTTTTAACTCTAGATGGACCAATCAAATCCATATGAAGTAATTGGAGTGGTCTTTTAGTTGATACTTCCTTTTTTTGATTTAAAGGATAATTTTACTTGTTTTCCTTTTTGACAAGCATCACAGACAATATCAATTTCAATTTTAATTTCACGTAAACCAACTACTAAATCATTTTTAACTAATTTTGAAAGTTGATACATGCTTACACGAGCTAGTCTCTTGTGCCATAACCAGCTTTCTTCTAATTTACTTAGAAAATAATTTTCAAGCGAATTAGAATTAATAGAGATAGTATAATAGTTACCGTCCTTAGGAGCATGAAGTTTTTCCTTCAAACTTTCTTGGTTGATTGGGAGGTCTTTCTTGCTCACTATTATGCATTCTTCTAAATAAAAAATAATTCAATTGTCTTTATCGGCAGTTTGATTTACACTTAAGAGATTATGACATAATCCCTCTACGTAGTATACATCTTTCACTTTTACTCCTTCTTTACTTCCTACTTCTTCAATCATATGTCTAGAATATCTACTATTAATATATCATTTGTTATTTTTGGATGCTTTTAGAGAGACCTGAAACAAGATCATTTAATTTTAGGTATCTAGATTTTCTTGGGTCCTTTTACGTTAGTTTGAATTACCTTAAGTACATAAGTACCTTTAGGTGCCTATTTCATTGTGCTGTAGGATCCATTCTTCTTGTGATAACAAGATGAACTAGAGTGACCCTTAGGGTTGCAATATAAACATTAATCAAATATATTTGAAGTATGCACAGAATGTCTAAAATAATATAGGTATAATTTATTTTCTAATTTTTTCTTTCTTTTCTATTTATCTCAGTGAGGATCATTCCTATCCTAGATTTATTAGAGACACATCTCTGATTCTCAACTAAAATGTCAATCATTTTACTACTTTTAGTTAATTTCTCGAGAGTCTTGGTTAACTCTATATTTTTCTTCTTAACTCCTTCATAGTTAATACATTTTGATATAATCTCAGAGGTTGTATTTATCTTTTCTAAACTCCAATTTTTTTTTAGAATTTACTGACTCTTTTGCTAAATTAATGAATTCAGAATGTAATTTATTATATTCAAAAAGTAATTCATCATAGATAGGTTCAATATTTATTACCTCATATGTCTTTGACTCGTGTTCCTCTTGAGTGTAACATCCTAATTTTTATGATAGAATTTAAGTAGCATTAGAAAAGACTAATTCTTAGTAGATAAAATTTTTATTTGATTACCAAATTAAGAGAGTTTATCTAAAATTAAAAAAAATAGAAATATAAACTAAAATAAAATAGTAATAATAATATTATTATTGTTTACATAAGAACAAATATAGAAAGAGAGAAAATAATAATAATAATAATAATAATAATAAAGGAGAAGCATAAGTTGTTTTCTGCTAAATAATATATATAATATAATATTAAACAAAGTGTGGGGCCCACACTATTTAATAATATCTAAACACACACACAAATATAACCACACGCTTTCTTCTTCTTCATCGCCGTTTCGTCTACTCTAGCGCCTTCATCGATAAATATCAAATTCATTTGAGATCTGGTTTATTCTCATAAAATCTTTCAACTATCATAGTTATTTTTTAATTATTTCCTATACCAAGAGAGCTCTTTAGAAATATAATTTCTGTTAGAAAGAAAGTAAGTTTGATTATTCAGATTTAAAACAAGTGTGAATTTTCAACAAATTTGATGATTTAATCTGATAATTTTATTGATTAACTTGAGTTTAATGATTGGGTTATATTTATTAGAGGTATAATTGATATTTAATTAGTTTAAATTGTGGCTAGAGCTTGTAAATTGAAAATGAGTATTTTGTTATAACAATAAATTGGAGAAATTTGTGATTTCGGTCAAATTGAATAATTATGGGTTAATTGATGGTGCAAATTAGTTATTGAAATATATGAATGGTGTGATTTAATATTGAAATAAATATTGGATATTATGAGTAAGATTTAAAAATAAACTTATGTAATTAAATTGATTATTTATTTAACAATTTGATTTATGATTAAACTAAATGTTTAGTATGTTGAGTGTGCATAAGGGATTTGATGATTTTGTACAATTGAAGGAATTTGTGGTTGATTTAAGTAAATTATAGTTATAGGTTGAATGGAAATTATGAATTATGATATTGGATTTTTTAAATTTGAATTCAATGATCTATTTTAATGGAGTGTGTTTTGGGGATGAATGAATTGATTTTTTATGTTAATTATGAAATGTGAGCATTGAAAATTTTGGGTGAAGTTTTAAAGGTTATAAGTTTGGGGTTTTTGGGTTGTTGAGGAGTTTGATATTATATGAGAATTTATATGAGTAGAATCAAGTTGAGAAAATATAGGATTATCATTGGAATGATAATTTGAAAAATATATGTGTGATTGGACTAGAGAAATTAAGTTATGGTCTTGAATTAAAAGATTTTAAATAAAATAAAGCTAGAAGAAAAATGTGAGTATTTATTTAAAAGTGTATGTTGTGCCAAATTAACAATTTATTGATGCACATATATATAGATTATGTAGATTGACTAGTGAATTGTGACTTAAGCAAGTAGCTCCTCATCAGTGGTATTTTTGTTGTCTTTGGAGAGAGATTATCACTTTTCACACATTGTGTATGATAATATGATGTTTGTGAGTGATTTGAGATATATATATATATAAATATAATGATGATGATATAATTATATTGAGAAAACTTGATAGATAATTTTATTGAAAACTGTCTTATGAGATTTAAAGTTTAATTTATAAAGTTTAGATTGAGATTAGAAACTTGTTAAATCTTAGTAATAGAATTTGAAGAAAGTAATTATCTTGAAAAAAAAATTATTGTGATATTTATTGATGTTATAGATTATTAAGCTATTGAGATTTTAATTAATACGATTATCTTGAGAATTATGTATTGGAAATTGGTGATAATAGAGTTATATTTCTACCATGTGGTATAACTTCTATTAGAGTTTGATAGTTGACTTTCGTCCTACCATTATACCGAGGACTTACCCCACTAGTTTATCGAGAGGCTGCGACACCGCCACTAGTTTATCGATAGGGAATGAACCCATCGTCTAGTCTTGTGCTCTATGAATTTTGGCTGATCCATAACTCGACTGGTTAACTTTTGAATAGCCAATCATATGGTAGTTATAACTAGCCTATGGGTTTAGTCGGCGGATATAAGGCCGTTCAGTTGGTTTGATGAGAGGAATTAGGGTATTATTTCTATTTGATTATATTAAGATAATGTATTAGTTTCTATCTTGTGTATTTTATTAACAATTTCACTTGACACCTCAAGAGAACATGTTAATATGCATGATGAGTATGATTGTTGGTTATTGAGATATTTGTCTCACTATGTGGTTATTAACATTTTTCAGGAGTTAGTTCAGTTGGTAGTTCTCACAAGAAGGTGTTAGAGGCATGGTGGTGCTATTTGACTTGTATAGCACCATCCTTTATATTTATGTGTTGAATAGATATAAATTATCATTGTAGGGTCTACTTTTGTTTATACTTTTACAATTTACTATTTTGATGATCATACTGTACATTGTGTGCTGATAGAAGGCCAGAGGCCTCTCAGGGTTATGCGTATGAATTTGTGGATCCACAGTAACTATTTTGCCATATTAATAGTATTATTTAGTATTTTGTTTGTGTTATGGGCTTTGGAGTTGTTTACCTAGGTTCAACATCAGAGGCCCCTTTTAAAAGTTCGAAATTGATAACTATGATAGTATTAGAATGGTAATTATGTATTTTCATTCATAGTTATTTGTTGATTAAGAAAAATCATTTATAACATGTTAGTGCTTATTTTGGAATCTTTGTAAAGTTATTTTCTACCATGCTTAAATCTTTTGAAATTAAGAAAGTCAGTTATAAACATAGTTAGTTTGTAGCTAATTATGGTAAAAATGACTTCAAGTGATTAATTATTATTATTAGAAGGAGAAATTTTACATTGAGCTATTAGACGAATATTTGTTTTTTTTTTTTCATTATCACTATCTTTGCCTTCTGATGAACTCTTTCCCCATATTGATGAGACAAATGATTTCCTTCTTTGAAATTTTTTTCCTTCTTCTCTTTGTCTCTCCTAGAAAATTGAGGACATTCTGCTTGAAGTGACTTGGCTTTCTACACTCAAAACAAATGATATGATCCTTTTGTTCTTTTGATGAAGAAGCCCCCTTCGATTGGGATTTCCTCATTGCTTGATTTCGGTAGAATTTTTTGAATCTTTGTACAATGAGACACATCTCATCATCTTCCAATTCTTCATCAATATCACTGTCTTTAGCTTTGAGAGCGATTCCTTTTCTGCTCTTTTCTTTTTCCTTGATATATTTATTATACTTTTGTTTGCTCTTATATTCGGCCAAGCTTCCAAACAATGCAGTGACAGACTCAATATATTCTCCTTTAGCTTCCTCTATTATATTGACCTTTGGCTCCCATTCATTAGTAAAACCTTCTAGTATTTTATGTACTTGATCTCTTGGACTATATGATTGCTCAAGAGCTGTTAAATGATTGATTAGGTGTTAGAACCTTACTTCCATATCTCGAATGCTTTCTTTATCAATCATTCTAAAAAGTTCAAACTCAGTTTTGAGTACGTTAACTATGCTTTCTTTTAATCCAAAAGTTCCTTCATGGGCAACTTTGAGTGCTTCACATATTTCCTACGCAGTTTCCAAAATGGATACTCGAAAATACTCTTTCTGACTTAAGGCACATGTTATGATATTGATTGTCTTGTCATTGAGTAATATCATTTTTTTGTTATCGTCATTTAACTCACTTCGGTATGTTGGGATTTTAGCTCCATCGACAACTTTAGTTGAAACATAGTTCCCTTCTTATATCACATCCCATAACTCATACTCAAAAGCTTTGATAAAAGTCTTCATTCTCATCTTCTAGAATGTAAAATTTTCTTCATTGAATCCTGGAGATTTTGTTGTGGAGCTTCCCTATGGTAATACACTATCTCCAAATCCTGCAATAGATTCAAGATCTCTCTTGAGATTGTTAAATATTTTCCATGAGACCTGCTTTGAAACCAAATGTAAATTCTAGGCAGAAATACCTAAGAAGGGGTGAATTGGTTATTTTAAAAATTTTAAAACAAAATATAAATTTTAATAAGAAGTAAAAGTATACTGATAAAGTAGGATAAAGATCAGAGACATATCACCAAGGGAGTGTAAATCAACTTTATACTAGTTCATACTAAACTATTATCATACGTCCAATCCTTAGAGACTTTCTAAGATTTTTCACTATCTCTAAGATTACAACGGGCTATTGGTGCCTTAAACACAGCAATTGACATCCTCAATTACTCTCCCTTACACTTTATAAGGTTATGATCCCAATTTAAAAGAATCAATCTCTTAAGCTAATAGAATGAAAGAAAAGCTTTTACAATCTTTCATGAAGAGTAAATATCATATTACACACTGAAGTTCAATAAATGTGGAATTACACAGAGAATGAAGAATAATTGAGAATGTAATAGATTCAAAAGTTTTTGTATCAGTCAGTTGGTTGTACTCTTCATTCAATGCTGACTCCTTAAATAATATTTACTTTAGTTGTAGCCATTAGACCCATATTTGTAACTGTTGAAGTAAAAGCATGGTTAGTCATTAACAAGTAGGTAAGCATTTAATGCTTTGTCGGATTAATTGAACAGTTAACAGATTATTTGAAATTAATTTATTAATTAATAGATTAATAGTTATATCTTTGTCTAAGAGAAAAAATATTTTTAAATCATTAATCGATTAATTGGTTTCTTAACTAAATAACATAAAACAATCTCTTGACATTAATGGATTAACTAATCAATTAATGGGTAACTTTTCATAACATAGAATATTGTTTTTATATTAATCGAATAATCAATCGATTAATTATTATTAATCAATTAACCAATCGATTAACTTGACTAACTTATTTTTTTTAAAAATATTTGAGTACAGAAATAATTTTTAGATTACTTTTAAACAACTTTTAACACCATGTTTGAACACAAGGTAATCCAAATTATGAGAAATATTATTTCGCAAGACATATATATTAATCAAACCATTAAAATATCTTAGTGTATTGAAGACATTCTTAGTGTTACTAAATTTTTTTAATATTTGACATCATCAAAACATATTTTTCAACAAATTCCATAAGGGAGATAAGATAGGTAAAGCAAACGTTCTCTTCATTATTTATGCTCTATCAATGTGTTCAAGGTTATATTTATACTCTATTCTCTTTATATTAATATAAGAGCTAGATAACTAATCTATAAATATTATAGAATTTAGTTAAGTTAATTATCTATAAAAAATATGTATTGATTTCTCAAAAAAGTTAAGATCTAATTTTGTCTCAATTTTTCGTATAGAGGCTATGGGTATTCAGAATTTTTTTTTGAATTAATATTGCTTCAAAAGTATTAGAAGAGTAGCAATGACAACCATGGATGTAAAAAATATTGACACTCAATATTAGTTTTTTATTAGTTAAGGAGACTCATTTGTTAACACTCTTATGGTGATATTGATTAGAAAAAACTTCTAAATACCCATGGCTCATATATAAGAACTTTTAAGACAAAATTGGATCTTAACTCTGTAAAATATCCCTTTAAATTATATATATTGAAACTAACCTTATCCCCTATTGATGTAAACCCCATTTAATATGTTCAATCAAGAAAGATAGTATAAAGAAAAATTATAAATTTAGTATACAAAATGTATTGAACTTTACAAAATTAGTACCTACCATAGGGAGTATTTGTTTAATCTTGACTTTTTTCCAAATATACACAAGGAACCTACTTACACACTTAAACAAGTCAACACAATTTCACTTGAAGAGAACTCAGACTGATGTGATGATTTTATTAAAATATATAGTAATTCAAACAAGGGTTTTACAAAAAGATTAAAAATTTAATTGATGCAGTTTTTAGGTACTAAAAGGAGTACACAGCGTGGTAAGAGTGAATGTGATGTAGGACGAGAAAGGGGAAGGGGAGAATTGAGTGAAGGAGAGAGATTAGAGGAGAGGGGATAACAAGAAAGAGGGAGAACACTAGATGAAAAGAGAGGAGAGGAAGCTCAATAATCAATATTTAATTCTTAATCAAAAGTGTACAAATAAAATTATTGAGGTACTGTTTATAAGCCTCAATCTAACCCTAAGAATTAAATGATAGAATATTCTCGAAACCTAAAATTAAAAGCAAATAATAAAAGATAGCAATCAATCAAAATTAAAACCAAATATTCCATAATATACTAAATATCCTAAATATCTTAAAATTATAACCAACCATTATTCCCTATTTCATCAGAATGGAACTAGGTTCCAACAATGTGTGGCACCAGCTCCAGCTTCAACAGAAGCTCTTGATTCTGGAAATGATGAAATTATTCTTTCATCTCCTGGAAGAAAGTGGTACATCTGTGATATTGCCAAGCATGGTGAATCTGGCGGCTTGAAGCTTGCAATTACTGTAATTGATGCTTCATCTGCATTTTCATCTTCTCCTACCCCTACCTCTACTGCTGCAACAACAACAAGCTTACTGTTATATTCTTCATGGACGATGCTCGTTTTTGGCTTCTTCGCAGTGATTTTGGGTTAAATGTTAGAATATTATATAGAGTATAGTGATTGTTTAAGTTTGAATTGGAGGGTCATTCAATTTGTTGTTTCTTGATTTGCATTTGATTTGAATCATGTTATTTGTTGAGTCATTATAGGATTTTAACACCTCATTGAGTTACATTAATACTCCTCCCATCTTAAATGTTGCTACTAGTTAAAGAGTAGTTCTAAATATAAAATTTTTATATATTTTTATTTTGTTTTTTAAATTTATAATTTTTTTAAATTATCTTTATTGATTTTATATATTAAGATAATTTCTATTAAAAATAAATCTAATACAAATTATTAAAATGGGTATTTTAGGTTAACTAACAAATATTGTTTACAAGTAATTAATGGTTTGTTTGAGTTAATGTTTATAAAAAATGACTTTTATTTCAACTGTATTTTACAAATTAAAGTTAGATTAAAATTTAATTAATGCAATATAATTTATGTTTGAATATGCTTTTATAAAAAAATCTATTTAAATGCTTTTTTTTGTTATAAAAAAAATTAGGTAGGTTTAGCGCTGATCCCCACTAAAGTTAGAATATAATCCCAACACTTAAAAATTATTTATAGAAAACTTATAAGATTACCTACTAAATGAATTCTTACAACTACAGTGAGAATTAAACTCATCCTTATATACGAGTTCTCTTTCATTACTTTTTTTTGTTGCCCACCCAATTCACCAGAGCTTTGCCCTGACTACATCCGGATCTGACCACATCGCACACCTAGCTATGGCGGGTGATTCTCCCAATGAAAATTTTCTGTATACGCCAAGACTTGAAATCGATACTTCGCTTAAGCGATACTGAGCCGTTTATCACTCAGATCAATCCCTGTTGGTTCTCTTTCATTACTTATTTGACTTTTCTATCTCCAACAACTCCTAGGTCTAGGCCTAATTGGCTTTTGTAAACATTCATCCGAATCCAATACCAATTAAAACATAATTTTTGTTAGGCACCAATGGGGGTTAGTCTGAGTGATAAACGGTTCGGTATCGCTTAAACGAAGTCTCGAGTTTGAGTCTTGGCGTATGCTAAAAATTTTTATTAAAAGACTCACCCATCATAGCCAAGTACGCGACGCAGGTCAAATTTAGATATAGTCGGGGCAAAACTCTGGTGAATCGGGTGGACAAAAAAAATTTTGTTAGGCTTTTTGTCATGTCCCAAAATTTGAATCGTGACCAGCACAGAATATGAATAATTTCACATTCTGAAAGCCTAAAACCTTAAATAAAACATTTAAAATGAAACCATAACAAATTATATTTCATAAAAAAAATAAGTCCTATGTAAGAAATATCGGCAGGATCGTCATTATATAACCGATTTCCTAAAGATCCTACAACAGACTACAAGCATTCAAAGTTTCCATAACATTTTTCAAAATAACTAGAATATTTTCTAAGGTCTATGTGGAGCAACTATCTTTTTACTAAAATAACACAAGTACTTTTATAAATGATAATTACATCAAAAGTAATTTTTGTCCAAAATTGACGCTTCAGATTAGCAGCGAGGCTCTTTACTGCTCGGCAGGAGGATTAGGGTCACCTGCACTACCTGAAGCTAAATAATCTACTCGTGAATAACGTCCTAAAAATATGATTAAAAATGCAAAAATCAACAATGTATAATTATGCTAAAAATGTATTTTATAATATTTCATAATTTAATGTAAATCTTTCCGTACACATTTTCTTTCAGGGAAAACAATTTGAAATAGCCATTTCAAACCAATCCCTTGAAAACAATCATTTCAAAACCATAATCTTTCCGTAGACATTATTGTTTAAAAGATACAATTTGAAATAACTATTTCAAATCAATCATTATAAAACAGTCCTTTTAAAAACCATAATCTTTCCATAGGACTTCAACAGAACATAACAGATGTAGACACACAGTACACGAGGATAACTAACCATGATTGCAGCTCAAAGCCACTAATATAGACATGAACACACAGTCCACGAGGATAAATAACCATTCTAGTGGCTCAAAGCCATTAACTGTCGCGAGAATGAATCCCACGAAATAAATCTGGTGGCCCAAGGCCACTAACTATCGTGAGGATAAATCTCATGAAATAATCTGGTGGCTCAATGCCACTAATTGTCACTAGAATAAATCCTAAGAAATAATCTGGTGGCTCAATGCCACTAATTGTCGTGAGAATAAATCCCACGAAATAATCTGGTGGCTTAATGTCACTAACTGTCGAGCTCGAGTAACCAAGGTGCATCAAGGACTAATAGTACTACTGTTAGCAACCAACGTTTTATATTCTGTCCTTTCTAAAACATTTCCATCATGCATGGGGTTTATTTCATATATCATAATCTCAACCATTTCAATGCCATAACCGTTGGTAAAAACCACTTTGAATTTCAAAAACCCTAGCATGTACATTTAAAATCAAGTTACTGTAAAAACATATGAAATTCGTATAGGAATATATTTCATGAATAACATCAGTTCAATGTAACTTTTGTCAACAAACTCTTTTCAAAAGCTTATTCATTTATATACATAATCATAATTCCTTTAAAACAATCGAAAGAAAATCATTTCTAACGATTTAAACTATACTTTCATAAAATTTGCTTTTTGTAACTCATATTTGAAATTCAACATTTGAAAGGATAATGTATTTCAAAATATAAATTTTATGGATCGTTATTTACTCACCTGCTAAGCTTTTAAAATAGAACTTATTTTTCCAAGACTTCCTACGATAATTGCCCTTACAGCAACTCGAACACCTAGAAGAGCTTTCTTCCAAATTACCTTTCTCCTATTTTCCTTTCTGGGGTTCCTTGGCGGCTTAGGCAAATATCAAATCCTATATTTGTTATCCATATAAGGTTTATTAGTACTTAAGGCCTCAATACATAATATTTGCATAACAAATCGCTCTTTCACACCCAAACTCTAACCTCGTGGTATTAGCTTTCTAATCTTTCTATACACTAAATCAACAAAGCTCCTTACCTTATTTGGACACTTTATCTTCATTTAAACCTTATAATACAACCTTATATTTTAATCTTTTTTTTTTCAAATTTAAGTTAATGCCCCCATCATTCAAATTCAATAGGTATCCATCCTTCCTTCATCCCAATAACAATATATATTATATAATCTTATTACTTTAAAAAAAAAGACATCTATATAAAAAAGTTTCATACAGCTATTATATAACTTTGAAATCCCATTTTTAATTAAACCCAAAGTACATACATCATAAAAGGGATTAAGGTGTTAAAATCACTGATCATCACACATGTATGTTAATTGAATGTGTTTGCATAATATTCTTTCCTTTTTACTTCAAAGACACTTTATATAACTTCTTAAAGAAACCGAACATACCAATTTCAAAATCAAGCTTAGACTACATTTTCAAACACTCTCTCCTTAACTCAATACAGCAGCAAATTCACACATGTATACATATTCTTTAAAAGCTTCATTAATCTTTTACTCTTTACCTTTTTAACTATTAACTAAACACCACATAGGAACACAGTGCTAACATAAAAGTGCAAACAAATTATTTATTTATAAAGTTTCTAAGTTTACCTTCCAGCAATATTTAAATCATACTCAATCCAATAAAATCTAAATTCATCCTAGCCAAAACACTATAGAAACATATATATAGATAATCATTCTTTCCTTTTCTAGCATTTTACCGAACATCCTATGTGCATTAAGATACCAACGGAAATGCAATACTACAACTACAATATTACTAAAACCACTTAAAACCAATCCCTCATCAGCACATCAATATATATAAATGGAATGAACCATCCTCTTATAACTATCATGTTAACAAAGAAATACCAATTTTAATAGACTTCCTCTCCTCTCCGAAAGCTATTGTCAAAATAAAATTCAAACATTAGCATCACAACATTAGTATAAATTTAGGCAATATCCCTACTTCCCCAAGCTTCAATATATAATATCTAAACAATCTTAATATAACCAACTCTTCTTCTTTTCTTTTATTTTTTTTTCACAAATGCCTTGAGTGCAAACACTACCACACCACATTATCAAACTTTTCACTCTCCCACTCTTACTAAACTCCTGAGCATATACATACATATATATATGCCTTTACCATTTGTTCCAACTCCAATCTTTGTTTTCCTTTAAATCAAACAACTCAAACAATACAAGAAAATTTTCCAATTATTCCTTCCCCATAGTCTCGATAGCAAGAACCGAAAAATGAATCAAATCATTCAACCAAAACTATCAAAAATCACTAGAGAGGGGGAAATCCTAATCATTCACATACCCACCGTGCATTACACAAACATTGGGAAGATGGAAGATAGAAATTACCAGTCACACAATCGGACTTGCAACCATAACTGACGACGGCTTAAATGACAAGGGACAAATGACAACACGGTCATCGTCCTCTCCCTACTCCAGCGACATTGCTACTGAATAGAGCAAAAGAAAAGAAAAAGCAGAGCTTCTCAAACTAGAGGGCATCCCAAAGTCTGAACAGAAAAGGAAAAGATGAAAAACGCGCGACGGTAGTCCTCTGTGATAATAGCTCAGTCAACATAAGTAAAATGGAGTCACAACAACGACCAAGATCCAAGCCAAAAAGAGGAAAGACGATGGACATCGATGACGAAGTCATCAATAAGCATCACAGACGATGAAGGCGGATGGAGATCACAGCGATAACAGGTTCTCAACCAAGATTCATGAAGCTTCTCCCTCTATCAGAATTGTGCTCCCGAAAAATAGCGAAGGGAGATTTGATTTTAACCTAAGGGCCGTTTGGATAGAATTTTAGAAATGGGCTTATAAAAAAAGGGTTTTTAGGAAGCTTATAGAAAAGGCCTTTTGTAGAAGAGTTTATGAAAAAAAAATGGTTTTGAATAAATGAGTGTTTGGATAGTTATTTATAAAAGTACTTTTATTATTGATAAATTATGAAAAATGGTATGAGTATTAAATGAGGAGAGGAGAGAGGGTGTAAGAAAAAGTAGGAGAGAGGGTATAAGAAAAAATAAGGGTAGTATAATAATTGGTTAGTTCATAAGCTCTTTTACTGTTCCATAAGCTACTCTGACCAGCTTATCTGAAACTTTAGTTTTAAATAATAGTTTAGTCTAAAAACCCGTTTGAACAAATATAGTTATTTGTTTTAAAATTTCTCTAAATCTAAGTTTTGAGCTAAACACACACTAAGAAGGGGACTTTAGAAATTTCACACAGTAGGCAGGGAGAAAAAAATAAAAAAATCCACTTCAGCATATGCAAGGATTCGAACACGAGACATTGAGCTACTTCCACAGCTTTAAAACACTACTCAACCACTAACTCATCTTCAAGTATAAATACAAAATTAATACATATATTACTAAATTAGTATATTTACTTGCTTATTTTCTTTATTAGTCTAGCGTCATTACACTTTTAGACTTTTAAAATAATTTTTGGGATTACAAAAGCCAATTTAAATAAGTCCTAATTTAAATTTTTTATGTTTATAAATTAATTATCTAATTTATAATTAAATATTGAAGAAGGTATTGTACTTTGTTTTCCAAAGTTGAACATAGCTAAAATGATATTGAAAATGTAGAATAAGAATAAAGACGTCGCATAAGGGTTACATTTAACGGATCATATCCTCGGCAAAAAAAAAAAAAATTGTTATAAATGAGGGCTCACCACCCAAATACTAAAATAAACTAAATTATAAGGGAATTATCTCTTAAACACTCAGAAGTAACAAGAGTCTTTAAATATAAAGAACACGAATTTAATCTTATCTTAGTAGTCAATAATTCCTTTATAAGCTTATTTGTAAGTTTATTTTGATATCTAATTATATGTTAAATTTTTAATTCTTATAATAAATTTAACATAATCTATATCTGTGATAATAATAAATTGCATTTGTCATGAGTTAAATTTAATAATATATTAACTATATTTCTTATATCATATTTAAAGATAATTTTTCTATAACCTAGCTCCCGAATTAATTTAAATTATTTATAAATAGTCTACTATTTTATTTTAATCACACTATATATCTCTAATTAAGTTATAAATCTAATTATCCAAATTTCTGAACGCTCCAAAATATATCCTCCGCAAATTAAAAGCTGTAAACAGATTCTTCACAGTTTTTTTTGGTAACAGGGCAATTATTATTGTTATAATTAAAAACTAGACTCGTGGGTCTAGATGAACACTTTTCGAACATATTCTCTTTTCACAATGGACGTCGTCAGAATTTTAAGGGGAAGAGAATCCTGGAGCAGATCTTACTCTGTGGAAACTTCTCCATGTGATCTTCAATCATATTTAAAAATAAATGTGTTATGTGTGTCATATTTAAAAAAACTGAAAAAAAATGATACATATAAATCTTATATACAATCATAATTTTTTAAGTATTCCTATTATTTTAAAATTTAAAACGCCATAGACTTTTACATTTCTTAATAAATGTATTTGTTAGTATTTAAATTTATATTTTTTTTTATAAAAGTAAAGCTGCTTATTTTGACAATTTGTTGGATATACAATCATAATTTTTATAATACTTTGTATGAATATCAATACAAAAGATTTAACTTGAGAGTCAAACTATTTTTTTAGTTGTTTATCTGATTCATTAAAATTTTATCTCGATTATATCCGAATTCGATCCCGTATCACGTATTTGGCTATGATAGGTGAGTTATCCAATAGAGATTTTCTGTATACGTCAAGACTCGAATTCGATATTTTATTTAATTAATACTGAACTGTTTATCATTTAAATTAATCTTCATGATAATTCTAAAGTCAAACTTTCAACGCATAGAACCTTCATTAATTGGAAAAAGCCAAGTCATGTGAATGTGATAACCCATCCTGGTCAGACCAAAATTAGAAAATAAATGTCACATCTTGAATTTCAACAAATTTAGCCATTGTTTGACTTAAGTAACTTAGAAACAAATAGTATTAACTATTACACGTAGGTCCCATGGCGTCCTAACGCAACAAAAAACCAGACGGCGATCAAGCAAAGATGAAGATTTCCAGCATCATACCAAATTTTTTAATTAATTGAAATCGATGATGGAAGAAAAACATATAACAGCACATTTAATTACGCTAAATTACTTTAGTAATCAGTGTTAATTTGTTTGAAGAATTAATTGAAGAGCCAAGTGACATTATTTTGAAAGGCAACTCTGAGTTTGAAAGTAGACATCTAAAACTTTTTATAGAATCTTAATTTGTAATTTTTAAAAATTTAAAACATAAATTATAAACCTTAAATAGGTCAACACTAGGGGTGTTTATAAAATCCGCGGCCCGGTATACTCACCCGAGCCAGTGAAAAAATAGTTCTACCCAGCCTGATAAATATAGGGCAGGGCCAGACATTGGGCTGCAATATGTCACCCATACTTTTTTTGGGTTGGGCACCAGGCAGGGGGTTGCCCTGCCCTTCCCATAGACACTTATTCTTTTATTTTATTTTTTACTTTTCTCCTTAGATACTACATTTAGAAGGGAGAATATGATAGTTATTAATAACTAAATGATCATTTTAAAAATCTAAGTAGTTAAGTAAGTAAGTTACGTCTTTTAATATTTATAACTATATTGATTTTTTTTCTTTAATTTTACTAATCATAATATTATTATATTATAAATTATAATTATTTATTATATTTTTTTAGATGCTTTATCTTTGTCAATATTTAGAAAATTTATACAAAGTTACAATTACAAATTACTTAAACTTCAAAATTTTTTTTATATGCGATGAATTTCAATACTTTAATTATTATCTTTTTGTTATCTTATTTTTAATAGATTATATATATTATTTAACTTTTGAAGATATATGAATATGATATTATTTTAGAAGTTTATAATTACAGATTATTTTTCCCAACATGAGCAGAACATCACAACGGGCACGCTTAGTCCGCCCATGCCCAGCCCAAAATGGTTAGGGCTTTTATCGGGCAGGGCCGGGCATCAGGCTACAAAATGTAGCCCATACTTTTTTTGGATAGGGCACTGGATAGAGGGATTATCCTACCCAATTCTGCCCATAAATAGCCCTAGTCAACACGACCTTGTAGGGGTGTTATATTCCCACTAGTGAAAGACACTGCACATGATTTAGCACATGAATGCGTACGATATGTAGACATGCCACACTTTCTGTACAGTATTCGAAGAATCAAATATTACTTTGAAGTGAAACAATTTCTGTACAGTGTACACACTTTAGTTCATGATCGACTTCTTTCCAAAACTCATCCTACATTACTCCCTCATTTTATTGATATAGGAGCCAAAAGATTAATTATATAGATTAAATAAATTAATTATAATTAATATAAGAGTTAATTAATAAATTTAAATATATTAAATAATATATAATATAAATCTATCTTAAAATATGAATTTAATATAATTAACTAATTTTTTAATTTATTAAAATTAATTAACTAAAAAGTATTACAATAGTCATAAAACATGGGCAAAGAAAAAGTTATACAGGATTAAGTAAATCAGGATATAGTCACTTCAGCAGAACGGCCAATTATACATATACAGAATCAAAAGTTAAATCCATTGAGCATTTAAGAGATGCAATATTTTTATCAACAGGCACAAGATGCAATGACTTGATAAATTGCTTAGCATGCTGATGATATATAGCTGCAGAATTCCTAATTTGTTGATAGCTGAAGGGTAAAATTAAGAATGTAAATTGACAAAATCAAATGAATGAGAGGATTTTCCTCTTCTCACCTAATGCATTTAGTTCTCATCTTTGAATCATTTATAGATGTTGCCAACGCGCAGCAAAATTTTTAAAAGAATACACATCCCCGAGAGAGAGGCCAGATTTAACCTCTCTTCACCAACCTACCATGGACATTCAATCACAACCAACAAAAAAACCAGAAAACGAAAATGATACTATTACCCCTTTACCCCTACTTCCTATACAATCCAATTGCTGTATTTCGATCCAATTCAGTTTCTCACCTTTCATAGAGATCTGACTAAATCATAGTGAAGTTCTACAACGTAGAAGAAAAAAATTAATAATCCAACACAAGGAAGGAAATAGAGACTTATCGTCAATGAGTTGTAACTTTGGATCTTTTCTTTGCCTCGCTGTAAAGCACCACTCCCATGACGGTAATGGCGAATCCCATCATTCCCATAACAGTAACAGGATTTTTGAATATCAAAACCGAAACTACAGCAGCCACAGATGCTTTGGCATTTCCCAACACTTGCAAAGTCAAAGCGCTTGTGTGTTTAGTCACCAGAAAATTTGTCAGATTCACCAAATAAGCTATAGTTGCATTGCCAACTAACAAGAATATGATAAACGGATCTCCTTTGGCTTTCTCAACTGTAACGGCTGCAACATTTCCCTCAATATACAGAGTAAACGGAAGCAAGATTAATGCAGCCATTGGAGCCATATACAGAAGCAAATTCATGGAATGAAGTTTCTCTGAATCAGAGGTCAATAATATCCCCTGAACCACAGATTTCAAGGCACGCCCGGCAGTAGAACAAACACAAACCAAGAATCCAAACAAGTGAAACAAGGGCTCACTGTTGCTAGCCACAACAATTCCAAACACCACAGGCAATAAAGCTAAGTACACCTCAGCAGACTCTTTCTTCCAAGTAATCAAGAAAGCGAAAATTGCAGTGAAGAACGGCGTGGTGGCGCCAATTGCTTGGTTAAACGAAACCGGAAGGTACCTCAATGAAGTATTTCCACAAACGACAGAAAAGCAAAAAATAGCACTGAGAGCAAAGATCTTGAGGAACTGTTTTCTAGAGTGAATCTGTTGAAAAGGAACTAGTTCTAGGAAATGAATGGCTACATAGCTATAAGCGGCGCAAGATAGCATATGAAGCGTGGTGAGAAATATGGGATAGCGAAAACCGTAGAAGCTGAGGAGGTACTTGTTAAGCAAGAGAACTCCGATATTAGAAATGTACCAGGAAGCAATCATCAGCGCGGTCACGAGGTTCGGCGAGAGGTGAGATCCGAAGCTGAATGCAGCGGCGTTGTTCCGTACATCCGCCGGCGGAGTGGCGGGAATGTCGAGGACTGGATCACTGGGTGTGGCTTCCGGCAACCGCGGATTGCTCATTCTCCTGGTGGTCCACGTCTGAGACTCCACCATGGTCAAAGGATAGAAATGGGAATAAACCGCCTGACTTTCTCTCTCTAAAGCAGGCACAGGTCAGGAGGTAAGAGAGAGAAAGGGAGGGTGGGGATCCGAAAGAGGAGAGGAAGAAGATAAAGGGAAAGAATTGTACGTAGAGATTGAAATTTGAAAAGGAAGAATGATCGTAGCCGTCAGATGAGGTGGCGATAATGGAGGGAATTTGCAAACGGCGAAAGTGTGATCTGAGCTGTCAACGAGTGAGAGTGTCGGTGTACCATGTACTTCACCGTCTCCCTTTGATACTGTAGATCCCACTTTTTATATTATTTTGCTTACAGACGTATCTCTTCATGTCTTGAAATAAATAAAAATAAATATATTAATTAGTCACTGTTTGACCAAAAATAATACAATCAAATATCTATATATTATGTTTATAAAAAAAATCTCTATATCTCAGGCAAGAAAAACACTGCGTATTATTATCAATATATTATTATAAAATTTATGGTAAATTACTCTTCCCACATGGCCAGAATGCAATATTGCAATTTGCTTTCCAAAATTTACGTAATGACACAAGAACCCAACTACCTAATGACTAATTAACTAATGTAGAAAAACATGAAAATTACCTAGTTTACAATTAATTAGCTAATATAAAGAAATATATTAAAATTTAATAAAATATATTCTATTTAAAAGTTATAAATATCTTACCTCCAGTTTTAATTATAAGTGCAAGTTAATAATTTTAGATAAATTAAACTAACTAAATAAAACAGTTAATAGAAATCAAATTTAACCTTTTAAGATAAATTAATATTATATATTTTTTATTCTATTAAATTAGTCAACTAATTCTTATTTAAATTATAATTAACTGATTTATCTAATTTTTTTAGTCTATCTAAAGAAATTAATTAACTTTTCTAATTAAAATATGAGATACTACCTTATAAGTTATTTATTTTTAGAACATTATCACAACCATCACCTCATTAGCTACATCAAAAATATTAGAAATTTCATTTTATGGGATTCAAAGAAGCCAACTACTCTCTTTATTTTTTAATATAAGACTCATGATTGTTTTAATAGATTAATTAAACTAAATATATTAATTAATTATGACTAAATTAACTCTTCAAGAAAAATTCATATTATATACTGCTTAATTATCTAAATTAGTCAACTAACTCTTATATTAGTTATAATTAATTAATTTTTTAAATTTTTTTAATCTATTAAAAATATTAATTAACTTTTATATTAAGAAACAGAGTTAATAGTATGTAGATATGCTCATTTACTGTGCCTATTGTGATAATTTTGATATTTTTTCAATTTGCAAAATAAAATATAGTTTATAATATAAATTAGCCCTTGTATTAAATATGAGAGGATATATTTTCAAGGTATTCAACAAATCTCCTTTAAGATGTAGAGTCCTTTTCGTCTACTTAGTTATGTTTTCTTTTGCCTTCTTGTTAGAACAAAAAAGATCCAATGTATCATATATGTTAGATCCTCTGTATCTTGCATCAAATAATAATGATATTTATTTTATAGATGTATGTATTTAGACAGATACATGTATCAACAAAGTTCACAAAAAACGGTATTAAAAATTTCTATTTAATATTTAATAAATCATTGTACTTTACAAGACAGTTGTCGGTTGAGGCATTTGAATGTGGACGGGCCTCAAATCTGAAACGAATGTCTCAACAGGAGCACCAACCCTTTGGACAGTTATCTCAAATGATGATTTATGTGATGCCATCAAAAACTAATAACTTCAAAATGTTCCAATCAACTATGGAGGGAGAATTCATATGTATTTATAAAAAGAAAAAAAAAAGAATTCTTACCTTATTCATTTATGGGTAAATATGTAAATTTACCTATACACTTTTATCAAATGCATGTGATACATAAATGTTTTTAGGCTAAAAAAGTACATAGAAACATTTCAAATCAACGAAAAAATAACAAGTCCCTTAAAATAGGTTAACGTCCCTTACTTTTTGTCATGAAACTCATGCTAGTTTAAAAAAAAGTATAAAAATATCCCCAACTCAAGAATAGTAAAGGGACAAAAATATCTATAAAATTTTATCTAAAATGCGCTAAACACCATATATTTTTTAAAGGTGAAAAAAATACTCAATAACATTTAAAATGAAAATAAAAGTATTAAAATACCCCTAACTTAAAAAATATTTATATCTAACCATTCAAATTCGACACAATTGTTATAAAAGATAAAATTTATGTGAAAAATATATACTATATATAATAAATAAAGGATAAAATTATATATTCATGTAAAAAAATTTAATTACTGACTTGTAAATAAGGCAAAAAATTTCTCTACTTGCCTCATAAATATGACATCAAGAGCTTATAAATAATACAATTTATGTTAAACCTCAATGTTTTGATGATGCTAATTGATAAAAGAATGAAAAAGAGCTTTTAAACTCAATTGAATCTCATATGAGCATTTATTGAAAAACTTATCTATAAGTGTTTATTCAATAAACTCTTTGATAAATTAGAAAGAAACTTTTGAATAGAAAATGATTTTTGAAGTGAATTCATTGGAGCCCTATTCGATAAGAATATTTATCAATGAAGTCTTATAAAATGAACAATAGAATATGTTTTGGAAAAGTATGAGTCATAGTTTGAAACTTTAACTTTTTAAAGACTTATTCGATAAAGTTCTTTATTAAAGTAACCTTCGATAAATAAGAAAGTGACTAAGTGATTTATGTAAATAAAATTATTGAATTATTTATCGAGTAAGAGCTTTATTGATAAAGACTTTGATCAAAAAGAAGTTGAGAAAATATTTTTCACAAATAAATTTATCGGGAATTAATTCAAACCATGGATTTATTAATAAAGCTTTCGGTAAATGAATTAAATCAAAATATTTTTCTCTATCTGTTTTAAAAATATTAGATAATTAATTGAATCTATTATATAAACTAAATTTGAATACTCATTTATCAAAGTATTATTCGATAAGGGGATTTATCGAAGCACACTTCGATAAATAGAGAAAAAGTATGTTAAATGATTTATAAAAATGTTATCTTGTTTTAACATATAGTTTTCTTCTCAAATGATTTATGAAACTTGGATTATAAATTATGAAATCAAAATTTGATAAGGAAAGATTTAAAGTATGTTCAACACTGAGCTATTTTATCCATATCCCTGAAGCACTGATTTTGGTAAATGGATGTTGAAAGTGATTTATATGATTTGTCTATTTCTGAAAATGATTTGTGAAACACTTGAGGTACAAATTCTATAAGATTAAAATTAAAGAAAGAAATATTCAAAGTATAATTCATTATGCTATTATCGATAATATATTCAATCAAACCACTTATCGAAGTTATCTTTGATAAGATCTTCTAGTAAGCTTAAATTGCATTCAGATCATGAATTTGTTGAAGATTTAGTGAATGCTTCTTTGTATGATCTTTATGGACTTATGACTTTCCTTTATCTAAGAATGATCTTATGAATTACTATTTTCAAATATATTACATGATTTGAGAAATGATCAAAGAATAATTGAAAGTTTGTTTGCAAAGTATGAAAGAATATTCTTCAGGAATTTATCGATAAACTATTCGATAAGTCTATTTATTGAAGAACACTTCGATAAATAAGGTCTTGTGAAATATTTTGAAATATATCAATAAGTCTAAAAGTATATGTTTTAAAAAGAATATTTCTCGATAAGCTTCTCAATAAGGAATCTTGTCGAAGTCATATTCAATAAATCTAAGAACTGTTTCAAAGCTATTCATTTGAGATTTATCGAAGTCCTTTTTGATCAGGCTGTTTATCGAAGTTATATTCAATAAATCTAAAAGTGTTTAAATGAAATTCATTTGAGATTTATTGAAGTCATTTTCAATAAGGCACTTCTTCGATAAAAACTTCGATAAATTAGAATAATATTGTTATATCATACTTTGATAGAATTTAAGTTTAAGTATAAATCATTTGGAAACAATTATTATATGCTTATACTATTTATATATCTCTTATGTAGCATATTTCAGATCATTTTGAGGTATAAAGAAGATCAAACGAATAAGATCATAAAAGGTGAAATGCATATGTTAGTAATAACGATATAGTCTTCAACGGCTACTCCAACGGCTATCCAATTGATTTATGAAGAATTCATCTATAAAATAAGAAGAAGTCAAAGAGAGAAAGCTAAGGAAATTGAATGACGTAATGAAGTCAAAGAGACAAAAAAATGTGCAACAATGCATTTCGATTGTATTAACATATAGAGTCTCTATTTCTCCTCTTTGGTACAGAGCATATTATATTCTTGAGAGAGAAACTTAGAGAGTCTGTGCTTAAGTGTTTATCACCTTACCTCTATTGAGAGAGAATTATATTTGTACCAATCATATTTTCTTGAGTTGCTTAAGAGTGTGGGTATCTTAAACGGGATATAACCTTACGTGTTATAAGGGGAGTGAGAGGGATTCTCTATGAAATATTTAGGCACCAAGAGTCCGAATAATCTTGGGGAGATAGTGAAACACTTAGAGGAGCTTTGGGGTTGGACGTAGGCCAAGTGAATTGGGTTGAACTAGTATAAATAATCTTTGTGAAATATTTCTTCTTCATCTTCCTTTATTGGTGATATCATTCTGAACCCTATCCTTTAATTTTATAATTTTTAAAATCACTCTAATTCACCTACTCTTGGGTGAAACAACAAGATTCAACATTTTGTATCATAGTGTGTCACTTGTTTAAAGGATTTAACGATCTCAAGTGCAAAGATCATGGTTGGATTTTATTGTGAAATGGTTTCTTAAGGCTTTGATATTACCATGCCTCCTGTTTTTAAAAGTTCTGAGCTTCTGTATTGAAAAAGTCAGATGATCATATTTTTCAAAACTCTTGATTATGATATGGGAAAATTTTTTCAAATGATATTGATTTCAAACAATAAAGGATTGGAATGAAAAGAAAAAGAAAATATTTTCTCTTAACCTTAAAGCAATAAAAATTTGTACAATGCTTTAATTGATAATGATTATAAAAAAATTAAATTTTACTCTAGTGTTAGAGACATTTTTAAAACTCTTGATTGTATCTATTCCTCAGACAATTATATTAAAGTTGGTGTTAACATTTCATTTGTAACTAAAAGTTGCAAATCCACTAACAACGAATTAATGGAAGATTATGCTGAAAAAGGAGAAGTCCTATAACATCTCTATGAAAATGGTCAACACTGGGAATAAGATGAAGAAGAGAATTAAGAAGAGCTCAATGTACAAGAATCCACTGAATCATTATTCAGATCTCAAAATGTGTCAATGGTAAACAGGTTCAATCCCTCTTATTAATGTAAGAAAAATGATTTTAAAAGATTTCATGAAATGATTTGCTAACCAATTATTAATTCTGTTTTGAAAAGCAAAAATATTTTACATTCTAGATTGCTTCCACTAGACCAATAGTTTTACACAATGATTATAGATTGCTTCCACTAAACTAACACAATACTTGTAAAGATATCAATGATAAGCATCATTATGTTATTTGCAATTATTGTGGAAAAAATGCCATATTTCTCACACATGTTAATTTAGAAGAAATTCCAATGTGAGAAATAAATATGCTTGAATTCCTAAATGACAATCAAGTTCTAAAACTAATGCTTAAGGACCCAAAGTTAAATAGGTACAGAGATGTCCTCCTAGGGCTTCAAATGTGTAGGATAACATTAAGAGGAATGGACATGGTACATGGAAAAAGGGGCATATAAGAGTTTCTCGTGCATCAGTGAAAGATACATCACTTAAGAGAACTCATGGAGAATCTATTGCTGCAACCTCAAAGTCAATTTATAAGAAGCAATAGAGAAAGGCTCAAGGAGTATATTTTGCCTCAAGAATTGATTATCATAGTGTACCATTCAATTATCTTGAGGAGAATATAACAAGGAGGATCTCTCGAGCATCAAAGTTCATATTAGTTGAGAGACCATTGCAAGTATATGTCAGAAGAAATTTAAAGATGCAATGGGTATGTAAAGGCAATCATTCATCCACATAAGGAAATCTAATTGAAAGGTTCATATATTGTTACAAAGAGAAATAATTTAAATCTTGATAAAAATTGAACCAACAAAGCTTGAATTTTGGGCACTGAAGAAAAGTTCAACATCAATTCACCGGGATCAAGCTTACAGTCATAAGGACAAGAAGAAAACCTAGTGAAATCTAATATTTACCCCATTATTATGCTTATATGAGTTTTAAACTTGGGCAAAGAATACTTATTCATTGCTATCCCTTTAACATTCAATATTTTAATATTCTAAATAAGCTTTCAGATTGCTAAATGGATTATGAAATAAAACTATATTCTATACTTATATTTTCAAATACATAATTTAAATTATTTCTAGGTTTTCAATTCATAAATTTATCTTGATTTATAAAACTGCATATCCATCATTTGAAAGATAAATTTAAATTTCAACTCCTGCATCAAATATTTTTATAGTATTAAATATACAAATCATTTTGAAAATATTTGTTCTTGAAGTGTGTGGGCATCACTATTGAAGATCAATACACTTGTACGAAATTTTAAAAATCTTCCAAATGCATTTGCCAGCGTTATTATCCTAAATATTATCATGTGCTTGAACTATTTATTAACCATCATTTGAAAAATGAGCAAAGTCTTCGAACCTTCATTTTACTAATATCCTATCATATATGACGTTTGCTCATACAAAAACTTCCAAACATGTTAACATTAGTGTTCAACATGTTATCTAATATGTTCTTATAAAAGTATTTTCTCCAATCAGTTGACCTTCTCATTTCCACAAGATAAAATTCTCAAAGGTCCACATTTTTTAAAAATCACATGAAATTTGTTTTCTTTAGAAAAAGAAACATTATCTTCAAGAGAACATCACATTTAAATATGCATTATCTCTCAAAAGCTCATCTCCTAATATATTCATTGTGCTTATTATGAATTCATTAGTTTTTTTATGATGAGTTGTTATATGGTCTCTTATATATATATAGAAATTATTCTCTATATGATCATACTAAGCATTCTCTAAGAAACAAAGAAATTTAAATTTATGATAGAGAATAAAGAAATATCTCAATGAACTACACTAATGAATCAAGTTTGAGAAGGGAGCAATAAAGCTACGAAGTTCATTTGGCAACAAGCTAAAAGGATTATCATTTATGTCAATACACAAGATACTTAAACACGATATGATAGGAAGGTAAAGAACTTCACGAATCAATTCATCATATTGCTAAAACTAAATGAGCATTTATAAACTATCTCTATATTATTGAATATATCCGATCTATCTTGATGTTAATATTTTTCATGTATATGTGTCTATGTGTTTTTTTCTTCAAAATTTTAGTTGATACATTAATTTTAAACTAAGAATAAGATATTGTTCATAAAGTTCATGTTTTTTAAATATCATATGAATTTGTGAAAGATGTCATGAATTCATCAAATGAGTTATCAATAAAGGCTCTTATCGATAAAACATGAGATAAAGGTAAGAGTATTTTGTTTCAATGAACTGAGTCTTTGAAAACCTATTTGATAAAGTATTATTGAATATGCTTTTGATAAGAATGAACTGATTTAAAGTTTTTTGTGAAGTGTTAAAAATGGAATATATTGATCATCTTATCGATAATATAATCAATAAATTAATTTATTTGCTGAAGTATTCTGTGTTATTTTCATATATTAATTCTTCAATAAGAACATTCATCCAATGTTATTAGATAAATAAAAAAAGAATTTTATCGAACAACTTATTGATAGAGTACTTATCGAAAAGTTATTCGATAAATTAGCCATCTCTGTTAAAACAAATGATGTTTTTGATCAAATAACACATTGATAAGGTTAGTTACCCAAGAATTCTTTCATAAATCTTATGTACTTTTATTGAAAAATATTGTTATTTATCAAGCAACTATTAGATATAAGAAAGCTTATCAAAGAGCTATTTGATAAATGTCTAACAATTGCTTGAAGATTTATCAATAAACACTTTGAATAAGGCACTTATCGATAAACTATCAATCATTTAGTGAAAATATGACCGTTACTATTTTGTTTATTGAATTTCTTATAGAAAAATCTATCATTCTCTATGAACCCAGAAAACCATATCTAATTCTATACCTTCCAAACATCAAGTAAACCACTCAAAATTAGTTTCCCTAACATTCCATCAACAAATTTTCCCTCAGAAACCTCAAATTTCACCTTGCCCTCTTTGTTTGCACTAAGGCCACTATTCATAAACTTCATCTCTTAATGGCAAGAACAAAAACTCCAGGAGGCGGTTTAAAGCAAGAGAATATAAAGAAAAAGCCTTCATCCTCTAGGACAAAGTATAAGCCTAAGTTTGTAAAAGATAAGAGCCCACTGAGAGACCAAGCTCCTACTGTGTTAGCAGCCCAATCATAGGCATAATTGTAATAGACACCAAGCCCAGTCAGACAGAGTGCACGATAAGCTTCAAAAAGGAAAAGACACCTTCTATCTAGCTTGTGTGAGGAGAATGGGTTTGAGCACATTAAGTCAGATGATAACATAAATTAGGTTATTCATTCTACCATAAACTTGAGTTCCTTTCTAACATCTCTTGTTGCTCCATTTGTTCAAAAAGTGAAACAAATAGGCAAGAAAGCAAGAAATGTTCCTACTTAAGGTATTTCAGATACTGCTCCTGAATCACCTTCCTTTATTCCTACACCTTCCTCTACTTGTGCTTTTTTGGCTTTAATCTATGGGGAATTAGACAAAGGGGTAGATAAAGGCAAACTCGAAGTTATTTTTGGTGACAGGGAATTTTATCCTTTCGTGTATATTGACTTAGAATACCTCAAGTATAATGACAAGACCTAGTTAGATCTGTCCAATCCCTTAAGATATTATAAGAACTATTAGAAATCAGCTATCCTTTTTCCCCAAGGTGGTTAAGAATTTTTACTCCAATATGAAAATCTTTGATTAAGCAAATGAGGGCTAGGGATCTTTTGAAAAGTTATATGACCACAGAGCTTAGAGGAAGATAGGGAGATCATCAATTTCTTGTTGAAAATGACAGAGCATGATAAGAGTTTTGATTTGTCCATGAGAGATACCTACAAGATTCTTATGCTTGATGACAGCTTCTCTAGAGATTTTAAGTTTGTACTTAAAGATATGTGCGATTATCACAGAATCATCCACTATGTTTATTCAAGGAGTATGGTAAACAAATCAAGGAGTTTCACCTATCTCACTCAAGAAGATTACCTATTGTTGGCTAGGATAATCATTAGTGGAGAGAAAGTCAACATTGGAGCATTAATTTACAACGATATTAGGAATTTCTACTTTAACAAATCAATTGCTACTCCTATTGCTTATCCTAGCTTGTTTCATTCTCCCTTCATCGTAACAATATCTTATTTCTAGAAAATTGAGAAAAGGAGATAAAGATTCCCATATTTAGAGTTGAGCAAATCCATAGGATGAAGATCACACTACCTTTGGCAAATGGTGGCACGAGAGCTCAAAAAGGAAAATAGCCGGTGACCCCTTCAAGGCATCTAGATGAAGTATAGTCTTTAGCAAACCCAACTCAACCTTCATCTACTTCTTCATTTGCTTAAGTTGCTGTCCAACATCTTGTGCAACAAGAACTCAAGATTTTTAGAGAAGATTGATGGCTAAGGTTCAAGAGAGCATGAAATCTTCTGATCATAATTTCTCTTAATTGCTCAATAAGTTTGGACATTTTATGGAGCACAAGATTGTTTTTGAGGTTGCAAAAGGTAATGAAGTTAACAAGGGACAAGTGGTCACTCTTCTTATCCTTGATCTTCAGACACAAGCACTCAAGCTTCTAGGAAAGGAAGTGACTGATTTAAAGAACAAAATTACAAGTTCCAACACCGTTTTCTCTGTCGATGAGCTTATTGCCTCAACAACCCCTCCTCTTGCTCCAATCACTACTGCTCCATTTAATCATGACCAAATTCCTACTTCTCAACCTACTCCTCCCATTGAACACACTATTAATTATTGACAAAATTCCTGTTCTTCCAATGAGAAAATCCCTTTTCTTCCACCAATTTTTTGATTGATGCAAAAAGGGGGGAGATGAACTGATTAGTAATAGTTTGATATGCTAGTAATTGTTGTTTTAGTTTGTTTTTCTTTTTTATATGTTTTTATTATTTTTGAATTAGCAATTCAACTAAAATGCTTAATATTAATAAAAGTTGTCTCTTCTGTCTAATATGTTTAAATTTTTTGTTGAATTTAATTTGTCTTAATCATAATAAGTATTTTAATCAAGTTTTGTCATCATAAAAAAGGGGGATAAATGCTAAACCTCAATTTTTTTATGATGCCAATTGATAAAAGAATGAAAAGATCTTTTAATCTTAATGGAATATGATATGAGCATTTATTGATAATATAACATCCTAATTTTTATTATTATATTTAAGCACAATTAAAAATATTATTTATCAATAATTTAGAAATATTATCTTATTAAATTATTCTGATTTAGTATTTTAATTATTGTCAATAAAATAGGATATATATATATATATATATATATATATATAGATTATCATACTATTATCTTATTTAGGATTTTATGATTTGCTTATTATTATTAGTTATGAATTTATTTGGATTTGGATTCAAATTTATATATCCATTTGAATTTTGAAAATATGGTTTAAATTTTAAATTACAATATGTGATAGGATTTTGATAAAGATAAATATACATATAATAATATATGTACTTATACTTTAATGATAATATAGTTTAAATTTTAAATTACCATATATGATAGGATTTTGAGGAAGATAGTAATAATACTGAAAAATAATAAGGTCATATTAGATAATATTATAATTTTAAACCTTATGAATTACATATAAGCACCATAAGCCTTGTCCTTAACTCTTATTACTATCTAATTTCTCTCTTCACTCCCATCAGTCTCTCATTAAAGTTTTGGATTAACTTTGTTGAAACACTAGATTGTTTATTATTAATGTTATTGTACAATGGCCACTAGATTATTCCTTACTTTTGTGAGAGATAACTACTTTATACTCATTGTGTGTATTAATGTGATATTTATGAGTGATTTAATGTATATATATTGATATTGATATGATTATATTAAGAAAACTAGTTTAATAATTTTTATTGAAAATAGTCTTGTGGGACTTAAAGTTTAATTTAAAAGTTTGAATTGAGATTAGAGACTTGTTATACCTTGATATTAGAATTTAAAGAAAGTTATTATTTTAAGAAAAACTCTTTTGTAATATTTATCAAGCTATTGATATTTTGATTAATATGATTATTTTGATAATTATGTATTGGGGATGGGTGATGATAGAGTTATATTTTTATCACGTGATATAGCCTCCATTGGAGCTTGATGGTTAGTTTTTATCTTTTAAATTTATCGAGAGACGTGCCCTACCTGTTTACTAATAGGCTACAATACCCTCAGCTATTTACTGAGGGGAAACGAACACATGGTCCCATCATTTGCTCTATAAATTTTATCCTTTCGGTAAGTGAGAATAAGACAGTTATGTTAGATTGATAGGAAAAAGTTGTGTGAGTCATCCATTTAATTTTATTATGATAATATGTTAATTTTTATATATTGTACTTTATGATATGTCCTACTTGACAACTTATGAGCACATGTTAATATGTATAATTAGTATAATTGATGGTTATTGAGACATTTGTCTCACCCTATTTTTATTAACATTTTTCACGTGATAGTCTCATTTTAGGACCTGAGGAAAAATTTCATAAGCTTGATTGAAGTTATATCAATTGTATAATCTTCTTATTTGAATGTATATGTAGAATACTTATATATTGTCATAGTAGGGACCATTATGCATACTCTAATATTATATAATACATTATTTGAATTTGATTCTGGGAGTTAGTCTTGGGGATAATATTTTAAATATTCATGATAGATTCTTCTAAATTATTAATTATTTCTTCAATTTTATTAAAATTGTATAGACTCTTATATTATTTTTATATGTACACTTTAATATAATTTTTAATATCTTTAAGAATATTTCATAAAAGATTATATTATTACCTTTTTATTAATTAATATACATGTTTATAGAAAAGTGTAATATTTATATTATAAAATCAAGTATAGCCTAGTATCTATCTAGTTATAATATACAATTTATAAAAAATAAGCAATTTATATGTCATAAATAATTTAACTAATTTTATTCTTTTTCTATTATAATGATTTGTCTATTAAAAAAGTCTTTTTATAATTATGGTAAAATTTATTTTAGATTTTAGTAAAACTCTTTTCTACCATGGTTAACTCTTTTGAAATAAAACAAATGTATTTATAATATTATTTTTTATTTATATTGTGTACAAAATGGGTTTAAGTAACTAAAAATAGTTATATTTTAGGAAGATTTTACAGATAAGCTTATCGATAAGTGTTTGTTCGATAAACTCTTTGATAAATTATAAAGAAACTTTTACAGAGAAAATGATTTCTGAAGTGAATTGATCGAAGCCCTATTCGATAAGAATACTTATTGATAAAGCCTTATATAAAATGAACAACAAAATATGTTTTGAAAAAGTCTAATTTTTGTTAAATATATTTATTGAATAACACTTCGATAAATAGAAAAAAAATTGTTAAATGATTTTGCGTATAACTTATAAAGATGCTATCTTGTTTTAATAGATAGTTTTCTTCTCAAATAATTTATGAAAACTTGGGTTACAGATTATAAGATCAAAATTTGACACAATTGCCTTTCTAAATGTTGAAAAGAAATTTCTTCGTTTAAAACATTTATTTGTTGTTGTTTTGAAGTCAAAAAATTGAGCTCTTTGATCTTGGGTTTTTAAGTAAAAGGAAACAAAATCATTTTGCCCAAATATTTTTTTGAAATTACATTTTCATCAGTCATATATGGGAATAACAATCTTGCAAAAGGCGCACCTAGAATGATCTGAGTTCCCATATTTTTAGCTAATATAAACGGAGTTTCAAGTTTCAGTTCTTGATTTTCAACAACAACTTTTGAAACTTTGTATTTGACATCTAAGCGTGAGCCATTGACGCCATTAAACATTTCAGTTGTTTTTTCAAAGAATTTTGTAGGAATGATTCCTTCATTAAAACAATTAGAATAAGCTCTTGTATCAAATAAGACAGTTTGTTCCAAAATAAAATCATTATGAATAATACTCTTGGCATGGATATAAAATTTTTGAATAGAAATTCGAGAAATCAAGTTTAAGAAAGTGTTTTCTTCCTTATTACCATCGTTAGATGTGATTTTTGGATTTTCTTCAGTTTTACCTGTTAGTTGCATATCTTGAAGTTGGGATATGGCTTCTGCACAGGTTTCCTATTGGAGTTTGATTAGACGTATTTCAGTCTTGAACTGTTTAACCTCTAGGTGAAGATCTTGAAGGGTGGTTGGTTTAACAAAATGTTAGAATTTGTTTAAAACATCTGTTAAATTGTATTTGTTTACTGGGAAAACAGGTTTTGAGTTAGAAGAAGATGATTATTGATTAACCAATTCTTGAAACTTAAACAAATATTCTCCTTTTTCAGAATCTAGAAAATTTTCAATGATATCAAGAAGTAAGTCTTGTTCCTTCGAAATAACATTGATTGAAGATGAAGATTCTGGGATATCATCATTTTGAATATTTTGAATATCCTCAGAAGATTCACTTTTAGTTTCTGAACTAGAAGTTTCATCAATCAAAAGCTTTTTTATTTGTTCAAGAACAGTTTCATCAATACACCTGATCTTCTTGAGTTTTCTTCTTAAGGCCCAATATTTAGAAATATGACCTAATTTGCCATATTTAAAACATTTGACCTTATTTTGTTTAAAAAAGTCGACCTTAGGTTTGGATCTAAATTCCTATTTCAACCTATGAGGAGGTGTGTTTGGGTTATATCTTTGATAGATATATTTCTTCTTTTTGAGGTAGGAAGAAGATTTCCTATGTTTTTTGGATTGTTTACAGGCTAGAAGACCGAATTGTTCAGAGAAAGTTTCTAACTCTCTACGGTTTACTGCTTTCTCTTTGGCCAGTTGATGTTGGATGCTATCATCTTGACAAATTTTAAGAGCAATTTTTTTAACATAAGAGATTAATTCTCCATATGTCAAGTGCTCATAAGGGACTATGCCATCATTTTGGTTTTTAATTTTTTCTCTAACTTTATGACCTAAAGATTTAGGTAATCCAGTTAGAAATTTTTCTTTCCAAAAGGGTTGTTTGGCATCATCTCTTGTGAGAACTCGAGCAAGGAAAGTATCCCTATATCATCTGAAATTAGAAAGGGTTCTGCACTTAAGATTTAACAGTAATTCAACTGATCTATCTTTCCAAATAGACGGATCACTAATAAAATATTTAACAATTGTAAAAATCAAAGTTTGGACAGAATCTAGATAGGTTTCACCATTATAAAGAATAGGTGTTCCATCAGAATCAGTTTGGATAGATGAAAAAATCATTTGTTTATCTTCTGGAGTAAGATAATGATCCCACTAGTTTTTCAATTGATTAGTGAAACCAAATACCAAAAGTTTTGTGATCTATTCATCTGTATAGTTATTTTGAGTTTGATAAGCAGTACACAACATTGTCATCTACTGCATCGTGGAAAGGATATTAGCTTCGTTAAGAACATCTATGTTCCATTCATAAATGTTCTCTCCGCTAAATGACCTAAAGTTTTGGTTAACTCGTTCTTCAACTAGAATATCTGGAGGTCTTGCCCTAGGGTAATATAGTTTGGAGGGATGTTTCCAGTGTTGTTGGTTGATCTAGAGTTGGGATTTTGAAGAATCTGTTTGGGAGGCTTGGGAATCTTTCTCTAGGTTACCTATTTGGGCATAAAAGGTAGACTCATTCTGAGGTGTTTATAGGACAGTCAATGTTTGGGATATTTGAAGTCTTTTTTGATTGATTTTGTCAATCAAGTTGGACTTGTTTTAGAGGAATATTTCAGACTTCATTTGTGGACTGAGCTAAAATGGTTTAAAAATTGGGTTTTCAATCCTCAGTTTTGACTGTTCTGAAATAACATTTGAAGATGTTTGAACAAAATGATCACCTAATTGTTAAAGATACAAATTAGTATAATTATTTTGCTTAACTATCTTTTTTATGTCATTTGAATCAACAAGTTGACTCACATTTTAAAAATGAAAAGGTGCTGCAAGTACTGGCTAACCTACATCATCCTTAGAATAAGGAATTTACACCATTTTTGGTGGAAGAAATTCAGAAGAGATATTTTCTCCTTGGGAACTTTTACATTGTTTAATAACACCAATATTTTGATCAAATGGATAATCCAATCTTGTAGTTTTAACGTATTAACTAAACTAATCAAAGAATGGAATATTCACTTGAGCTCTTTCAAGGAATATATAGAACTTTTCTTGAATTTGTTTTCTACTAGATCCTTTGAATTTTTCAAAAAACCATTTCCTCTGGAGATTGTATTCTTCCGAGAAAAACTGTTTTTGCAAAGATTGTTTGTCAATCTAAAATTTATTTTCAATGATATTTATATTTAAATTTCCCATATCTATTGATGAATAAGTCAGAGACTCAACAGATCTTATATCAGACCTTAAGTCTTCATCTTTTTCATAAACAGTTTGGGGTATATTTGAAGAGTTATCAATTCCTTGGATTGAAGCACTAGTAGTTGGTGGAGTTTGGACAACTACTGTGGGTGTTTAGGATGCCATTCCATATATGACAGAAGGCGGTCTAGAAATTGAAGAATAAGAGAATCTAGATGATTCTGTTTGGACAGATCTATAGTCTTCATATATTGAAGCTTCAGATCTTTGAATATGAGAAATTGATCTTTTGGACCGATCAAATGATAACTTGACAGATCCATCAGAAGTTTGGGTGATTTTCTTTAACTGTGAAATGGGTTCTGGAGTAGACTGTGAGGCTTTCTCTATAATCCATTCCTCTAGTAATACAACACCATTCCACATAATAATTTTAGGAACAGTTATATTAAGATTTTGAAAATTAGTTAAGAAAATCGTTGTTTGGTCAGTTTCAGATGGTATTTGAACATAAGAAGTTGACGTGTTAGAGACTCTATACTGTATCCTATAAATTAGGGTAGCGGGTATGAATCCTGGCAACATGTTCAAACTATGAAGTTTAATTTTAAGTTTGACTCCTTTGAGGACATTTTCATCGTTTAAATCCATCATTCTATCAGGAAAACAATTGAAATAAATGGGTCCTGCATGAAGGCCAGTTTCTGCCATTGCTAAAATAGAGTCTTGATATATATTATGTTTACCATCCAGTAAAACTAGTAAACATGATATATTCAAGCCTTTTCTGAAAAGAGGTTTTATGGCGATTTGAACACTACCGACATGTAAAAAGTTGTATTCTTTTCGGTGACGTTCAATCAACTTTTTTGAAAGAAGAAAAAAATCCTCTTTATCAGGTTTAATATAAACTGATTCTTCAACAGTCCTGATTATGTGATCGGATTTTAAAAACCATTCTCTATCCTCTGTTTATGCGTAAAGCGTGTTTATGGCAATAGGAGGTAAAGTCCAATTGTCAATATTTTGATTTATGTTTTGAAAATAAATTTCTTCTTTGAAAACTCTTTTGTTTGAAGCGGATGTTGCTTCGTTTGATTCCTCATCGTTTAGGGGAGGGTTTGAAGAAGAAGAAGAAGTTGAGGAAGATCCTCGTTTAAAAGAGAAGAAACCGAATAAAGACATAATTAAAATAATAGAAATTTAAATTGCAGAAAGTAAATAGACAGAGTTTAAATATGCAAAATTTAAAACTTAAAAAGTAAAAAGCAGAAAGTAACAGAACAGAATAAGTAAAAGTAAAGACAGAATAATAAAACAAACAAAAGTAAGGATAAAGAAAGAAGTAAAGAAAGCAATAAAGGAAAGTAAAAGGAAAGCTCAATAATTAACTTTCTCCCTTTTGTCAGTATCTTTACCTTCTGGATCCATAGTGGTATAATGAATAAAAATTTACCAATCTTTATGAATATGAAGAAATTGTTAGGTCATTAGTATGATAGTATCTAATTAGCTATAACCTAGCCAATGTATTTGTACATGTACTAAGTTTATTACATACTACTGCGTACGATGTTCCACCGCCTCAGTCCGTCGTGACTTACGGTCCATTGTCGTATGGATGGTCTCATGTGTAATAACCTTAGACTAGTACTAACATGCTATCGATTAATGATAGTCGTATCATACTAATCAGCTCAACAATTGCTCAGATAACATAAAGATAGATCCATATTTATTTACCATATCTCTACTTCATTTAAACAAGTTTAGATTTATCGAAATCCTTTTCAATAAGGAACCTCTTCGATAAACACTTTGATAAATTAGAATAATCTTATTATATCGACTTTGACAGAATTTGATATTTAAATATAAATCATTTAGAAATAATTGATATATGCTTATACTGTTTATATATCTCTTATATAGCATATTTAAGATCATTTTTAGGAATAAAGAAAATCAAATGAAGAAGATCATAAAAAGTAAAATGCATACATCAACAATAACAAATATATTCTTCACCAACTACTCCAACGACTATCCAACGGATTTATGAAGAACTCATCTATAAAAGAAGCCAGAGAGAGAAAGCTAAGGAAGTTGAATGATGTAATAAAGTCAAAAAGACAAAAAATGTGCAACAATGCATTTCGTTTGTATTAACATATAGAGTCTCTATTTCGCTCTATTTCCCCTCTTTGGTACAAAGCATATTATATTCTTGAGAGAAAAACTTAGAGAGTATGTGGTTAAGTTTTTATCAGCATATATCTATTGAGAGAGAGTTATATTTGTATTAATCATATTTTTCTAAGTTGCTTAAGAGTGTAAGTCTGTTAAGCGGAATATAACCTTAAGTGTTGTAAGGTTAGTGAGAGGAATTTTCACATATGGCACCTTGCAGGTTATAAAGGGGAGTAAGAAGGATTATATCGATTGATGTACTGAGGCGCTAAGACCATATATAGCCTTGAAGAGATAGGGGAATACTCAAAAGAGCTTTAGGGACTGGACGAAGACTAAATAAAGTTAGTTTGAACTAGTATAAATTATCAATGTGCAATATTTTTTCTTCATCTTCCTTCATCGATGATATCATTATGAACTCAATCCTTTGATTTTATTTTAGTATTAGAATTTTTAAAATCACTCAATGCACCCCATCTTGGATGAAACAACTTATATTTAGTCTTGTAATATAAGAGTTATTTCTATCAATTTTAAAGATTTATAATTAATTTAATAACTGGACACGATTATATATATTATGCTAACTAGAGTACATAAAAACTCACCCAATTGAAGAATACATCATATTAATTCGAAATGTTAACAAACTTAAATTTTTCTATTTCAATTTTTTCTAAATTTTTAAGAAATTAAATTTTTAGTGTAGATTATAAATCCATAAGAAAATAATTATGGAGGAACATATTATTTATCTTGAAAAAACAATAATTAAGGTGGCTGGATACAAGATTAACTTAATTTAAAAATGAATCTAGCAAATACATAAAAGAAAATTTTAAAAATATATTTGCCATGTATAATATATATATATATATATATATTTTTTTTTTTTGAGTTAGAGGTATCTTCTTGATCCTTCCATCTCCATTTTAAATAGTTATGGATATTTTAATACCTCTATAAAATTTATAATATTTAACGCACTTTAAATAAAAGTTTATAAGTATTTTGCACATTTAACATTTTATAGTTGGAATTTGTTGTGCCTTTATAAAAATAATACGAGCCCCACTATAAAAGTTAATGGACGTGAGCTTATTTTAATATTTTAAATATTTATGGGTACTTTTGTATCCTAAAAATATTTATGGTCTATGTCGCACATTAGGTAAGAGTTTATAAATAAATTTATATATTTACCCTTTATTTATTTTTATATGAAATATAAAATAAAAATTGGACACATACATCGCCTCATTCATTTAAGGTTTAAGGTGCAAATTTATCCTAAATTTTTTTATTTATGAACAATATTGCTCTAATGTTTTTTTGGATTCAATACTACCTCATAAATTTCAAAACATAACAATATTACCTTTTATCATTAAAAAATTACTAGACTATTAATACGATAAAAGATAATATTGTTATATTTTAAAACTTCTAAAACAACATTGAACCTAAAATAATTTTTAGGATAATATTACTTTTTAATAAAAATTTCTAAAACAAATTTATACTTTAACACTTCCTTTAAAAATTTATCCTATAACATCATAATAGAATAAACTTTGAAATTTCATGCTCTCAAAATCTGAACGAAGAATCTCTGCCCATCATATTACGGGAGCAAGAGTAGCAAGCAAGAAGCAATATATATGTACATATATATCATGTGAAGTAAATTTGCCAATCTAAATTCTGTACAAAAATTATCAGCATGCCTTGTTTACGCATTACAATGGCTCACACACTGTATCTCATACATGAGCTCCGATGTCAAAGTCCTAATTTTCAGATCAATTACAATTACACTTAACTTCCTTTTTGCAGTTAATAGCTTGTGGAAATTACCCACCTTATTGATGAATCCTCTTATGAGAGCTGCTACTACCTTCCATTAAAAATCTGACTTCCTGCAAAACACATCATCCCTGTCAATGAACAATCTTTTGGCTAAAATGCTGGGGCCCTAAGTAATTAAAAAGAAAAAAACATTTTACCAAAACCTATACTTTCTTACAATTTTTAATTTGGTACCTATATTTTTTTCTCTTTATTAAATCATTTAACTTTACTCTATTAGCACCATTAGCTCATATAATAATGCTAACAGAGCAAAGTTACATAAACTACCAATTCTAACAAAGTAAAATTAATGAATTTAATAAAGAGGAAAACATAGGTACAAAATTAAAAATTATGGGAAAATATAGTAACTACAAAATGGTTTTCCTTTAAAAAAGATAATTAATGTACATCTCTCACCTATGATTGACCTCTGATTTACTTCTCAGAAACTCCGGCACTGTCCGAGATGGCATCGTTGCCTATAAGAACTTTAATGATTTAATCTTGGCTTCATGCGATTGATAAAACATATGAAAAGTAGCGAAATGCTGTTGATCTGCATACTCACACTGAAGCAAAACTGCTTCCTGCATCTGCTATGAACCTCCAGGTATTCTTCATAGGACTGCACATGGAAGTAACAATCAATAAGCAGAAGAAAAATACAGCATGAAGGTATTGGTATTTGTTACACAACCGATGTTTACTTGATTGAAAATAAACAGGGGTAGAATTTTCTTTATTTGGAAAGGAGAAAAATTGATGAAGAGAAGCAAAAATAAGTTTCACCATCTCAAGAAAATCATCCTCTGTTAGGGTACTAGCTAGAGGGCTGTCTGCAGAGAAACCCCAAACATCAAACTGAGAAGCCACATCCTTGTCCACATGTAGCTTAGGAATATTTGCACTAAAATGAGGGCGTTTGGTCCCTGCTACTTTAGACGACCCAGAAGAGGTAGGAAATGTTTCACTTGAAGTTGTCATATTGAATCTCTGATTTGCTGGCAGAGATTTATTTGCTTCAGCTTGATTAGGGCAAGGCAATGAAGGATAAGCCATGGTCATTGACCATGGCATATTCAGCGGATAAAAGTTATGATCCTTATTTCCCATGAAATTTTCAACATTCCCAGAATGTCCCTTCAAAGCATAACTATCCAAGGGTGAACTGCAGATGCAGAAACCAGTAAGCAGGAGCAGGAAGCCTCCTAAAAATGTAGATGAAAAAACACATTAGCGGGTTTTACCTGCTCCGTATAGCATCTATATTATCCATCCCATCAAGAAGCTCACAAAGAGCTTGACCAATATCTGGAGTTAACTCCTGAAAAAGGTATGTAACTCAGTCAAACAACATTTGCACAATTTTTCCAAAATCCTAGATGCAGAAGTAAAAAACAGAAAAAGCTCGATATAAAAGAAACCTGGCAATCCCTGCTAATTTTGACAGGTTTATAGTCATTCAGTGGATTCTTGAGATGAAGTGTCTTATGAAAAGGTAAGTCATTTAACCGAAGCCATTTGACCTTAAAACTGTGACCCCATGGATTACCCTTACTACTTCCTTCACTCCAAACATTGTCTCTCTTCCACCCAATAGAAGACATCATTTGTGCATACCCTTGGAAGTATCCACTCATGTTGACACTGAATATAAGGATTACTTTAATTGAATTCTGCGAGACAACAAATGCTTCTCAAGAAAGTTAATTTTTTTAAACTGCAATTCATTTATATTCTAGACTCTAAAATCTAAAGAAAATATGAATTTCTAACAGTATTAGTATAAGTTAACATCAGAAAAAGGAGGGATCTTACATGAAAGGCTTCTTCCAGAATTGGTTCATTTACGATTTGAGTAGCCCAAACTCCTTTCTCTACTGACAAACGGATATTTTGGTGATTTAAGCTTTTAATGATAAAATATCTTGTACTCAATAATTTTTGCATTTCAATTGCATTTTGATCTCCCATATGATGATGAGAATATTCCACTTTTTCTGCCCTAGTTTGATCGCCATCCTCATTAGCCCTGTAACTCGAGCTCTCTAACAGAACAATTACAAACTAGTTACAAACCAAAAGGGAAAGGGAATGAAAACTTGAACAGAAAATAATAATAAAATAAAAATAAAATCGTGGCATGTGACATGCATATTTATTTACATAGACATATGCATACATCAAATGTTTTTCCCATGCACCACTGCAAGTAACATATAATGCCTGTCTGGATAAATAGATAATCTAAGTATTAAAAGGGTTTTTGGTCCAAATCTTGGTTTGAGGAAATTTTAAAATAAACAACCATATTTGTCCAAAATGGCTTCTGGGCCAAACCACGGTTTAAAACCATAGTTTTGGATAAGCTACTGATAATAGCTTATAGAACAGTAAAAGAGCTTATGTACTACCTAATTACTATTTTACCCATATTTTCTCTCTCTCCTCTTCTCTCTCTTCCCTTCTCTCTTCTACTCTTCTTCTTGTCACTGACCGTGTGCCTCCGCCATGTCTGTTTCCACCGTGTGCCGTGGGTCACTCTTCCTTGTGTAGTGGGTCACTCCGTCTGCTGTTGCCATAACTGGACTCACACAGAAGAGGAGGAAGAAGATTGCAGTCGCTGGAATTTCTGTGAACAAATCTTTTTATTTTATACCCTTTCTAATAATTTACTAATCACAAAAGTTTTTTTTGGTAATAACCATCCAAACACTCATTTTTTCATAATCACTTTTTTTCCATAAGCTCTTTTCTAAAAGTTGTCAAAAAGTCATTTTTTTTCTATAAGTCCTTTTTCCAAAAACCTGTCTAAACGGGCCTATAGTATGTTTGGTTCAATTCCATGCATAAGGTAATCCTGGCGCATTCTACTAATTTAGGTGTTTGGTTGGTTTAGTAAAGTAATCTAATGCGATTACAACAGATTACAACAAATCAGGTAATCCGAATTCAAACTTACATGAATAAACTTATGAACATTTATACCCTTCATGAATCAACATTTAGACATTTATAGCATTCAGTTTTTGCCTCGGTAGAGTTAAAAAGATTATTTCACATTTAGTTTTATTTTTTCTAAATAAAATATAAATTTCATTTTATGATCCCTTGTAATATACCAAATAAATCCTCTGTAATCATCATTCCATTCCATTAGATTACCTACCAGTACATTCATCACATTCCCACCAACTCCATGAACCAAATGGGCCATTAGTTCAGATGCTGGATAAAAATAATGATCAATTTATACTCAAACTATGTCACTAGAGATGTTCCGCAAGACAATAACCCAGAAAGAAAATGACAAATTCGTTTCATCCTAACCACAAATACTATGCTCACAAGTTTTATGAAGTATTATATAAGATTACTATCACATTAGCAACAGCTTCATATTGATTGTTTAAAGATAACAGTGCTGAGCATAGAATAAACATGCAGAAGACAAGGCAGCCTTATAGTTAACATGATATTTTTGAGATGAGAGAAAAAACATAATCACCACCTGGATCATCCAAAATTCCAATGTCCTGTTTCCATTCTGACACTGATGAATCAACTACTGATACATTTTCCTTTGCACTATCAGAAGACATTTCCCAATCAATCTGTCATCAAATCAAACAAATTCAAGCTAGAGTACAAAATGGATACTACAATCATCCAATACAAAACACAACATCAAGAAATTGTCAAGAAGAACAAGTAATTTCACAAAGATTTTAGATATATATGTAAGAGGGCAAAAACTACCAATGAACAGCAAAATTCCTATGCAAAACCGACAAAAATCGTTTTCATTTAGTCAGAAAATAAAGCGGATCAGCTTCAAGCAGTTATCGTCACCCAAGATCATCCTCTTACAATCATCATTTAACATGTCCATTTTGTTCAAAAGGGTTAAAGAAAAAGTAAACAACAAAAACAAAAGCGTCCATTAGCTCAAATACCAACTCAATTTTGATTGAGTCATGCACACTCATACAATAAATATCATTTCCATCGTTCTTCGGAAACTCAAAAACAGGGCACTAAGCACGACATTTGGGAATCCCAATTTTTATCCGTCTTGTTCAAGCCATAGATATCAGTCCCAAAGATGAAAAGCATTAAGGCAAACCTCAAACTCGAACAATGAAGTAAGAACTAAATGGACCACAACAGACTCGACAAATGCTTTATTCGTAATCAGCAATTCCACCACTCAAGGCAATTAATTAGTACATGGAAATGAGTAACGATGGTAAAGCAAATCAAGAAGAGGTCAGAACTGGACAAGGTTCGCACCTATCAAGTGGCCGACACTCCCAGTACCTTGCGGTGTCTCCGTCGAAACCCTAACAGTGGCGTTAGTGTAAATTTCAATATTTTTCCCAATGGAATTGGAGATTTGAAGTTCGGAGAGTTGTTATTCTTTAGCAAATTTTCTAAAGCTTTTTTCGTTTGTCGTCGCTTGAAGTAGCGGGTTGTTGACTGTAGAGCCGTTAGAAGAGGAACACCTTATCAGATTGCATTGTCAGTTGTCACTTCCGTTTTCCACTTTTTCAGCGTGTGTGGATATATGTGTGTGTGGTGTATAGAAATATGGATAGGGAAATAGTAAAAGAGAGGGTCACGTTTTTGGCAAAAACATTATTTATGTCAAAACTAAAAGAGAAAAATGAAAAACACTACTACTATTATTTATGACTTATTAATATAAGTATTTTTTTAATAGTCTTTTTTATAAATAACAACTATCTAAATCATATTAATATATTCTTATTTATGAGGATAATAGATGAGAGAGATAATGAGTGAAAAAAATTAGAAAAAATGAGTGGGGGAAAGATATAAAATTAATTAAGGATAAAAATATAAAAAGTATATTATAGATACATAAATTTTTGTTTATATATAGGATAACCCCTATAAAAAATAATATTATTTATAAAAAGGAACTGAGTGAGTATATATATATATATGTATATATGTAACTATTATATTATTCTATAAAAGAAAAAATTAGATCAAGTACCTTATATCCATTTTATCAAGTTCTCCAAATTTCACTTTATAATGTGTCTTTTCTTTTTAATATCTTCGTTTAACTTAAATTTATATTAAAAAAATAGTACACATGATAAAGTGTAATTTGAGAACTTGATATAATAAATATAAATAATTTAATATAAGTATAACCTTGTTATATTAAATGTGATTATTTATGGGACAAAAAATATAATTATTTAAATCATAGATTCAATCATTTAGAAATTTGACATGTTTACTATTTGTTTTTTTATAATTAAAAAGGCAAATATAAACAATCTGAGGTCATGAGCAAAATTTGTGACCTCCCTTTAAAAAAACATTCTATATCATTATGCTACAAACTTCAAAAATATTAGCCTTATGGCATGTTTGGTCCAATCACAGGGAACCCTTGCCATGCAATGTAGTGCAACACAATTTGAATGCATTGTAATATTAATTATAAGATAATGTTTAGTGTGTTTGTTGATAAATGTGCAATGAATTATTTTTTAATAATTATTTAAAATTAATATATAATTAAAAGACTATTTTATCTTTCAATTAGCAATCCCTACGAGAAGAGAGAGCTATTGAGTCAATGTCCTCCCACATTGCTTTCTCCTTCAAACTTTATGGCCCATTTGATAGCAAGGAATTGGGGCCAAAGAAGGGGAAGTGAGAGTAGATTCATGTTTTGGTCTATCAAGCACTCTTCTAATTTTTAATATGTAATATTAATTAATATTAATTTTAATTTTAAATATAATTCATATTTATTATATTTATTTTTTTAAAATTATTCCTATTAATACTTCATAAATAATAATAAAAAAAAGATGTGAGAAATAAATAATATAATTAGAGTATTTTAAAAATTTATATTATATTAATTAATTTAATTAAATATTTTAATATAATCAAATTAATTAAATAGATATTATATTAAAAATAGGAGGAATATAACAAAAATAAATTTAATTTTTTTTATATTTATATGAATTTAAATTTGAAACCTCATATTTAAACTATCAAAATTCCTTCTACTTTTATCAATGTGTGCTAGTATGTTTATAACTTATGTCCGTAATTCATTGATAATATAAATTTACATAAACTCTATAATAAATAATATATTGATGGATTGATACGTTAATATTAACATATCAAAACCAATGTGAAATATAAAATTTATACAAAAAATATATATTTGATCTCTAATCTCTGCAATAAGTTTTACTTTTGGGAGAATCCCAATAAAATTTCTGTTAAAATACTAAAATCTAAATGTAGGTTTACAATTTTAATAAATTTTTAATAAGGTCTAGAGATCTAATTAGAGATTTTTAAATGTTGTTAAATGACAACAATATTCTTCTGTAATTAAAAAGAAAAATTGAAGGTAGGTATAGGCAGCCCAATTTTGGTTTTAATTATTTCAGTCGAATTTAATTACAATTTTTCTTTTATTTTTAGTTTGCTTATTTGTTTATTTTTATGTTCTTATTTAATTTTTTTCTATCTTTATTTGTTTGAACCAATTTAGAATAGTAAAATGATTTTTAAAAAAATAATAAATAGATTAAGGAGCAAAGCATTAAAATAACGAGTAACAGCCTCTCACAGTGAAGTTTCGTTACACGACTGTGTGACTGTGTGTTTGGTTTGTGATAAAACCTAAATTTTAAATTTAAATTTTATTAAAATTTAAATTTTGAGAAATTTTAAAATAAATAATTATATTTATTCAAAAGGGTTTTTGGAGCAAACTATAGTTTAAAATCAATGTTTCAGATAAATTGGTTAGAGTAACTTGTTAAATAGTAAAATGACTTATAAACTAACCAATTACCATATTACCCCTACTTTTTTTACACTCTCTCTCCTCTCTCTTTTATACTTCCTCTCATCTCTCATTTCTTTTCTACATCATCTCTCTTCTCTTATTTCTCTTCTACAATATCTCTCCTATCTCATATCTCTTCTAAGCCCTCTAATATCTTATATCTCATCTCTCTTATATTTAATAATTATATCATCTTTCATAATTTATCAATAATAAAATTATTTATAGAAATAACTATCAAAACACTCATTTTTTTTAAATTATTTTTTTTTCATAAACTCTTCTCTAGAAATCATTTTCTAAAAGCTATCCTAAAAGCCATTTTCTAAAAACTACCCAAAAGTCATTTTTTTCATAAGCTATTTTTTAAAATCTTATCCAAACAGGATGACTCCTTTCTTTCTTGCCATTGAGTGTGTGTTTGGGGATTAGGTTTGAAAAGTGATTTTTGACAAAAGCTTGATCTGGGGAAATTTTAAACAAATAGTTATTTTTGGCCAAAACTATAATTTAAAACTATGGTTTTGAATAAACTGCTGAAAATAACTTTTAGAACAGTAAAATAGTTTATGGACTATCCAATTACTATCATACCCCTATTTTTTCCTATATCCTCTCTCATTTCTCATCTCTCATCTCTGTCCTCTCTCCTCTTTCATCTTTCTTCTCTACCCTCTCTCCTCTCTTTTCTCTATACTTTACCCTCTCTCTTCTCTATACTCTATCATCTCTCCTCTTTTTTGTCTACTCTCTCTCCTCTCTCCTACTTTTAATCAAATTATACATTTTTGATAATTTACTAATATGAAAAGTGATTATACTATTAATCATCTAAATATCTTTATTTTCAAAATCTATTCTCCAAAAGTTCATTCAAACAAGCCGTAAAACTCATATCCTTCATTTCTTCTCATTAATGCCCTTGTCAAACTTTACCATCTTAATTTTCATTCGGTCCAAAATACTCGGGAAAAAAACACTAAAAATTAAAGTATAGAATAAAAAGTTTTGAACACGGAAGTACTAATTTCAAAAGTGAAGAAAAAGCAGTGTGAAGCAAAATCTGAAATTGAAGAATATATAAACGCAAGATTTGAATTAGCTAACAACAACAAAACATAGCTGATTTAAGCACCAGGAACGTGATTTTGACACAAAACAAAAGAGGATGATCCCGAGCAATAGCATAACCCGCAAAACGAATAAAAATAGCAAAAACATAAACATAAACATAAAACAAACAAATAAATAAATTAAAAATAAAGAAAAAGTCTAATTAAATTCAATTGAAATAATCAAAGCTGAAATTAGGCATACCTACCTTCAATTTTCCTTTTTAACAACATAGGGGTATTATGGTCTTTTAAAAACATTAAAAAAATTAGTAAAACCTCTTGACCTAATTAGAAATTTGTTAAAAGTGTAGACCTAAATTTAATTTTTGATATTTCAACTAAATTTAATTAGGATTCTCCCATTATTTTTAAATATGGAATTAATAAAACTTTTAATCCTTTACATTTGCCTCAGTTAAAAATTTGATCCCTCAAAATTTATTTTTATCAATTAAGTCCTTATGACATTCTACTACCAATGATATTTTAGTATTCCTTCTGTTTTTATTTATAAGATCATTTTCTTTTAATTGACTTGAACCTTTTTATAAGATCATTTCTAAAGTTGTCTGAATAATAAATATTTTTTACTTATTATACCCTTAATAAATGCCTCCATTCTCTCATATCATAGTTCTTATTGACATTCTCTTTCATTATTTTACTCATTATTTCAATTTCATTTGGGCACTATAAATGATAGTATATTTAAAAAAAAAAAGAAATATATTTCCTACACATCTATTACTTTTAATTGATTTTAACTGATTTGTTGAATAACACAATTTGATTAAGAGGATATTATAAATAAGGATGAAGGGAGTATACCAAACTAAATGATGTGGTATAATAATGACACATTTTTTGGTCAATTTTGCCAATCTTATGCGATGGTTTTCGGTTTTACCCTAATATAAAACCAAATATCATATTATACTAGATCCTAATCCAACTAGTTGAATCGGTTAATCTGATCTCACTTTTAAAATCTTGATATTTTCTCTCTCTCTCTCTCTCTATATGTATATACCACGTACAAAATATAAAAATGTTGACAACTAATGGAAAAATAGAGCTACGTTGTATTAATGATAGGAAAATGACACTTGACACGCACATAAACAGACGACTCGGCTGAATTATTGACAAGAAAAAGACTCAAATTTACTGGCTTAAAAGAGGAATATAATAGTACTCTAGTGAAAGAAGACAATATCATGGAGTCTATTTTGTGAAGGGGTGACCAATCACTATTGATCAATCGCTATAGAAAAATTCCTAGACACTGTTTTGATATTTTATTTAATAAAAATAGTCACATGTGCACATATGGCATATGTAAATAATATATATATATATATATATGTATGTGCGCACGCATTGAAATGATTAAAAATATATTCTTCTAGTCATATTTATAAATTATTTCTAACATATTTAATTATACTATAAAATTTAATAAATTTTTAACTTTATCTATATTTAATATATATTATATTATTTATAAATAAAATCAATATAATAAATGAAGGGTAGAGTGATATATTTATATAAAAATTTCTTCTCTGCTTTATTAGATCCCAAACACGCTATCAACTAACGATCACAGACGAGTCAGACAAGAATCCAGTAATGAAGAACCTGATAAACCTTCAATAGCTAAAGTATCAGCAAGGAGATTTGCATCTTATTTAATAAAGGAATATATTGCTGATGATTGTCTCATACTCTGTTCTATTTCTATTTCTATTTATGTTCCTATTGAAATGGGTTTAGACCCTATAATCCATTAACTGGATTATGTATAATTAACAATAAACTTATTTATTGTTAATTTAACTCATTAATTATAACAATAATTAGCTAGGAATTAGGTGTGGTGCTTTACACTAGGACGCATCTAAAATCACATCATGAAATGAAGTAAGAAAGCAGATCTAGAAGCATAAGAATAACAAGCTAATAATATTCTTTATTTTAATTAAGAAAAGTGAACACAAAGAAACCCAAAGATGGAGAATCATGAAAAACAAAATGGGAAAATATCAACGTTGAGTAATGTGTTATCCACCCCCATGATATAACTTTTTCAGGTATATCAACACCTTAAAATACTTTCTAATATATCCAACATCATGAGGTATTTTTTTTAAAGCATCAAATACTCTAAAGTATTTTTTTAGATGCATCCAGTATCAATATTTTAAACTACTAGACACACCTAAAAAATACTTTAATTGGTTTGGATGCATAATAAAATACTTTAAGATATTTGATATATATTAAAAAATATTTTAAAATACTAGATACTCCTTAATCTTTGATTAATTGGGCTGATCAAGTAGTTCCTCAGTTTTCCTGAAGAGCTTGTGTTGAATATGCTGAGAAAAAGTACGAGGAGGGAAGCGAGCAGGTTCTGCATCAGACACAAGCTCAGGTAATGGCTTCAGAATAATTTTGTCTTTAGGGGGTTCACAGAACACAGCCCAAGAAATCCTGACCTTCTCTTTGTTCACCATTCCTCTATGAAGAATGCTCTTGTACTTGCCATTGCTAAGGATTTCAATGGTGTCTCCGACATGCATCAGAATGGAATCCGGCACGCATCTCGCCGTCACCCATTTGCCGGCATAGTAAAGTTGCAGGCCTGGAACCATGTTGTGGAGAAGGAAAGTGAGTGAACACACATCTGTGTGAGCTTCCACACCAAGAGCTTTCTCAGGCTGAGGACAAATTGGGTAATAGTTTATCTTCATCTGAAGTAAAAGATCTTCCATACCTCCAACTTCTTCCTCTAGCCTCCCTTCATCTAGTCCCAGTCCCAGTGATAGCATTCCCAGAATGTTGCTCGCAAGCTTCCTGAGATGTCTTGCATACTCGCTTGTAACCTCACTGCACACACATTATATTCATCAATGCATCAGTATATATATGTGTATTATTAATCTCATTCTTCACCTCATAGATAGCTCGTATGTGGGAGAATGTGTGTGTATGTATATATGTATGGAAAAATTAATCTTTTAGGCATTGTAGTTTTCACTTAGTTATACTCAGTTTTTATAATTTTGATTCTACTAAACTTTAATGACACATTTGATTTCTTTAAAAGTTACTTTTCAAACCAACTTTTGGCCAAAATTTAGTTTGCGGCTTTTAGAAAGAAAAAAAAAATTATAGGTCAAAAGTGAAGTGAAAGACTTTTTTTCCTTCGTATTTAAATATTTTAAAACTAACTTTTCAATATATCATTTAAACATATTTTTATCAAAATATTTTTTTAATAAAAATATATCTAAACATAAATTAGATTATAATAATTGACTTTTACCACAACTTCTAATTACAAAAGTATGCTAAAATACAAGTTACTTTTACAAACATTAATCCAAATATGTTCTTACTCATTGAAACTCATTTAAAATTATATACTACCTCCAGTCTTAATTATAAAAGTCATATGACTTTTTTTGGATAGATTAATTAACTAATTGAGAGGTTAAATCTAGTTATAATTAACTAATTTATTTAATTTCTTTAATTATTTAAAAAAATTAACTAGTTCTTACAATTAATAATAGAGGGAGTACAATTTTATTTTATAAAATATGTATAATCAATATTTTAAATAGTTAAAATTATAAAAATTGAGTTATAACGGGTTAAAATTAAAAAATTAAGTTGTAATTATGTTAAAACTATAAGAAATGAGTTACATTTAGTCAAAATTTAGAAACAAAGTTATAATTAAGTAAAAATTATAGGATAAAAAAATTAATTTTCCCTATAGAGAGAGAGAGAGAGAGTTTACCTGTAGTGAGAGGGAGTTTTGGGCCACATAGACAAGTCACGCTTGTGCTCGGGGAAAATAAGGTGAAACAAGTAATCTTGCCACTCAAGTTGTCCACTGGCATTATTGGCAAGCTTACTTCCATAGCCTTGAACATTACCAGAGCTCTGATCATTAGCATACTTCTCCTTCTCTTCAACAGGCAAAGCAAAGAAACTCTCGCCAGCTTTCTTGACGCCATTGATGAGCTCCATTGGGATTCCATGGTTAACCAGCTGCATCACACCCCATTCCTCTGCTGCTTTCTTCAACATCTCTCTGCAACTCCTTCGAACTTCCTCGTCCTCCGACTCCATCTCCTTCAAGTCCACCGTCGGAACCTCCGGCCCTTCCTTCTTCTTCTCCTCTTCGAACACGTCGTCCATGTTTATCAGCTCTTCTTCTGGCCTCACGTACTCCTTTGGGATTGACTTGATCCCACTCTTTGCCAAGCTTTCCACTCTCAAACCCATTTCACTACTCTCCATCTTCACTAATGATTCAACTTGATGGTGATACTTATATATATATATGTATATGTATATGATACTGGCGCTCAACACTATATATATTCTTAAAATCGTTGGCATGGTGTTAAAGGGCAAGTTCCTGAGGTTTATATAGAAGTACATAGCTGTAAGTGTACGTATGATTAAGGAGTTGACTGGTCGATGGAAGCTGAAACATTGTAACCTGCGTAACTAACGGTCTTCATGAAGTTATTTTTATCCTGGAGAATTATTACAAGGTTTATATAGGGAATTATTAAAACTTTAAGATAATTATATCCTTGGGATTTCATAATAATTCTCTATTTTATATTTTTTTTAGATAAACATAAAGTATTTAGAGAAGTTTTAGTGTTAGCTATGAGATACTCCTTATACACATTATTAGGGATCCAACCCTTAACTAAATATTTAAAAAAATCAGTCAAGTGTTAATTATGCTAGGGCTCATGGTTCCCTTTATTATAAATTTTATATCTTATACGGATGTTATTCATTCATAATAGGAGATTGGACGTACATGGCATAAAATAATGGTTATTGCATGCAGGAGAGATCATGGAAATAGAAAAGAAACATAAAATGTGTAAATTATTAAATGAACCTTGGTGCAATAAATATAGTCTCACTTGGTACCAACCAAATGGTATTTAATCCTAAATATAAGGTTAGTAAAAAATAGTTAATTTTGATTATAAATATAAAACTATAATTTATCTAAATTTATAATTTTTTTCTAAATGTTAAATCATCTTATTGATTACATATATTAAGGGATTCTTTATCAAGGATATAGTTTCCAATACAAATAATTAAAATGAGAAAAACTAATATATAGTTTTTACAAATAATTAACTTAACTAAATTTTTAATATATATAAATTAATTGGACCATACTTACATCAATATTTTTATATCTATTATATTAAGTTCTCCAATCACACTTTGTCATGTGTATTATTATTTTTCATGTGGGTTTAAGTTAAATGAAGATGTTATAAAATATAGGAGACATGACAAAGTAAGATTGGAGAACTTGATAAAATGAATGTAAAGAACTTAATCTAATACCACGTTGGTAGGTGAGAAGTAGAAGTGGAGAAGTGAAAGTGGAAGTGAAATGGTAAGGTGGAAGTTATTTCTATTTCCACTTTTAATATTTTGAGCTATTTTAATTCTATCAGAAAAGCTAAAAATTGAGATGATAAAAGTGAAAGTGAAATTTTTTAAATTATTTTATCCCAATTATTAAATTCTTGGACAACTTTAATTATTCCTAGGTTATAAAAAAATATTTAGAATAGTTTTACCTCAAGTTATAATATATATATTTCATATCCATTTCTATTATACCAAATAAAATTTTAAAACTTATTTCTACTTCTATTTATACTCCCACTTCTATTAAAAACTCTTGCATCCTATCAAAGCTTACTGTAAGTTTTCTCTAAATTAATTATTTAGCTCTTTTTACTTTTATTGTCTCTTACCTTTAAGAATATAATAAGTATACTTGTGTGAGAGATCGATAAAGTTAATTGGAAGATGTTCTTATTTCAGGAACGCACGCGCACATACATGTCAGCTAACCCAATATTGTGCCCCTGGTTTTGGATCAAGCACACAGATTTCTCACTACTAACGTTTTGTTTTGGTTCATTTTAGATTAACCTTTTTTTTCTTTTTTCCATGCAGATTAACCATATAAAAGATTAGAATACACATATATTACTTTAAAATTTTCATAACAAAACTTCATGATTTAAATTTTCCTGCTTTTTGAAAATTTAATACACACAAATATATATATAATATTTATAAAAAATTGCATTAATAATATGACTCGTCTAAACAAATTTAATGAATCTGAGTTTTAGGTGATGACTGTGGTTGGCATTTGGCAATTCCTTTGAGGGAAAAAAGAAAGAGGAAAAGATTAGAAGAAGTAGTGGGTATTATGTAGAGAAAATTGAAGAAAAATCTCTCATTATGAGAATAGCTTAAATCAAAGCATTGATATATTGTGGCATAGAATTTATAAAATACTAGTATTTTTTGTGTCTAAAATTTATCAAATCATTTTAACTAATAAAATTTGTATAGAGAGACATTTCTCAATTTTCCCTATTATATATCTTCCTATTCTGAAAATGGACAATACTATCCATTCATATATTGAATTGGGGACTATACCTCTTCAACAATTAATAAAACTTCAAGAAACTCCATTTGGTACAAGTTAAAGATTCACCATAATCCAATTTTTATTCTATCGCTTGGAAAAAAAGATATTTTTACTTAAAATACTTAAAAAAACGAAAATAAACAAAACAGGGGACGGACGCCTCATGTTTTAACTTGTGGTCCTAAAATGATTTTTTTTTTAAAAAAAAAATAAATGAGGGTCCGTTAGGTGGGAATATTAATATAAACTAAGATAGCATATAAAGGTATACTTAGTTTATCAGCTAGATTATAAAGTAAAAAAAACTAATGCTCGAATCCCACATTATTTAAAAATTTTTAGGGAAAGATATCCTGGCTATAAAATATCTATCCGCATCAATCGATTATTTAGTTATTTAGTAATAGGATATAAAAAGGTGCTGGACACTAAGCCACCTAAAGGTTATAAGAAAATATCAACTAGATGGTGTCAGATGGATTCTCTAGGATCTCTTGACAAATTTTGTATCAATCCATGACTGGTAGCTGATTAGTTAAGCTTACTTAAGTGAAAAAGAATATTATAATCTAAGTGACATTTGAGGAATTATATATGATACAAATTAACAACCTATCAATTAATGGAGATTTAGTTTAACAGAAAGGGTTATTCCTTCATAAATAACAAATTAAAATTTAAATCTCTATTAAAAGATATATTTATATTTATTATCATACAGTAAAAAAATTGAAGTTAAAGAATTAGTTTGGCTTTAACTTAGGAAAAAGTACAATCCAAATAGAAGCAGACCAAATTTAAGCTGTCTTGCTTAGGTTTTTAACATAAATTGTGACATTTTTGCAAAGGATTAAAGTACATTTTTGCTCCAGAAATTTCTCAATGAGCATTGGTTATGTTAAATTATTTATTAGAGTAATATTGCCTTTCAAGTTTCAAAATCGCTACAATGTTGCCCTTAGACTAATAGAGAATAAAATAGGTTATTAATTCCAAAGACTAGTAAAATGACTATCATGTGGCACACTAGATGGAAAAAAAATTCTGCGTTAAGGGGGATTTGTCCTCCTAAAGTATTCCTGGAAGAGCAACTGCTAACCTAAAGTTCAATAATATGAAACAATTCTAAATGTTTAAGATATCTCACGACTTATGGTGTGTTTGGATTAGCTTTTGAAGAATAGATTGTGGGAAGAATAGATTCTGGAGAATAGATTTTGGGAAGAACAGATTCTGAAAAAAGTGATTTTAAAAATTGGGGATGTTTGAATGATTAGTAGTAGAATCGCTTTTCTATAGACAATTTACTAAAAAGGACATAAACTAATATGATAATTATATAAAGAATAAATTTGATTTTAAATTTTTTCATTTAAGTGATTAAAAAATAATATATATACATTAGTGTTTGAGCAAGGTAAAAATTTATAATATTCACCTGAATTTTAATTTTTTCCTCACTTAAGTAGTAATTTTTAATTTAATTTATGTAGAAAATTTAAAAATTTATAAAATACATTAATATATGTATACAAAAATAAGAAACATATAATACGATTGATTAACATGAAGATTTGATGTTGAACGAATTGGGGAAAATTAAATTTCATTACTTTGATGTTACAGGGGCATCAAAGAAATGTACAATATATAACTATTGGTATTGTCTATAATAAATAAGTTGATTTCGTATGAAATCACGACAACGAGCCATTTCAGATGAGGAAGTTATAGATAAAGGTATCCGTGAAGAGTTATAGTCCTCATCACCATCATCATCTTGCAGTGGATCATCATCATCTTGATCCTGTGGCACGAAATTAGGGTCAGTAATAGAGATTCTTCTAATGAAATTGTGTATTGCCATTATTGCACAAATGATCTTCACTTGTGTTTGATAGTCGTAGCTACGCATGCGTTGTAATATGACAAACTTATTTTTCCATACCCCAAAAGTTCTTTCTATTGTGCATCTTAAACTTGAATGAGCATAATTAAACACTTCATTAGGGTTAACCAATTTAGATGACCGTCGAAAATCAGGGAAATGGTAACGCTCACACCGGTATTGACCTAGATATCCAATTGGTGTTGGATAACCAGCATCAACCAAATAATATTTACCTGCATGTATTCCAAGTTATTATTGTGAATATTTATATTCAAAGATAAAGAGAAACCAATTGAATATATAACAAACATACCCTGAGGCGGATGAAGGAAGTTCATGGAAGGAGTTGTCAAAGCATGACTGAATATACGGGCATCATGTGCTCTGCCTTCCCATCCAGCCAAGACAAAGGTAAAGCACATGTCCCAATCACAAACCGCCATTACATTTTGCGACGTGAACCCCTTTCTACCAATATATTTCGTTTGTTCATTAGCATGGACGATGCAAGGAATGTGTATGCCATCGATTGCTCCAATCGCATTCTTGAAAAATGGCCAATATCGAGGGTCATGTTTGATTTTGCTATACACATTTTGAAATGTTGGATCTTGGGGTTTGATGATTGACATTGCAAGTCCATAACAAGCTAATAAGACATCATGAAAGTGTCTGTAAATCATCTCTCTTGAGTGCTGATACCTTTCTTGCATCATCCTACTGGTCTCCCCATGACCCACAATATTTAAAAAGATCGCTACCTTTTCATGTATTCCAATGTTCTGACTTTGTTGAAGCCCGTGTTGCTACAATTCAATGCAAAGGTCAAAGAACACATGTGGTTCCATTTTGAACTGTTCAAAACAACGCTTCAGATTACCGTATAATACTTCATCAACCCATTTGCTACCTGTGTGATCACTAGTGCGTATTAGTTGTTTAGACAAGTATTATGCCGCATAACTACCAACTAAAATGCTAACTTATTTCATCCTCTTTACCCGTCGCTTACAAGCTTCTGTCAATTTTTCACTATCATCCCCATACTTGTTTACCCTGTGCACAGAAAAATTAATTTTAGATTTCTCAATGTCAATGAATAAAGTGATTGTGATTAAATGACTATCATAAAATGAAAAGAAAATAATACAAAAATAGCGAAATCAATGTCTTAGATATTCGTTAATCAATATGTCCATACATACAATAACGGGTACATAAATTAATATGTCCATACATACAATAATGGGTACATAAATTAATATGTCCATACATACAACACGAATGTATAAATAGTCATAACATTAATGTCTCAATCTCCATAACATAAGTTCTGTAAAAATAGTAACAATTGCTTCTTTATTCCTATTTGTGAAGCATACATTTCCCTCACTGCGGGATCTAGCAAGAGTTTTGTGCATTGTGCATACCAATCATCATCAGCGATTACTTCATCAAGTTGAGTTAGGTGTGTCATGACTTCCGTAATTGAGGGTATGTTAGCAGATGCTTGATCTGCCTTTTTGTGAGCATGTTCGACCTCTGCCTTAGTTAAATCAACAATTTGACTTAGTGCATCTGCTATCCTAGCTGATACAGGTCCTTTCTTCTTCTTTTTCATCTCTCTACTCCTCTTCTTAACCCATAATGAGCCGCTACTAGACATTGGCTACTTCCCTCTCACGCTATCTTCACCACTGGTCCCTTGAGATTTAGTGAATGTCATTCGATTAACATCCCCACTTATGCCAGTTGGAGCCACCAAAACTTCATCGTTATCTCCTGACCCTTCTTCCATATCTATATTATCATCATTGTCGTATCCTGTTGTCTATTCTGTTGGAAGTGTCATGGATAATGGTGCCCATGCATTTGGCCCTGTGGCTGCCATATTACTGAACAGTTCATCTAACTCCGCCCCGAACCAGAGACCTTTTTTTCTAAATTTCTCATATTGTGGATTTTTTTGCACATATAACAACAATCAGAAATGACAATTATATGTGATACGGGTTGAAAATAGAGCGTATCATCAAATATCCTTTTCATACCATTTTTTTCTTTTCCCATCACTCATCTTTCGCTTGTACTGTATTCTGCTCCATATTCCAGCCTACACCTGTCTCATTAATCAATTTGTTTCACATCTGCCATTCCTTTCATAGGGAGTCATACTTGTTTTTAAACTGCATTTTCTCATAGACTTTCCTAGTCCTTGCTGTGAACCCATCACAAATGTTGGCCCATGCTTTTTTTTGTATACACAGTACCCTTTCTATCACCTTTGCGAAGTTGTTTAATACAGAGGTCAATGAACACCTTAGTGGTGCTAGCGTCCCATAAAGCTTTGCATTTATCCTTGACCATTATACTATGTAAGAGATGAATTTATCAAAATATACAAAAGTCAATCACAACTTAAGAACACTTGAGATCATCCAATAGAACAATAATAGTAAACAATTCACCAATGTTCAGATTTTCACAAGATCAGATTAATTTGACAGATGATTTACCAACACATTTTTCAAAATATCAACTTTCAAATTTAAATACAGTGGCTCAAACTGAATCCAATGTATAACTTCTGAATTCCAACACTGTTCAATCAATGATCATAGAAACATAAACTGATCAAATTCGAGTTTTTTTCGGATCCATTTTGCATGAATTTTTCTCTATATATATATATATATTCTAACTATTGTTCACATTCATCCCATTGAAGTTGTAAAAGCTTTGGGGAGAATGTGCTTATGGATAGGTGAATCTGATGATGCTATTGTGTTGTACATGTGATTTCATATTTTAATCCTTTCTTTTTTCCTGAAGTAAAAAAAACACAAGGTAATTCACCAGCCACAGAGCAAGATAAAGGGCTTTTCATTTCAGTGTCTTCATAGTTCCTCTTCTCTTAGATGGGAATTAGCGGCTTGAAAAATTAGCAAAATTTTGACTTTTATAGCAAATTCAATTAACAAGTTACATAACAACTTAAACCCAATCCAAATTTCCAAGAGACCCATTCTAAACTAGAACTGAGGACATCAATTTACAGCTACCAAATGGTTCGTAATATGAAAACTAAGAGAAGCAAATGAAGATGAAGGAAGAGATGTCAATTTGGTCGAAGAGGAAATATGTGCCTTCCAAATCTATTTTGTTTATAGCGAACATCTTGCTATCATTCTTACAGGACGTCAATGATTCAGGTATACAACAGGCCAGCGAAAATGAAAAAGATTGGTTGCTAATAGATTGCTACATCACGGTAATCCCTAATGCAGCAAGATTTCACGCGTGAGCTTTTGAACAAACAAAGAATTGATTGTTACAGGACATCAATCATCGCAAAGTAACAGAGAACCAACAGAATTAAAATTGAGCTAATGGCAGCAAAAGTCACTACATCGGTAGATCACAAACTTTCTCTGATCAACCAGTCAAGAAACATATAATCATCAGAGAAAGAAATGTAACAACATAAAACATAGCATCTAAACACACACAAAACAATTGAGAAGTAGAGATTTGCAGTTACACATGCCTGAAACAATATCTACATTCCACAGTCATTGTTATGCACAAAAACTTCCAAACAATTACCCACGGACGATAAACTAGAAAGCAAAACAATTACTTACGTATGGAGAGCAGAGTTTCGGCGCACCAGCGACGACAGGACTATGGAGATTGATGCCCACGGACCACGATGATTGCTCAAATGTGTTGATCAATAGACCTGACCACTGCCTGACCACGGAAGCAGGGTGTCACTGGAGATCGACTCCCAAGCGACAGCATGGCACGTCACGTCAAGCTTTTAGAGTAGACAGGTTGACTGTTCAGGAATGACGATGGCACGACATGATTGAAATGATGTGAGGCCAGCTCGCCAGGGGTGGAAGGAACAGATGCATGCGCATGCAGCTGGTCAGATTTTGGAGAAGCAGAGGCTAAAGCACAAAGTACCGCTGGTCGGGAGCAGAAGAGGAAGTAGTATGCAAAGGAAAAAGAAAAAGCCGCAGTGTGCTTGGAAAGTGAACGTGAGGGGAGAGAAAAGGAAAGTGAACGCGAGGGGAGAGAAAAGCTGCAGAGTAATAAATGCCCAACAGATATCGACAGACCTGTGAGAAGCTGCAAATTCCTCAATTATTTCAAAACCATGGTTTCAAGACTGAGACCGTGGTTTAGGTGTTAAAATTGATTTTCAAAAAAAAAATAGTGTTTAGCTATTATCATCATCAAACCATGGTTTTCTTCAGAATCTATTCCTAGAAGTGATTGCCAAACAGGCACTTAATGAAGCTAATTTGTTAGGACTCTCTGATGAATACAAATTTAAATAGAGAATCTTTTGAGTTTATAAATCCCACTCTACTTATTAGGCTTCATATTGTGGGATTCATAATAATGACACTCTCTTGAGAGCTTATGTCCTTAGTTGCTTCACATAAACCCTATAGATAATCTTCTCCTTGAATATTATTAACCTCTCAATGAGAGTACCAATGTAATGAACACAATTCTAAATGGAGAGCTCAATATCAAAAGATTACCCTATTGAGAGGGAGAACTTATTGAATTTATAAACTTCACTCTACTACTTATGAGACTTTATAATTTGGATTCATGACATACTATCTTTAAGGCCATATATGTGTGCGTGTGTGTGTGTGTGTGTAGTTTTAACTCATTTGCTAATTAGTTATACTTAATATATCATAATATTCTTTCTACTACCCAATCAATCAATACGTGAGGATACTTTGAATGGGATGAGAGGTACGTGAGATAGAGAGTTAAGATGCCTATTTCACTATTCATATATGAAGGGCAAACACCATACTCATATTCAAATAAATGAGATGAAAAAAATCTTGGTTAACTCGAACCCATCACCACTAGAATCCAAATCATATACTCCCTCTTCCTCTATTTTTAATATAAAATTTTGTTAATAAATTTAAAAATATTAAATAAATTATTTTAAAGTATTTATATTTACTTTTTAAAACTAATTAATTTACATGATTTATAAATTAATATATAATATAATAATATTTAATATATATTATAATTAAATAGTTTAAATTAATTTAGTCTTAATAAGGAAAAGAGAGAGTACATGTATATATCCCTCCCTTCTTCATCTACCTAAAAATAAGATGTATTCACTAGGGGAGGTTTGTCAGCTGCCGCCAATAATGCCCCCAGTCTGAGCCATTTGCATATCCAGCAGCTAGAACTCTGAGGACAGTATTAAAATAACGCTGGTGCTCTTATTTTAATTTTGGTTTCACCCATTTTTTTTTCTTTTTTTGAATTGTAAAGCCTGTGAAATCGTTGAAATCGTAATGCTTAAATTTGCCTTTGAATATAATGTAGCAACTTTTAATATGTTGAACAAATTATTTTAGCTGATATATTTTTCCTAAATTTAAAGCAAACTGCAATGTGATTTTTATTTTGCAAGGAACTATTAAATTATAAACATCTCAAACATAACATAATCAATCCAGATTATGACATATATAAATATAAAAATATGAGATGCAGCAGAAGATTTAAAGTTACCTTTTCCTATTAGCTTGATTAATCTGAGATGAACTGGAATTCAAATGAGATACCTGCCAATCAGATTAATAACATGTTCTTCCAACTGGTGATTAGGCACAATGATGATAACTTATGTACTTTTGTCACAGGTGGGGAACCTTTGAGAGTGAGCTGAGAAATTAGGTTTTTGCTCTGGACTCAGAAAATTATCGCACGATAAAACTAAATAGTTAATAGTTAATTTCCACATCAGAAATTTAACCTTAAATAAACTAAGTCAACAACCTACCTTATACTAGGCCCAATAACTACGGGCCACACTCAGAAATATTTATTAATTATCCTAATTAATATCTAAATAGGTTATATTATAATAAATATCTCACATTCTCCCACTTAACCCGTATACTCAATGTCATTGCCCTGTCTAGGTAAAATAATGTCATGCTACAAGAATCATGGCGATAAGTCCCCTCTTATCAAGTATTACCTTCCATGTATTATAGGTAGCACCATCACTTAATGGGTATCACATTATACATGAACTCAATGTTCATCGGTTCCTGTCTCAATATTTATCGATTTCAATAACACAAATGTATACAATCATAATTTGAAATTGATAAATCACAAATATATTTTATTGCTCATACCTCCACTAATCATAGAAGGACTACGAAGTCCCATATGAGGTACATGTGTGACAAAAATGTTCGGCTTCAATCCTTTCGTGAAAGGATCAACCAACATATCTAATGTAATGATGCGTTCAATGGAAACTTGGCCACCCTGAATTCTTTCTCTCAAGCAAAGGAATTTAAGTTTGACAAACTTGCTTCGACTTTTATTCCTTTTATTGTTCACTATGGCCACCGCAGCTGCGTTATCACAGTACATTCTGATTAGTTTAGAGACTGAATCCATAATCTTAAGCCTAGCAATAAAATTTCTTATCCAAATAGCTTGTGAACTTCCTTCAAAACACGTAATGTACTCAGCATGACTGGTAGAAAGAGTTGTTTGAGTTTGCTTAACGCTTTTCCACAATATAACTTCTTCTACCAATAGGAAGATGTAACCAGATATAGACTTGATCGTGTCTACGAATCTTCCAAGATCTGAATCTGAGTATCTAATTAAGTCTAGACTGTATGTTCTCCTATATATGAGCATGTAGTGTTTAGTGACTTATAGGTACCTAAACACCTTTTTTATAGCTGTCCAATGTGCTTCCCTTATTACTTTGATATCTTCCCAACATAGCCACTGTAAAAACGATGTTAGATCTTGTACAAACCTGTGCATACATCAAGCTTCCTACCGCTGAGGCATATGGGACCCTTTCCATCTGTTTCCTATTAAGTTTGGTTTCAGGACATTGACTTAAACTAAATTTATCTCCCTTTTCAATAGGAGCCACGTTAGATGAACAGTTCTGCATTCTAAATTGTTCAAAAATTTTGACAACGTAAGCCTCTTGAGACAAGCCTACAAGATATTGGGTTCTATCTCTATAGATCTTTATACCAATGATATAAGAAGCCTCACCCATATCTTTCATTTCAAAACTCTTAAATAGAAACTGCTTCACCTCACACAATAGTCCCAGATCATTGGTAGTAAGTAAAATATCATCCATATACAAAATCAAGAATATGATTTTACTACCACTAGTCTTATGGTATATACAGTTATCCATGATATTCTTAACAAAACCAAATGATGTGATCACTTTATGAAACTTCAAGTACCACTACCGTGAAGCCTATTTCAAACCATATATTGATTTCTTTAGCTTGCATACCAATTGTTCTTTAACTTCTGTAAAAAAATCTCTCAGGTTATTTCACGTAGACTTCTTCCTTCAATTCACCATTGAGAAAAGCAGTCTTTACATCCATCTAGTGCAACTCCAGATCAAAATGGACAACCAATGCCATGATGATATGGAATGAATCTTTTTTAGATACAGGTGAAAAAGTTTCACTGTAATCGATTCCTTCCACTTGAGTAATGTAACATCCCAATTTTTATCCTTATATTTAAGTAAAATTAAAATAATTTATCAATAATTTAAAAATATTATCTAATTAAATTATTATAGTTTAGTATTTTTATTATTTTTAATAAAATATGATATATAGATTATCCTATTTTTATCTTATTTAGAATTTTATGATTTGATTGTTATTATTAGTTAGGAATTTATTAGGATTTGGATTCAGATTTAGATATGCAATTTGATTTTAAAAATATGTTTTAAATTTTAAATTACAATACTTGATAGAATTTTTATAAAGATAATAATAATATACATATATCTTTGATTAAATATATATATAATAATATATGTATTAAAACTTTAATGATAATATAGTTTAATATTTAAATTACTATATCTGATAAGATTTTAATAAAGATAAGATATTAATTTAAATTTTGAATTATTATTATAGCTTTATAAATAAAGTTAAGACCCTAAGTTATCTTTTAAACTTAATTATTGAGTCAACTTTTCTCTTTTTAGTTATCTCTCTCAGTCATTTTCCTATACCCAAAGAAGGTAACCACTTTCTACTTGTTATGTGTATTAATATGATGTTTGTGAGTGTTCTAATATATATAAATATTAATGTTGATATTATTATATTGAAAAAATTTATTTTATGATTTTTATTGAAAATAGTCTTATGGGATTTAAAGTTTAATTTAGAAAGTATGAGATTATAAACTTGTTATATATTGAAATTAGAATTTGAAGAAAAGTTATATTGAAAAAAATACTCTTTTATGATATTATTAAGCTATTGAGATTTTGATTAATATGATTACTTTAAGAATTATGCATTGGGGATGGTTGAATAAATAGTTATATTTCTACCACGTGGTATATCCTTTATTGGAGCTCGATAGTTAGTTTTTGTCCTACCAGTTTACCGAGGGACGTGCCCCACTTGTTTACCGAGGGGCAGTGACACCCCAACCTATTTACCCAAGGGGGAATTGATCCATGGTCTGATTAGGTGTTCTGTCAATTTTAACATATCCGTCACTTGGTCAATTAGCTATTCGAGGGTAGTTACCACTAGCCCATGGGTTCAGTTGACGGGAATAAGGCGGTTCGATTGGTTTGAGAGAATGAACTTGGGTGGGTTATTCATTTGATTTTATTATAATAAAATATTATTTTGTATATATTATATTTTGTGAGGTCTCACTTGACACCTCATGAACACATGTTAGTATGCATAATGAGTAGAATTGATGGTTATAGAAACGTTTGTCTCACCCTATATTTATTAACATTTTTCATATATTCTCATCTTAGGACCCCAGGGAAAACTTCAGAGGGTTGAGTAGAGCTATATTAATTGCATAACCTTCTATTTTGAATGTATGTGTAGAATATTTGTATATTGCCACAATAGGTTTTAATTTGCATACTCATATTTCCTATTACTTTATTTATATTTTAAGGAAAACCTTTTTATAACTATAATGGAGTTCATTTAAATTTTAGTTAAACTATTTTCTACCATAGTTAACTCTCTTGAAATAAATTAAATTTATTTATAATATTATTTTTAAATTATATTGGATACAAAATAAGTCTAAATGATTAATAAGAGTTATATTTTAGGAGGATTTTATAAGTAAAGCTCTTAGCAACCAACCTAGCCTTATATCTATCGATGTTATCTTGTGAGTCTCTCTTAGTTTTAAAAACCCATTTATACACAATGGCCTTAGACCCACTAGGCAACTCTACAAGTTCCCAAATATAGTTGTTTGCCATGGAATTCATTTAATCAATCATAGCATCATGCCACAACTTAGAGTTTGCATTCTTCACAGCCTGAGTAAACGTTAAAAGATCATTCTCAACACTTACATCATAGTCAACCTCAGCAGAATACACTACATATTCATCAGGTAATGACGATCTTCTTTCTGTAGTTGACCTCCTTAATTCAACCTCTTAGGTGGATCTAGGTTACTGAATAAAGATATTCTCTATCACATTTTGTGGTAGTTCCACTTGTGTGATAGGTTGACCATCAGGTATGTGTCCATCTTATTCAGTATCGTCAACTTGAGCCATAAGATCTATATCACGTTCAATGTCAATCCCAACAGTGGGACGATCATTAACTTTTGATGTACCTATGAATGATGTTAGTGGTTCCCTCTATATGATCATCTAATAGACAATCACTCCCACTAATCACATCATTCTCAAGAAACTTGGCATTCCTAGACTCTACAAACCTTTTAGAAGATGGAGAACAATAAAACTTATAACCCTTAGACCTTTTCGTATAGCCTACAAAGTAAGCTCTGATGGTCTTAGGGTCTAACTTCTTTTGTTGTGGATTATACACTCTTACTTTCTCATGACAACCACATACTTTGAAATGATTTAAACTGGGTTTCTATCATTTTCAGATTTTAAAAGGTGTTTCAGACACTGCCTTTGTTGGAACCCTGCTTAATATATATGTGGCTATCTTGAGTGCTTCATTCCATAGGGAAGATGACAGTTTGGATCTACTCATCATGCTCCTAACCATATCCAGTAAAGTCATATTTCTTCTTTCAGCTACACCATTCATGTCAGGTGATCCAGGCATAGTATATTGAGCTACTATACCTTACTCTTGAAGAAAATTAGCAAATGGATCTGGCGCTTGGCCTTCACTAGTGTATCTGCCATAATATTCACTACCATAGTTTGATGTCATGATCTTGATTGGTTTTCCAATCTATTTTTCTACTTCTACTTTATATTCCTTGAAAGCGTCTAGTGCCTCATTTTTATTATAAATCATGTAGACATACATGCAACGTGAGTAATTATCAATAAAGAGGATAAAGTACTTTTGACCATGTGCAGTCAAATCAGGGAAACAAATATCCGTGTGTATAATTTCTAGCAACTTAAAACTTCTTTTAGCCCCTTTGTGTGACTTATTAGTCTGCTTTCCCTTTATGCAGTCCACACAAGAATCAAACTCTGAAGGATTTAAAGATGGAAGAATTCCATCTTTATTTAACCTTTTGATTCTATCAACAGAGATATGACCCAATCTCCTATACCACAGGCTATAAGAATTCTCATCGATGACACTTCTCTTAATACCACGTGAAACAAAAAAAAGATTGATGCGAATCATAAACAATTTTAAATAAATCATTAATCATAACTAAATTCGCAATTAAAACAGAATCCTTTGTCAAAGTCATACGTTTCTTAGAAAAAACTAAATGATAATCAAATGGAATAAGTTTTGACATTGAAATCAAATTCCTTTTGTAAGAGGGAACATAAAAAATATTATAAAGTTCCAAAACATGATTATTTAAAAAGATTATGCGAAAAGTTCCAACAGCTTTCATAGGATCTCCTCTCCCACTACTTGAAAGGACAGTTTCCTCATTGGGATGTGGAGACCTACTTAACAGAAAGCCCTGTATGGTAATCAAAATATGGATCATCGAACTAGTATTAATCCACCAAGTGTCATCGTTAATGCTAGAAAAATTAGATTCAAAAGTAACATACAATGAAAGCATACCTCTCATCTCCACCATATATTGCCTCACACCGCCAATACCTGTAAGCCTCATAGCACATAGTTCAAACATGATGGCACCACCCATCTGCTTCTCTGTCAGCTTGAATTGCTTATCTAAGACTTCCAAGTACTCTTTGGCTGTGTCGCACTTAGGGACTTCTTTCCTAATACTTCTAGTGGTCCTTTGTTGTATAAGTAGAAAGGATAAACGGTTACTCTACTCGCACATATTATACCTTTCCTTTGCCTCTCTGTCATCGGAGGCATCATCAGGTCTCAGAGGTTTATCATATCTCAAGGCATAATCCAAGTCTAAGAAATTGAGCTACAATAAAACATCATCTCTCTAGTCAGTATAGTTAATGATGTCATCTAACAAGCCACGAGTTAGAATTTGAAGTAATCACAAGTCATTGTGCCATGTATGCATGCTTAGCTCAAATGTAGCATGCAAACATTATAAATACATATCACCAATGTCTACCTGTGGGCAAAGGCATTAGCATAACATGTATTTATCTCAAATGTTGGCATTAGAATGCATTCGTAATTTTTCAATACCTGTGGGTTAATTAGAAAATAACAAGGCCATTTTATCCCACCTTAATTAAATATACAATTATGATATATCTACATATGGGCAAAGATAAATTATAGCTATACATTTAATTACAAATGATATTTTAAATCCATATGTGATTAATAAATGCGTGTAATAAATTCAATAAACAAGGATGCTGTGGTTATTCCTTAAAGAATTGAATGCTAACCACAAATATAATTCATGTGCATTGAAAATCTAAATATGCACAACTTAATGGAGTAAATAATTCTCCCCTTAATTAAATGTACTCTTATGAGATATCTACTTGTAGATAAAGATAAATCATAACTGAATATTTAATTATAATTGATATTTTAAATCTATATGTGATTAATTAATGCACGCAATAAAAATAAATAAATATGTTGTAGCTACTCCTTACAAAATTGTATGCTAATCACAAATATCATTAACGTGTATATAAATCTAAATATGCACAATATAATGGAGCTATTAATAAATTAATTTAATTAATAAATATGACTAAATAATTTAATTTAAATTATTCAACTATTTCATGCACCCAAAAAAATGTCTAATAAATTAATTTCAACTCAAAAGGTTTTTATAAAAATTAAATAGTTAATTTAAATGTCAAGGGAGAAATTAATAGGCAATTAAATAACATAAAAATTAAAATTTATAAATACATTTTTTTTCAAAAATTAAAATAATAGAGAAATTAATTTAAACATTTATAGTGCATGTAATAGTAATTAAAAGAACATGTTAAATTAAAAGAAATTTAATTTAATTTGAACAAAATATTTTAGAAATTCAAATTAAATTGCCTAAAATAATTTTCTAAAAATAAAACTAAATGACCCATACACAAGAGTCCAAAATAGAACCCAAAATAATTTACAGAAACACAAATAAAATTGTCCAAGCCCAAACACATTTTGCAAAAGCAAAATAAAAAAATATTTTTGGCCCAAGGAAAACAGCCCAATACACAAGTCTAGAAAAATAGAACAGAAAAAAAATCTTTTCTGGTGGCCCAAAAAGTGTTAGCCCAGCAGGCTTTTAAAAAAAATTACAGTAGCCCAAAACACAAGTCAGCCCAATCTGTTTTAAAAAAATTACAGTTGGCCCAAAACGCAGGAAGCCCATAATAGTTTTCATAATTTTTTTTTGCAATAGCCCAAACTCACTTCGACCTAATCCTTTAAAAACAAAAAAATAAATAACAAATGGCCTAATGCATGTAGGTCCAAAATGTGTATGTCCAGGTACTAGTAAAATGATGAGTTTCACCAAAAAGCATATCTTTGGTCATCTTCCTCATGGGTTAACCTAACCCGACATATGACCCTGATGCACAACCTATAGTAGAAACACAGAGGATTACATTTTCTGACAATGTGGGCAGATTTTCTAGCAGACTTAACATCGGTATGCTCACAAAGGTGAGACAAACAATATGTGAGTAAAGATTTCACACTAAAGTCCAAGGAATCAAATAAAAATAAAATAAATTTCACGCTTGAAACCAAAATGAGGAAAGGTACACATAACAAGGTGATATTGGATTAAACCCCAAAATAACAAAAATTTCAAAGTATGATAGACATGACACTGCCTCCTCTTCCAACAGGGCGACTTTCTGTGGCAAACTCTCTAGATTTATCTCTCAATTATAGATACAACATAAATAAATGAGTACGATTAAAAAAATCAATAAATTATAATCTCTAGAGATCCATATATCTCATATGTTATCTCATTATTATTTATGAGGATAAAAAATTAATAAGTAAGATAAATGAGATCTCAAATAAGGCTCTGATACCATATATTAGATTATAAACATCTTAAACATAACATAATCAATCCATATTATGATATATATAAATATAAAATATATATGAGATATAACAGAAGATTTAAAGTTATATCTCACCATTACCTTGTTTAATCTGAGAAGAATTGGAACTCAAATGAGATACATGTCAATCAGAGAACACTGTCAGATAAATAACAGGTTCTTCTAACTGGTGATTAGGCACAGTGATGACAACTTGTGTACTGCTGTCACTAGTGGGGAGCTTTCAAGAGTGAGATGAAAAATTAGGTTTTCATTCTAAACTCAGAAAATTATCGCATGATAAAACTGAATAGTTAATAGTTAATTTCCACATCAGAAAATTAACTTTAAATAACTTAGTCAACAACCCACCTTAGACTGAGCCCAATAACTACGGGTCACACTAAAAAATATTTATTAATTATTCTAATTAATATCTAAATATATTATATTATAATAAATATGTCACAGCAACTACATAGACATTTATGGTTGTTATAGGTATTTAAAAAAAACCAAAAATTTTTCATAGTACTTTTACTTTATCATGTATTAATATTTTTAGACGAGATTCAAAATAGATAAAATTATAAGAATATAATAGAAAAATTATCAGACCTAATTATTAAAGAAGAGATAATTCCACTACAAGTTCTTAACTATAGTTTTATAAGATTTTTAATTAGGCCCTTATCTTTTTTCTTTCTTAATAAATCCATATAGTTTTATATATTTTTAAAGGTTATATAGTATTCAATATCATAATTTTATTTTTCATATGTGTCTAGTATCATAATCTTATTTATTGTATATTTTTACCCATATTCTTTTTAATTTGTTATAATTTTACTTATAATCTTTTTAATTTAGTACAATTCATAGTATTTGAGAAATAAAATTATGTATAAAATTACAGCAAATTAAAAAAATTATGGGTGAAATTACACCATAAATAAAATTAGGATATTGAACGCATATGAAAAATAAAATTAAAATATTTGATACAATCAACAGCTCAGAATCGGGGCATTAGATGTCTACCACTTTCAAATGAGAATCATCACCCTAATCTATCTATTATTCTATATAAAATTAATCTTTTAATCTTTCAATTTTTAACTTATAAGTTATAGCTTATTATTTCAACTAAACTTGGTATCATTCAGTTCTTAAACTTTTAACTTATTTATAATTCAGTTCCTAATTTTTTTATTTTTTTTATATTATTGTCTTTGTCATCTACTCCGTCATCTTATGTGGCAAAATTTGCCTCCAACTCAGCTCTAGGTGGGTATTTTTTTAAAAACATTTAAAGCAAAAAGAAGATCAAAGAGGACGACGGACGGTGGAAACAAGTTACAGAGACGAACCCCATTTCTCTTTTAGAGAAATCAGAAACTAATAGATATCATTTTTAAAAATTTATTTCCAGAAAACAGTGCATGATTATTCACTCCCTACCCAATAATATAACAGCTGAAATAGGCATTGCATTTGAGAATCAGAAAAGGGAGAAATATTAGATCTCAGCAAAGAGTTATTTTTTTTTTATGAAGAAGAGCATTTGCAAATCCTATGATGAGAAGGTACGCAATTGGAAAGATTAGATCTCTGAGGAAGAAGGTGGAAACTATGCCTACAGAGCCTAGGAAGGAGAAATGGGGCTTGTCCCTCAAATTTTTTTCCCGCGTCCGTCGTCCTCTTTGATTTTTTTTTTCTTTGGTTTAAATTTTATAAAAAAATACGCACCTGGAGTTGAGTTGGAGGCAAATTTTGCCACATAAGCGAATATACTAAAATGAAATTATTTTAATTAAAATGAAATATATATCCAAACCATTTGATAAATATTTTTAATTAACTTAAATTAACTATAACACAATGCGTGTATTTTAAAAAGAGGACTGTATAAATAATCCATCATTATAGCATATGAAAAAAAATGATGAACACCATAAAAAACTCCAAGTTCCAACATATCGAAACCTAAAAAGTCCTAATAAAAAGTAACTGAACCAACAAGCAAAAAATTTTAAAATCCCTGAGTTAAACCATTAGAGCAACAAGACAAGGATTCGAACAATATAAATATGAAAAATACTAAGTACTTAAACACTAAAATGTAAGTGCAACAACAAACACACAAGTCCAGCAAAGCATAGATAAACTCAAAAGCGCTTATATTTGAATCCTACTTGTTTGAGTTGGTGACAGTTATGGCCCCAGTTTTGGATTAGAGGAGTGGCTATTTTTTAAATCTGACTTTTACAAACTTAAGTTGATGTACAAGTCAAATAATATAATGTGATTTATATTTGAATTGATTTTTATAAAAAAAATCAATTTAATAAATTAAACTATTTGGATGATTGATGAAAAAGCAAGTTTTTTATACACATGAAAAAACAAATTTATATGTAAAATAATTGAAAAAGATATAAATTTTATTAAATATATATTATATGAATATAATTGGATGTGTTTAAAAGAAATATTAAATTAAAATTTGTTATGAAAATAAAAGAAAATGTAGAGAGATAGAAGATAAGAGAAAATTGGAGTGAGAGGGAGTGATTCTCATTTAAATTGTTGTTCTTTCATCCTACATATGCCTTGTATATGACTTCTATTTATAGGCTTCTAACCTTTAAAGCTAATCTAAAAGTTACAATGAAATAAATAGTAATATATAGATATGTACAATAAGAAACTCCTTCAATCAATTAATTGAGGAGGTTATGAAGTTAAGAACATTAAGATAAAAGAAATCCTAAGAGTTGGGGGTTATAAACATCCATTCTTCAATATTTATAACACTCCCCTTTAGATGTCCATAACCAATATTATGGCTCATTAAAATCTTAATAGGAAAAATTCAGAGGAACAAAACTTTAGTGAAGGAAAAAGAATACATAATATATATTAAATCTACCTCATTGAAACTTTACCAAAAAAGCCTAATGGGATAAAACCTTAGTAAAAAAAGATTGCAGCATAATTTTTACACCCCTGATAATAACTTCATTTTTTATCTTGTTGTTGATAACATCGACTATTTAACATCTCTTTATTAATAGAGTGTACTGTTTTCTTAAGTAGATTATTTCTAATGTTTTTTTAGCATAACTTCCTTTTAGCCAATCATGCATGATCCATGGTCATCATATGATATTTTTATATATATTTCTTCAATATATCTTCTACATATGTCAAATTATCAACATACTCTTCACTTGCCTCAGGCATTGTAGAAATAACAAAAAAAGTTATCTTGAAAATTATCATGATATATCTTGCATCAACATATTCAATTTGTTATGACCAAAATGATCATATATGTAATAGTCATTAAATCCATTTTCATTCTCTATTTCTGCATCTGCAAAGAATTTAATATTGCCAATAAAATTATAACATGAAATATCAATAAAATATATAAATATTATCGTAGCATAAATATATATGATTTCTATTCCACTAAATTTAATATATTCTTATATACAAAATTATTATAACAAAAACTCTAACCATTTTAAGATAATTAGGATATTTTATATGTTTCAGACATTTTAAATCTTTAAAAGATTATCATGAAAATTTTACTCTTTAGCGAGCCATGCATATGCATAGGCTATAATTATATTTATCATACACGTATTTTATCTGCATATACTGCCAAACTATAATATACATAAAAATTATTGCATTTTCCACAAAATATATGTCTCATCATAGTCAACATTATACCTTTGTGAAAATTTTTATTTTCATATAAATATCTATATATTCAATAATAACTTCACAATCAGATGTTTGGACTATAGGTCTATAATTTTCACATATTAAAGAATATAATTTTATTCTTATTGCATCTTTTCCCTTTTCCTTTTCCTTTTGGCCACACACATTTTTCTGTATACTTCACATGAATATCTAAACACAAAATCGTCATTTGATTACGTGATATTATTATCAAAACTATTGTTCACAACTTTATTTTTTCGATTCTATTTTTTTTGTTGTGACATAATTTATTGAGCTATCTTTATTACTTTTCAGGTACTTGAACTTCTTTTGAGATTTTTACAAGTAGTTATGTCTTGGCACTCTTCTAGAATACATACCTCCTCATTATGATAATCTTAATACATGTTCCTATAATTTTCAAGATATTTATATTTGAAACTAATTTAGTCTTTTATGCTCTAGGCATACCTCAATTTCATTTATATTAATTGGAGCATCTTTGATAATTTAGTCTTTGATAATTCTCATTTACCAAAGAATCATGATCAATTTAGTGGCTTCTGGCCATCTAATTATAAAATTGAGAGTTTGTGACTACTAGTCATTTAATATATATATATATATAATAGAAGATATAAATAAATTGATAAAAATATAAATCAATATATATATAGGAGGAGGGGAGTATCGCAATATAAATAATTATAAAACAATTTAAATAAAGATAAGAATAATACTGTAAAGAACTAAATTAATTAAATTCAAATTCATAATTAAATATAAACAACAAATAAATCCATAATATATAAATCATATTATTTAATCATATATAATACTATTATGTAATATATGACAAAGGAAAATGAGGTGAAATAAAAATGACACATAAACATAAAATTTGATAACAAAATTAAAATGTATAGAAAAAACTAGTAGCATAAATACATAAGGGAACAACATAATATGAAGCAAGTGTATAGAAAATAAAAATTGCACATGATAATTGAGTAAAAAAATAATTAAGCAAAGAAAAAGTAATATAGAGCATTATTATATATGTTATAAGAACACATAAGTTTATAAGAAGTTCATATTTCAAATTTTTAGAGCAAATTCGTGTTGATAACATGTTATAAAAATAAAAGAAAATACAAGAGAAATATGGGAGATGAAAGAAATGAGAAAGGCAAGAGAGAATCACTGGTGTAAAATATACTTTTTAAAACCCCATTTTTAAACCGGTCCTTGAGGAGATAATTTTAAAAAAATGACCGGTGACATTTTTGTAAATAAGATAAAATAGTTACACTGGATGTACACGTAACCAGTGTAAAAGATAATTACTACATATGATACTAATATCAATAGGTGTAGATTAGTTGCGTCATTTTCTGACTCTGCAGTTTCTTATTTTAAAACAAATGACTAGTGTCATTTTTATAAATAAGATAAAATATTTACACCAGATATACAATAAACATGTGTAAAATATATATAACCAGTGTTAAATATACTTTCTATTATGACTCTTCAATTTCATGTTTATGCTTTCCAGCTTCTTTTCTCTGTACCTTCTCAGACCGTTCATTTCAATTCTTTGGTTCCCAATATTTATACTCATTACGATAGAAAACCAATTGCATTCTTTGATATTCTTTCTTGAAACCGTTCTTATTCCTCAACTATATGTATATCATTCTTATGATCATTACTTTTTGTCTCATCACTTTATCTCTATTTTATTTTATTTTCTTCTATATGAAAGCTCTAATAGCTTCTTCCTCATGCACACCTCCTTCTCTACCGCACAAAAGAAACATAGATAATTTTGAAGACAAATATCCCGACCCTCACCCTGTAGTTCTTTCTCCTACTCTCCCGGTTGTCACTCTGATGGAGGTAAAGGAGTTTTTAGATTTTTCTAAACAAAATAGTAATGATGACAATGGAAGGCTTTATTGTCCTTATATGACTTGTTTGAATGAGAGGAAATAAAGTCTTATAGATATATATACTCATATAATTTATGAGGGGTTTTGCAAGAGTTATACAGTATGGGTATGGCGTGGTGAAAATGTGGAAAGGTCGAGTGCATCTGAATAGTTTGAATAGACCTTTTATTATGACATGATACTGATGATCGGGTAGAAGACATGATTCATGATATTGGAGAAGATGTTTTTATGTAGTCACATGCATATGGTAATATGTGTAATGATGCAGAAAAACCTCTATACCCAGGGTGCAAAAAATACAACATATTGAATACGGTGTTGAGATTGATAAGTGTGAAAGCACGTCATAGGTTGAGTGATAGAAGTTTTTTAAAATTGTTTGAGTTGTTGCAAGACATGTTTCCAGAATAAAATGTATTACTCAAATGCTACTATGATGTTAAGGAAATATGTCCTTTAGGTATGTATTATAGAAAGATTCATGCATGCCTAAATGATTACATATTGTACAAGAAAGATGAGGAGAAATGTCTAATATATAAGACACCAAGGTAAAAATTAAACAAGTCTCCTACAAAGGTGTTATGGTATCTTCCCATTATACTAAGGTTTAAACGACTTTTTTCCAATGAAGATAATAAAAAAATGTTATGGCATGCGACTGAAAGGATTTATGATGAAAAGCTTCATTATTCGGCTGATTCATTGCAATGGAAGAAGATTAATGACTTATTTCTTGAGTTTGGCAATGAACCACGAAACCTAAGGCTTGGACCCAATACAGATGGCATTAACCCTTATGGTAGCCTTAGTAGTATACATAGTTCATGGCCCATCCTCTTGGTGGTTTACAACCTATCTCCCTTATTGTATATGAGGCATAAGTATGTAACGTTAACTACATTGATCTCAGGACTGCAATAACCGGGAAATGACATAGATATTTACCTAATACCCTTGATCAAATATTTGAAGAAGTTATAGGAAGATATGGATGTTTTTGATGTGATTAAGGAGGTATTCAATATGTGGGCCATGATCTTTTGTATAATTAATAGCTTCCTACATACAGAAATTTGTAAGGGTATAGTGTTAAGGGCTATAAAGCATATTCGATTTGTAAGGAAGGGACTTGCTATTATCAACTTTGTCATAGAAGAAAGACAGTCTACCTAGGTTATAGGTAGAATTCTAAGATAAGGCCACCCACATCGTCAACTAAAGACAAATGTGTCATTGACTGGAGAACAAGTTTATGAAAAGGTGAAAGACATTAATGTTATTTTCGATAAGACTACCAAGAGAAGTGAGAAAATATATAGAAAAAAAGATCTATCTTCTTTGAGCTTCTATATTGGCAACATCTTCAGGTAAGGCACTGTATTGATGTCATGCATGTGGAGAAAAATGTGTGTGATAGCATTATTGGAACATTTCTCAATCTACATGGTAGTTTCAAAAATGCTTTAAAGGAAAGATTAGATTTACAACAAATGGGAATACATGAGGATTTACATCTAAGGCCAGATGGTGAGAGGAGTTATTGTGTTGAAGAGATTAATATTTTGTCCAAGGACGAGAGAAGAAGTATTTGTGAATGTTTGCAATGAATCAAAGTTTCCTCTAGGTACTCATCTAATCTTAAGAAAATTGTGTCGATGAAAGATTTAGAATTAGTAGGCCAAAAGTCTCATGATTGTCATGTCTTGATGCAACAATTACTCTTTAGTAGATATTAGAGGAATCCTTCAAGATAATTTGAGACACACTGTAACCTGACTTTGCTTATTCTTTAATCCTATATGTGGCAAAGTCTTTGACACTGAAAAGTTGGATGAATTGGAGCATGAGGGTTATGTTATTTTGTGCAAACTTGAAAAAATATTTCTTCCAGGATTTTTTGATATCATGGTACACCTTATCATTCATCTAGTATGAGAGATAAAACTGTGTGGCCTTGCATACTTATGATGGATGTACCCATTTGAAAGATACATGAAAGTCCTTAAAGGTTATATGAAGAATCCAAATAAGGTTGAGGCATCAATTGTTGAAAAATATGTTTCTAAAAAAGTTATAGATTTTTATCAACACTACCTATCTAAAGTAAGACTTAATGGTCTCGCTAAACCCCGTGCCAAACAAAGGGTCAAGGTGGAATGTCAGTGAAGAGTATTGATCATAATGAATTGCAACAAATACACTTACATATCTTGAATAACATTGATGAAATTTAAGACTATATAGCTGTTCATAAAGAGCTTGTCTAGAAACAAAATAATAGAATGATAGAGCAAAAGCTGATTAGAGAACACAACAAATCTTTTGCACATTGGTTCAAACAGAAGGTTGAAAATGATGATTGTGTATCTGATTCAATTAGATGGTTGGCATATGGTCCTGAATTTAATGTGATATGCTGGAATTCATTTGATATCAATGGGTATTCCTTTTATATGAAGTCCTTAGATAATAAAAGTAGCGTGCATAATAGTGGTATTATGTTAGTGGCTAGAGCTATGCACTTCTCTAGTTCAAAAGACAACAACTATAAATTAGCAATCATCACTTATTATGGTATTGTTGAAGAGATTTGGGAGCTAGACTACACCTAATTCAGAGTTTATGTGTTTAAATGCAAGTGGGCTAATGTAAACAACGGTGTTATGGTGAATCGGTTAGGATTTATACTGGTTGATTTGAATAGTATAAGTTTTGGGAATGAGCCTTTTATTATGGCATACCAAGTAAAGCAAGTGTTATATATCACTTATCTAGCAAATAAAAGATAGTATGTCGCTCTCTAAGGAAAAAGGGTTATTGATGTTTAAAATTCAATTTGTGAGACCTCTTCTTTTTTAGTAGGTTTACCAAAATTGATGAAAAAGAAGTGGATTCTGATTGATTTGTATGTGATTGCATATATTGTTTTGATGTAATAATAGCACAAGTATATTGTTCTGATTGCATATTTTGTTTTGATGTAATAATACCATAAGTATATTGTTCTGATTGCATATATTGTTTTTTGTAACTTTAAGTGATGGGTTAATAAAAGGGTTGGTTTGAAAAAATAACTTCAAGATTTAAACCGGTTGTACATATTATCTGGTGTCAAAATTAATCTGAAAAACATAAGCTCACTTTTTTTATATCAGATTTATATGTTATCCAGTATAAAAAGTGATCTAAAAAATTTAAGGTCACCTTTTTTACACTGGATTTATATGTTATTCAGTGTATAAAGTCTTATGAAAGTCAAAATATTAGTAGTTTCATATTCAAAATATGATTTTTACACCGGATTTATATGTTAATCGGCGTAAAAAGTGTTACTAAAAATACTTTTTTGAAGCCCACCCCTTGGCGCTTCTTTTCATTTCTCAAGTTTTATTAAGTCTTATTCTTACGTCATCTATAATTACTCCGCTTGTCGTGCTCTATGGTTTTCATTAGGCTTCTCTGTGCTCAGCTATTCTTCTCTATTCTTGCTCTCGTTGTTGCTTGGTCATGTACATGTTCTTGACACTTATTTTCTCGTGTACATGCTTCGCCATTTATGTGTTTGTTTAATTTAGGTTTTATAGTTTTCTTACGATAAATACTTGTACTTCTTTCCATAGATAAATACTAAAGGAACAAGTTTTGTGTATTTTTTTAGAAGGCAAAAGGTTTAAGTTTGTTTACTATATTTGATTTTGTTATTGCGTATATAGGAATATGGGGCTAGTGGTAATCAGAATGAGGCTAGTAATACTCCAAGTGACTCTAAGCAATGGAGGGACAAAGTATGACGTGATTGAAAGATATTTCAAAAGACAAGAAGGAAGGAAAATTACTACTGATTGATTTTGACACATGCTAAAACCCAATAGGTGAACACAGGACCAAGTACATGAGTTATGCCAGAGTCCTAGACGAAACAAGACTAACATCGCCATACAGACTTGGGATGATGTTGATAATTGCGTGAAGAATCAAATTTGGGACTCTATATGGGTATAGAAACTGACTATTATATATTTTATGCAGACCAATACTAAAAAATACAACTGTTTGTTGATAACTCTTGCTTTCAATAGAAATTATTACAGCCCACTTATGATGTTCTTAACAATGAAGTCTTGAAGAAGAAGACGTTGTCTTATTGCGCTGAGCGTTGGAGGGCATTCAAGACACAACTAGCTTGTCAGTATGTGCATGGTTAGGACAAAGATAGTTGCCTCATCCTTCTCTATGTAGCAAGTATCAATTCATTGATAAAGCTACTTATGAAGAATTTGTTAAGGTTCAGACTATGACAACAACTATGGTGAGTTAATATGTCATGAAAAATGAATGTTGCATTTCTTACATTTTTTCCTTTTGTATGTATTGATTTTAACTACTTCAAATCTGTAGGAAAAAGAGAAAAAGTCATTGAACATGCTCTCAAGAATGATTGCCCCCACACAATGTCTCGAAGGGTTACGTAAAGTGTAAAAGAGACTTGTTGGGGCCAAGAGGAAGAAGCTAGAAGAAAATACTGAGTCTGATCCTAGTATTACTCTTACTCCCCTATCTCCAATACTTCGCGAAGATAAATAGTTGTACACTCACTAAAAAGGAGCGGATCATTTATAAGCGATCACGCTCGCATGATTGCAAAAAAAATTGTAAGTACTACTTCTATTATTTTGTTTTAATATACTAATTATATTATTTCTTATATTTTCTCTTTATATGTTATAGGTTAATATTAAAAAGCAAGAAGCCCTTGGCTCATTCTATAATATCACATACCCCTCCCTTATAGATATTATCCTTATTTGTAGCTGTAGCTAAGAGTAGGGTTTTGTTTCCTCGGGTCTAGCCGTAGCTACCCAAAAAATGTGTATATGAGGGAAAGGTATTTTTTCCAGTAATGTAAAGTCCCATATCGGCTGAGAAGGGGAATGAAGCATGCCTTATAAGAGTGTGGATACCTTCCCCTCGTAGAAGCATTTTTTGGTGGCTATGGCTGCACTTAGGGAAACAAAATCCTGCTCTTGGCTATGGCTACAAATAGGAACAATATCTATGAGGGAGGGTCTGGGATGTTACAATTGATATTAGAGCTAAGGCTCTAGTCGGTGTGCCAATAAGGTCGTTGGGCCCCTATGGGGGTGGAAGTAATGTAAAGTCCCATATCAGTTGGGAAAGGGAACAAAGCATACCTTATAAGGGTGTGGATACCTCCCCCTCGTAGAATTGTTTTCTGGGTGGCTACGGCTTCACCTAGGAAAACAAAATCCTGCTCTTGGTTATGGTTGTAAATAGGGACAATATCTACGAAGGAAGGGTCTAGAATGTTACACCTTCAAGTCAGATAGTAGGAATGATATTTTGATTGTTGCCATAGGCAAGCAAGAGAATGGCGGCTATGTCAAGGGAGTTGGAGGAGGTATCGGTATAAAAGATTATTTTGGAGCATCTCCACGACATTCCCCATATGTGCTGAGAGTAGAGCTAGAATCATTGTTATCCACCATGAGGGCAGAGGCTAAGGTAGAGGCTAGGGTACAGGCAGAAGCTTTAATTGAGGCACAATTACAAAAGGCGCTTACAAATATCAAGGAAGAAATATTGCCCATGATGACATCAAGGCAATAGGAGCCAAGTGCCCCCAATTTCTCTCAAAAGTAGCCCATCCTAACACTAAAGGGAGCTATTGTATGGCTGGGCCAGTATCAGAGGATGCTATACCTTGTGATTTATATGTAGAGGATCTTCTCAAAAAGGTTAGTGGCATATGGTTTTATCCATATCTTAGGGGCAACTGCCCACCACATCCACATTTAGGACGATCAGTTAAGGGTGGCAGTTGAAGACGTGATAATTGAAGATGCTCTTATCCCAATTCCCACTGATGAGGTAAAGCCGGTGAGTCAAGCAAAGGGGACTTTCATATTATGGATAAAGCATCTTGTTTTGGATCACATAGTGTCCTCCCCAAGCTAACTTCCCACACCTCCCAATTTGAGTGCCATGCAACGTGTGGTCCGATTGGCATCTGATGAAATGTTCCATGTGGATACGTTGCCTATAGATTCAGTTGTGGGTGACATGGGGGCTCCTGCTTTTGTTGATCATGCATATGTGAAATCTATTATCACTCATAGAAATGAACTAACCTCCGAGTGCATCCAAGTATTTTTTATGCAAGTCTAATTTAAATGTAAATATATGTAATAACAAAATTCATGTTTGCTGAGTGTTTACATTAACTAACTCTGTGTTTTCATTAACTATAGGTACTTGAAAGCTGAGTTAGTTTCCAAGGGCAAACAAGGGCAATTCATATTCCTATGCCTATTTTAGATTTATGCAAAAGAGGCCTTTCAATCTTTGAGACTTTAGTACAATTCAAGGAGGCTTGGTGACAATGATATTGATTATTTCTTCGCATCATATATGCAAAAGTAAAAATAATAATATTTTATTTTATTTCATACTAGTTTTGTATTTACTTAATGCTAATAATCATTATTGTTTAATTAATTTTTGCAACAATTATTGGCAATTGATCATACTATGTAAGCATACTTATAAAATTTTTTTCTTATGTTTTCTCTACTACAAGCCATCGGTTGATGCCAAGAATATTATGAACACGTGAGTTTTCTTCCTTACAGAGCAATGGTGTTTGTAATAAATATGGAATTTGTAATAAAAGGGTCACTAAGTTATTGACTTTGGACATATGGCTCTAAGGACATTTACAATTGCAAGGGGTCTTAAGAAAGCTAACTCGGTGAGGGACTCTGAATGGATCATACCGAAGGTAATAAAAATATTAAGTCTTATGCTCAACGGTTTTTTGCTGATGACATATAATTTTGTTCATGTTAATATTACAGAGTCTAAAGCAATCCAAAGAAAGCAACTTGTGTGGCTTCTATATGGTTAAACACATGATCAATATCATCTTGTCAAATAGGACTGATCTAACTAAGGAGGTAAATTATATTTTTAATAATTTCATATTTCTTATTAATTTAATATATATTAGTAATGCCTTAATTTCTTTTATTTTAATTTGATTTTTCATATGTTTGATCAATCTGACTCATTTTCTGAACAAGATATTGAGGACTTGGGCAATATGTAGGCTGAGTTTTTTATTCAAATCATTCCTTCTTAATAGTATCTGTTATTACCAGAATATTTTTTTTATTTTTCTATTCAAATTGTTGTATTTTTTTATTGAATTTTATTAAATGAATAATGTAATGAGCATTTGAAGGTTTGTCTCTGCTATCTTAAACTCTATCTCTGTTGTTGTCTCTTTAAGTCTGTATATTTGGGCAATTTATTCATAAAGCTTCAGGAGATGGGATTAATGAAATATTAAATGGTCATCTTTTAAAAATATATTTAAACCGGATAAAGAATACTGGTAGGTATAGAAACAATATGTAAATATTACAATATCTACACCAATTGTATTTATAGTGAGGTGTAGAAAATTAATTAATCTACATTGAGAGAAACACAACTGCTGTAAAAAATTAATTAATCTGTTCACATAACCTATGTAGATATTAATAAATTCTACTCCTGATTTCAAAAGGGACAGGTTTAAATAATACTCATTCTACCCGATGAACTGCCTGATTTAAAAAGTGTACACTTTCTACATGGTCTATTTTTACACCTGTTATTGTCCGATGTAGAATACTATTTTTAACCAATTTAGATGCAGTAGTGAATTAGAGTGAAAGAGGGAGTGATCTCATTTAAATTGTTATTCTTTCATCTTACATATACCTTGTACATGGCATATATTTATAGGCCTCTAACCTTTAAAGTTAATCTAAATGTTACAATGAAATAAATAATAATATAATGATATATATATGGGTGAAAGACAAAAAAGCCCATTTGAATTTTAAAAGGACAAATTGGGCTTCTGAATATTAAAAATGATAGATTGGTCAGGAGGCCCAATCTGTCATTTGTAAATTTGAGTGCAAAGACCAAATTAGCCTTCACTTTTTCAATCTTTTGACAATACGATTTACAACTTTGCTAATGGTATTTACAACTCTGACAAAAGTATTTGCAACTCCTATAATAGTATTTATAATTTTGACAATAGTATTTGTAATTTTGACAATGGTGTTTGTAACATTAACAATAGTATTTGTAGCTTTGACAATTGTGTTTGCAACTTTGCCAATGGTATTTGTAACTCCCATAGTAGTATTTACAATTTCAACAATAATATTTGCAACTTTCACAATAGAGAAGAATCAACTTTGCCAATAGGATTAATAACTTTGCTAATGTTATTTGCAACCCCCACAATAGTATTTGCAGCTTTGCTAATGATATTTGTAAGTTTATCAATTATATTTATAACTCCTAGTATTTGCTACTTCTACAATGGGATTTTCAACTTTACCAATAGTATTTATAACTTACGTAATGATATTTATAACTCTGACAACAGAGAAGAAGCAATAGTATTTATAATAACTTCAACTATTGACCGATTGATGCAAAAAACAAATTAAAGACTCATCATAAACTGAACCACTGGCAGGGTGTTTGTAAAAGTGAGAAAAGAATACCTTGACACCTTCAACTTGCAGTATTGTTTGTTTAATATGATCCAATTGCTAGGATGGAATTGCAGCATCCACCAGTTCCATGATGCTACAAATTAATTAATAAAAATATATTAGAGCTAAGGATTATGCTTAATCGCAGTTGCTTATAAATATTTCCAGATGAGGAAAATTTTCTTTTAGCCATGAAGGTTTAGTCAGAATAAATTTAGCTCCATTGGTTACAGAATCAGATCACATTGAAGAGTTGGTGGCAAGTGACTACATAGCAACTTATGATTCCAACATCACCTATACTCCTTTTATGTGGAATATAAGGATAGAGGTTTTGAATATAAGTTGATTTATCATTCAACATGTGTTAGAAATTAATATAATAGAAAATCATACCAAATAACCAAACTAAGCCATATTACAAAAGATATGTCCCTTACCAACTCCAATGAGAGCAACTACATATGAAATTGCATAAGCAAGATGATGCCATGCATTTGCTTTCATCAGCCCACTTCCTTGCCTTTCACTAACTCATTTTGTTACCTAGTAAAGCCTGGAGATCAGAAATACATGTGAAAAATAGGAGCCTTCAAGATGGAACACTATTGTAAATATTTGCTTTATGCATTAGGGTATTCCTTTTTAGCCCATTCAGATTGAGTAGGAAAGAGTAGTCATTTGTGAAAGAGTAGACCTTTACTTTTTGCATGACAAAATGTTTATAATAAGACTTAGTTGCAAGTCATCAACGAAGCTGCAAATCCTATAGGTGAAGTTGTAAATCCCTTAAGTGAAATTATAAACCCATTGCTGGAAGTTACAAATCCTATTGGAAGAGTTGCAAATCCCATTGACGGAGTTTCATATCCCATTGTAAGAAGTTGCAAATCCTGTAGGAGAAATTACAAACCCATTTGGTGAAGTTGCAAATTCCATAGGAAAAGTTACAAATCCTATTGATAAAGTTATAAATTACATTGGGAGAGTTGTAAATACTATTAGCGAAGTTGAACACTAAAATACTGCTATAAACCTCATTTTTTAAGGAAACTTTACAAAAATTAAACATTGAAAAGTGATTAACTAAGTTAGAACATCAGTCAGTCATTGGTTGAAGTTATGACAAATATCATTGCTTCTTCTCTGTTGTGAGAGTTGTAAATATCATTGCGTGAGTTGTAAATATTATTAGTAAAGTTGAAAATCCTATTATGGAAGTGGCAAATACTAGGATTTATAAATACAATTGATAAACTTACAAATATTATTGGCAAAGCTACAAATACTATTGTGGGAGTTGTGAATAATATTAGCAAAGTTGTTAATCCTATTAGCAAAGTTGCTTCTTCTCTATTATGGAAATTGCAAATACCATTGCGGGAGTTACAAATATTATTATTGAAATTGTAAATACTACTATGGAAGTTACAAATACCATTGACAAAGTTGTAAACACCATTGTCAAAGCTACAAATATTATTGTTAATATTACAAACACTATTGCCAAAATTGTAAATATTATTGTCAAAGTTATAAATATTATTATAGGAGTTGTAAATATTATTGTAGTTCTAAATACTATTAGCAAAGTTATAAATCTTATTGTCAAAATATTGGAAAAGTGAATGCTAATTTGGTCTTTGCACTCAAATTTGCAAATGACAGATTGAGTCTTCTGCCCAGTCTGTCATTTTTAATATTCAGAAGCCCAATTTATCGTTTTGAAATTCAAATGGGATTGTTTTGTCTTTCTCCCTATATATATTTACAATAAAAATTCTTACAAACTGTTCATTAATGTTGTTATGAAGTTAAAGACATTAAAAGAAAATGAATCCGAAATGTTAGAAGTTATGCACATCAATTCTTCAATATTCTTAACAAAATTAAAATTATAAAAGCATATCAAAAGTGAATTATTATTTAAAAAATTTATAAATATTAAAAATTTCATTAGATATATTTAATAGATAAAAATAATATAAATTGCATATCATAAGAATATTAGAATTTTTAATTAAATAAATAAGTAAATATTAAAGAGTTGCGTTTTCAAATAATAAAATAAAAAATCTTTGTAGAAAATAAATAAATGAAATAAAAAATGGAAGGTTCTTGCATTAATGTTTGCTCTTCTTCCATATTAAAACATGTGAAACTTGCATGGCGATAAAACTACCACCCATTTGACTTAAAAAGGAATTGCAAACTCTAAATAAAATCGTGTTTAAAGACAATTCTTTCCAATCCTCACGAAATTTGAATTGGAATCTGAGAGTGAGAGCGAATAAGTTTGTTGAAGCAACAATATGAAATGGATAAAGTTTTTTTTAAATATATTTATCATTCTATTGAAAACAATTTTATAATAAATATAGATATTTCTTTTAATAAAAAATTATTTAATTTGTCATTTTGTGAACAATTAACTATTTCGGTTAGACCTTGTTGATAATAAAAAAAGTTTTAGCCTTTGGTAAGTTGTTTCATGTAAAAACAAAAAGCTAAAACTAAAAGCCCAAGCCCATTCTCTCTGCAATCTGTCACATTTAAATGATTCTCGCTATTTATTCAGCTTCATTCTGTTTCCTTTTATTGATCGATATTACATTAATTTCAATTTCTTGTAAATAATTTAGAGAGATTTTCTCCCTAATCTCAGGGATTCTAGATGTAATTTGAGATCTGCCAAACGTCTAGCTTATTAAATTTAAAAAATGAAACAAAATCAAAAGACATTGACATAGAAAACTAAGGGAGCACCGGTGATTCTAGTGGAGTTTGAGCACTGATTATGGGAGTGATGGGGGTTCCTCCATGGCGGATGAGCTAATGAGTTAAGAAATTTGGGTAATGTCCTAACTTTTTAAATGTTTCTTATGGTAATAAAAGGGTATTTTTTTTTTAACTTTTTTATGATTTTTCAAAAAAAAATTAGAGCATTTTTCTTTAAAAAATAAAAATTTTAAAATTATACAGGATATCAAAATGTCCCTCATTTTAGATAGATGTAACATGTGGGCCAAATTGTTGATTGCGGTCTCAATGAGGTTGGTTGAAAAGACCCACCTCTATATGGGTTGGCATTTAGCTAACTTGAGTCTACCTAAGTAGGCTAACCTACCACTTTTACTTTTTATTAAAAGATATTTTTTTCTGATATAATATACATGAAAATATAGTAACATTTTTTTTCTTCACAAGTCTAAATCATTGAAAGGTATTATTGGCATTCACCAATATTAAATATTTAAAATTTCTAAAATATTACAAATATAAAACATGTAATTCAAACATAATTTTTAAATGAAATGATCAACACAATCATGAATGATCAAATCATCTTAAAAAATTCAAGTTCAATACTTAAATTAACATTTTAGCACAATAACATTTATAAAATATGCCTTTATAGAAAATATTGTACAAGGAGAAATATGAAAAAAGTACGTAGATATATTTTTTTTAAAAAAAAAACAAGAGTGGCAGCCCGTCAACCCTACAAGATAGCCCATGGTGGGTTCAGACAAAATGAGCCTAGATTCAATATAATTGCATCAAAACGAGCCTCATTTTTATCAACCTAACTCTCCATTTTTAGTGCTTTGGGTTACGAGCTCTAATTTTAGGTAGAAATATAACAAGAAAGAAAACATTTGGACCTATTATACCACTTCATTATATATTAGGTGAACATTTTTTTCATCTTGAATCATTAAAGAATTGCATTGATATAGGTTTCTTGCGATAGGCCTAAAAGGCCTTGAACCCTATCTCTATAGATCTTAATGTCAATGACATAAGATGCCTCACCTATATTTTTTATATAAAAACTCTTAAACAAAAACTGTTTCACCTCCCAGAAGCCCAAGATCATTTATTGCAAGCAATATATCATTCACATATAAAATAAAGAATATGATCTTACTCCCACTGACCTTATAGTATAGGCATTGATCAATCACGTTTTCAATGAAGCCAAAAGATGTGGTAACTTTATCAAACTTCAAATGCCATTGTTGTGAAGCCTATTGAAGAATATAGATTGATTTTCTTAACTTGCAAACTAAATGTTATTTTTCATTTGCAATGAATCCTCCAGGTTGCCTCATGTAAACTTCTTCCTCAAGTTCACTATTGAAAAATACAGTCTTAACATCATTTGGTGCAACTCTAGATTAAAATATGCAACCAAAGCCATGATGACGCTAGAAGAGTCCTTTGTGGATACATGATAAAAGGTTTCTTTATAGTCAACTCCTTCGATTTGTTTGAAACCTTTAGTAACCAACATAACCTTATAGCGATCAATATTACCTTGTGAGTCCCTTCTGGTTTTGTAGAACTATTTATAGCTAATGGTTTTGGCCCTATTAGGTAACTCTACAAGTTCCTAAACATGGTTGTTTGCCATAGATTCTATTTCATCAGTTATAGCATCAAACCGCAATTTAGAGTTTATACTTTGCATAACATGAGAGAATAACAACAGATCATTTTTAACAATTACCTCATAACCACACTTAGGGCTTGCTTAGTAGCATGAGAGTAGAAGTAGAAATAAAATCAAGTATTTTTTTGTTTGGTACAATGGAAGCCACTTCCACTTTCAACATTTTAGGGCATTTAGTTCCATAAAAAACTAGGAAATGAGATGGGAGAAGTGGAAGTGAAATATTTTGGACAATTTTATATCAAGTTATAAAATTTCTAAACAACTTTAACCCTTCCCAAGTTATAAAAAATATTTTAGACCGTTTTAACCTAAGTTATAAAAAAAATAATTACATCAATTCTATACTCATTTCTTGCTATCAAACAAACTTTTAAAGCCCATTAATAATACACTATATAGTCACTAGGTAATACTAACTTTCTTTCTCTTGTTAACCTCCTTAATCCAACCTCTTGATTTGGTTGAGTATGTTGATTTGGAACATTTTCTATCACGTTTTGTGGTTGTGCAATAAATTGATCAACCTAAATATATTCCTCATGTCTAGCATTATTAACTTGAGTTATAGGAATAACATGTTTTATGACAATGCTAAGTAGAGGAGTGTCATGGATAATTAATGTTCCTTCATCAGTTTTAGTAGTTTGCTTTATGTGATCATCTTGAAATTAATCACTATCACTAATCATATCATTATCAAGAAATTTAACATTCCTATATTTCACAAACTTTCTGAAGGTAAAGGACAATAGAATTTATAACCCTTAGACTTTTCAACACGCCAACAAAATATGCTCTAATAGTCTTAGGATCCAATTTCTTTTCCTTTGGATTGTACACACTTACTTCTACTGGACAATCCTATACCTTAAAATGATTTAAACTAGGTTTCCTCCTTTCCATATTTCAAAGGGTGTCTTTGACACTGCCTTTGTTGAAACCCTATTTAAGATGTATGCAACTGTCTTAAGTGCTTACTTCCACAAGGAAACCAAAAGTTTGGAGCTATTCATCATGATTATAATCATATCTAGAAAGGTTCTATTTCTTCTTTCATCTATACTCTTTATGTCAGGTGAGCTAGATATGGTATATTATGCAATTATACCTTGCTCTCAGAAATTTTGCAAAATGACCACGTACTTGTCCTTTACTAGTGTATCTGCCATAATATTTACCACATCTATCTAATCTCACAATCTCAATTGATTTCCTAACTTTCTTTTCTACTTTTATTTTATATTCCTTAAAGGCATCTAGTGCCTCACTTTTATTATAAAGCAAGTATGCATGCATATATCGTGAGAAATCATCAATAAAGGTAATGAAATACTTTGGACCATGTGCATTTAAATTAGGACAACAATATCTATGTGTATAATCTCAAATAATTAAAAAATTATCTTAGCTCCTTTATGTGACATGTTAGTCTGCTTTCCCCTAATACAGTTTACACAAGAACCAAGATCAAAATGGTCTAAGGATAGAATAACTCCATCTTTAGTTAAACTCTTGATTCTATTAATAGAGATATGTCCTAGTCTCCTATGCCATGGGCTAATTGAATTCTCATTAATAACACTACATTTAATACCATGCATAATATCTAAAGATTACAAAAAATCAAGAACAATTTTAAATAAACCGTCAGTTATAACCATATTTACAATTGAAAGAGTCTTTACAAAATTTTTTGAAAGGTTTATTCTATAATGTAAGGGAATTAACTTAGACATAGAAATCAAGTTTCTCTTAAAAGGAACATAAAATGTCTCAAAAATATATAAAACATAATTATTAGGCAAGACAATCATATAAGTTTCAACTGCCTTCACATGGTTGCCTTTCCCACTACCTGATAAGATTGTTCCTTCATTAGGACGTAGAGGCCTATTGGTTAGAAAAACCTATATGGTAGTAGCAATGTGGATCATAAAACTGATATCAATTTAGCAAGTGTCATTACTAACATAAGCAAAAAGAGATTCAAATATATCACAAGATAAAAATTTACTTTATTCTCTAGCCAAGCCTTTCTCTTGAGACATTTATTCTTCCTGTGTCACTTCTTCTTACAAAAGAAGCACTTAACGTCTTTCTTATCCACAACTAAGGCATTGGAATGTTTGTTCTTCTTATTCTTCTTCCCCTTCTTGCCTTTAGCCTTAGAACCTTCAACAAAATGAGCTTCCTTATGTGCTAACTTCCTATTCATCAACAATCTAGTCTTTTCCTAGACACACATGTCCAGCAATCCATCAACTATCAATTTCTCTTTATGTGTGTTGTATGAGACTTTGAAAGCATCATACTGAGTATGAAATAAATTTAGAATTATTTGCACCAGAAACTGCTCAGTAGGTTCCATTTTGAAAGACTTCAGCTGAGAGGAAAGATCTCTCATTTTCATGATATGTTGCCTAATGTCTCCAATACATATAAGTCTCATAGAACATAACCCCAACTTAATAGTTCCACCCAATTTGTTTGTCAGATGGTTTGAACTATTTATCTAAAACTTGAACATATTATTTGGTAGTTCTGCATTTAGGAATGACACCCTGAATGCCTCTTGCAATTAGTGACTTTATCAGTATAAGAGATAAGCTGTTAGGCCGCTCCTAATAATCATAATAGTTTTTAGCATCTTGACATCTACAGGCCTAGGAAGTTCATCAACCCTCAAGGAAAAATCTAGATCCAAACAGCCAAGCTACAACAAAACATCATCCTTCCTATCAGGATAGTACCATCCAAGATAAGTTTGTTATTGACATCAATAATAATCCTAGGGGTAGCAATAGGAACTTCAAGTTTGGATAGAACAAATGAACTCACATGAGTTTTGAAGCAATCACAATTATTGATCCATGTATGCTTAACACAAATAAAGTATACGAAATATAAATACATATTACTAATGTATATATGTGGATAAAGATACCAGTATAGTATGTGTTTATCTAAAACTTGATGACACTAGAACACGTTCATATTTTCTAATACATGTGGGCTACTTAGAAAATATAAGGTCATTCTATTTCAACTTAATTAGATATGCAACTATAATTATCTACTTGTGAGCAAAAATAAGTTATAGCTATACATTTAATTACAATTGATATTTTATAATGTCATATGAGATTATATTATGCATGCAACAATAATAGAGATGATGTGACTAGTCCTCAAGTACAGCATGATAATAATAAATATCAAGTGTATTTAAAACATAAATATGCACATAGATTAACTAGAACTTAAATAGTCATTTTAATCTACCAGTAGATTAACATAAATATGCACATAACTTAACTAGAACTTAAATACCTAAAATTCTCCCATTATTTTATTTATCTAAACTATTGTTTATAAATCCAATTTCAGCATATTTTCACTCAATTATATTCTTTTGGTGAAATTCTAATAGTTATATAATTGTCCAACTAGTTATTCAAATATTCAAACAATTAAATAACACCATAATGAACTCCATAGTTTTTCAAGAACGAGAAAATAGCCAAAATTGAACTTTCCTTATATTAAACAATAATAAATGATGCATAAAATAAATTACAATTGCTTAAATAAATGAGACACAACTCAAAAATTATACATTTATTGCAAATTGATTTTTGGAAATAAGGCAACATAGATGAAACATTTTGACGGCGGAATGTCAGAAAAATGTGGCAAATAAAATATGCACAATGATTTCACCAAAATTGCATATAAACCAAATTGAAAGTGTTTGATTTTTTTGAACCCAAAACTGAATGCAATAAAAGTTTTTTTTCTGGTGAGTTCAAGCTGTGTCTTTTGAAGGCCAAATTCCCAGAAAATCAAGACTAAGTGTTTGTGAGCAAGTTTCATACGAAAATTGGACTAAAAGCAAAAACAAAAGTTTCGATTTCATACCAAAACAAAGTCAGGTTCACCATATTTTGATGAAGAAGGTGAGGGTGTTCATCGGAGGAATAAAGTTTTACCTCATTCCGTCCTTATACCCTGACAGTATAACCAAACTGGCATTTGGATCGAAACTGAAATTGCATTCGAAAACAAACAAAATTTGAAATTGAGTTCTTCAAAACCTGAATGAAGTTGGTAAGATTCATTGGAAAACGTACATTTTCTTCCATCCCATTAACTCGAAAGTTCTCACAAAGCTTTAGATCAACACATATGATGCTCATATCAAATTTTAACAAAATAATTTTCTAAATAGCAAAAGTAAAATATATCCACAATGCATTATACTTAGAAATTAATAGGTAGAGGAGAATTAGAGAACTTGGCTATGATTCCACATGTTGGATAAACACATAATCAAATAGTAATTAAATGATTACATGGTCCACAAGATATAGTAGTAACAGAAGACTTAAATGAATACCTCTCACCATGTTTGTTGATCTGAAGCAGAAAATCATAAGGCTCTAGCTTTGATATAACAAGTACAGAAATATAAAGCACAATATCATAAGAACACAACTAATAATAATAAGAAATTCTTTTGATTAGAAGATATGCACAGTGATAGTCTGGGGGTAGCCTTCACCAATCAGAGAATCCTCAAGGGAGCAATGTATCTATTTTGTGATTTTTATTCAATACCATTGACTCTAACCCTAAATCAGTCTATCCTATTTATAACCTCTTATCAAGGTTAATAATGATAATAATAATAGTTAATTTGACTTGTTAATTCAGAGAGAAAGGATTTGTAGAATGCTTGAATATTATTGATGTGCTGAGGGGTATTTATATACAATAGGTAACCCTAGTCATTAATGCTATAGTATCATATCGTATCCTCTATACTAAATACAGAATATTACATACCAATTACTGGATATTACATTTCCTATAATATCGCTACAATATCTCTACACTCCCCCTCAAGTTGGAGTATAGATGTCGATCATACCCAACTTGTTACAAAGATATTCAATCTGAACCCCATTAAGAGCTTTGGTGAGGAGGTCGCCTAGTTGATCACTGGATCGGACATGTCTTGTAGAGATGAAATTTTCCTTGAGCTTGTCTCAAATAAAATGACAGTCGATCTCAATATGTTTCGTGCGTTCATGGAATACCGAATTAGAAGCTATGTGTAGGGCTGCTTTATTGTCACACCACAACGTTGCTGGTAATGAGGTTTTAAGGCCCACTTCCTTCATTAACTGATATATCCAGACTCTCACATACAGATTGTGCCATGGCCCTGTATTCCGCTTCTGCACTCGACCGTGACACTACATTTTGTTTCTTGCTTCTCTAAGATACCAAATTTCCTCCGACGAAGACACAGTAGCCAGTAGTAGACCGTCTTGTGGCCTTTGATCCACCATGATCAGCATCACAAAAACACTCAATATCTATATGGCCATGACTCTTGTACAATATCCCACGACTTGGAGATCCCTTCAAATAATGTAATACATGTTCTAAGGCTTCCCACTGTCGGATAGTTGGAGAGATCATAAATTGTCTAAGAACACTCACTAGATAAGTGATATCAGGGCGGGTCACTGTAAGATAATTCAATTTTCCAATTAATCTTCTGTACCTCTCTGGGTTCTCGAACAACTTGCTCTTAGCAGCTTCAATGGGATTTTCATATTGTATACTACCATCAGCATCAAGCAGCGGGTTATAAACCATAGGAAAGCTAGTTGGGGCAGCTCCAAGTTTACCAGTTTCTTTCAGCATATCAAGAACATATTTTCTCTGAGTCAATAAGATGCCCTTCTTGCTTCTCATAACTTCAATTCCCAAGAAGTACTTTAATGAACCCAAATCCTTCATCTGAAAATGGGAGTTAAGGAATGATTTGAGTGATGAAATCCTCGAGGTATCGCTCCCTGTAATCACAATGTCATCGACATATACAACTAGTAAGATTATGCCAGTACTTGTTCTCTGATAGAATACCGAATGATCACACTTACTCTGGCACAAGCCAAAGTCTTTCACAATAGTACTAAATCTGTCAAACCATGCCCGAGGGCTCTGTTTCAACCCGTATAAAGATCTCTTAAGATGACATACTTTACCATGCTCCCCCTGAGCAACAAACCCAGGTGGTTGCTCCATGTATACTTCTTCAAGAAGATCGCCATGTAAGAAGGTATTTTTGATATCCAACTGAGAGAGATCCCAACCATAAGTAGCAGCCAAAGAGATAAAGAGACAAACAGAGGAGAGCTTGGCCACGGGAGAAAAGGTCTCAGAATAGTCAATACCATACTTCTGAGCATACCCTTTAGCAATAAGACGAGCTTTAAGATGTTCAAGAGTGCCATCAGCCTTAGTTTTAGGGGTCAACACCCATTTACACCTAATGGCTTTCTTTCCTGCCAGTAAATCAACTAAGGACCACGTACCTGCACGATCAAGGGCCGCCATCTCCTCTTCCATAGCAGTACGCCAACCCGGGTGGGACAAAGCCTCAGAAAGGGATCGAGGGAAGAAATAGTGTCTAAAGAGGCAACAAAAGCACGAGAAGAAGAGGAGAGGTGGTCATATGAAACAAATAAAGAAATAGGATAAGTACAAGTGCGTTTATCTTTGTGAAGAGCAATGGGCAGATCGAGGGAGGGATCTGGAGCTGGATCAAGAATAGGAGGGGTCTCAGAGATAGGGACCGAATCAGGCTCAGACGGAGGAATACTTGTCGCAGGATCTGATGAAGAAGTAGATAATGGCGGGGTAGAATCTGGCGTAACAGCAGTAATTGTGTCCTTCAGACGTCTGGTATAAACCCAAGACAAAGGTGGTTGACCAGGTGCCAGTACGGGAGTTGGGGCCGGTGATGGAGAGGGAAGGATAGAGTATACCAGAAGAGTATCCTCCTCCACAGGTAAAGGAATATGAGCTGAAGTGGTAGACGCAAAATAAGGAACAGATTCCTGAAAAGTAACATCAGCAGAGACCATGTAACGATTAAGAGATGGAGAGAAACACCTATAACCTTTCTAAACACGAGAGTAGCCAAGGAAGACACACTTCAGAGACTTAGGATCCAATTTAGAGACACTCGGACGCACATCTCGAACAAAACACACGCACCCAAAAATCTTAGGGGCAATGGGAAACAAAGGTTTGGAAGGGAAGAGAGTAGTCTAGGGAATATGACTATCAAGAACAGAGGAAGGCATGCGATTAATAAGAAAGCACGCAGTGGAGACCGCATCGGCCCAAAAAGATTTAGGAATCGTCATTTGAAATAGAAGAGCACGGGCTACCTCTAAAAGGTGACGATTTTTCCTTTCAGCAATGCCATTTTGAGCTGGTGTATCCACACAAGAGGATTGATGGAGAATGCCGTTTTGAAGCATAAAAGAGCAAAATGATTCAGAAAAATATTCTTTAGCATTATCACTGCGCAAAGTTTGAATAGACATATTGAATTGATTCTTAATTTCAGCAGTAAAGGCACAAAAATGAGAGAACAACTCAGAACGATTTTTCATTAAATATAACCAAGTAGTATAGGAATAATCATCCACAAATGTAACAAAGTACTTGAAACCAGCTTTGGACTCAACTAGACATGGACCCCAAACATCAGAGTGTACTAACTCAAAAGGAGACGAAGCTCGTTTATTGACTCGAGAAACTAAAGGGAGAAGGTGATGTTTTGCAAACTGACATGACTCACATTCTAAAGACAACAAATGCTGAAATTGAGGATAAACTTTTTTCAATGATGATAAAGATAAATGACCCAAACGACAATGTACTTCAAAAGGAGTGATACCACCCGCACAAGCTACCGCACGCGACCCCTGATCATCAAGGAAGTAATGACCGCCAGATTCATAACCTCTACTAATAATCTTCTTCGTCAAAAGATCCTGTATCAAGCAATGATCAGGGAAAAGTGAGACCCAACAGTTTAATTGACGAGTAAGTTTAATAGGAGATAAAAGATTAAAAGCAAGGTTAGGGACATTAAGTACAGACTCCAAATGAATAGAAGAGGTAGGTTTAACTGTGCCTGAACCAAGGACACAGGATTGGGAACCGTCTGCAATGGTAATGTTAGAAGGATTGGCATAAGAATTGTAAGTAGAGAAGAGATAGTGGTTACCTGTCATGTGGTCAGTAGCACTAGAGTCTATGATCCATTTAGAGGAAGAAGAGACAAGGGCAGTAGCCTCATTACCTGTGGCAATAGCAGTACTAGCAGGAGGATTGCTAGACTTCAATTGAGCATATTCAGTAGCAGAAATGGTAACCGTGTCATTAGCAGTCGTGGCCACATGTGCAGAGTTCTGTCAATTCTGTTTGTTCTGGAGTTTATGACACGTACGTTTCGTATGACCAGGCTCCTTACAGTAGTAACAAATCACATCTTTTGACTCTTGATTAGAACCCCCTGGTGTAGAACCACGAGGATTAAGTGACCCACGAGTATTATTCTGACCACGACTGAGCAAGGCGCTAGTAGGCACAGTTAAAGCTGGTGAAGAGATTTGTTCAGTTCTTAATATACGAGAGAAGACTTCTTCAAGAGAAGGGAGATGAGCCCCAGATAGAATTTGAGAACGAGCAGCCGCATATCGAGACGAAAGTGCAGTAAGGAAACTCATAGTAACCATTTGCTCTCGGTGAGATACATTGACCTTTCTCTCATCAGAAATAGGCATGAGGGCATTGAGTTCTTCATACATTCCTTTGAAATCCATAAAGAAAGCTGTAAGAGGACGATCATCCGATATCTCTGCGCGATGGAAAGACCTACAAACCTCATATATTCGAGAAATATTATTCTTGCCGGAGTATAAGAATTCAAAGTAATCCATTAGTTCCTTAACAAATTCACAGTGAGTAATATAGGGCATGATCTCACTGTCAATAGAATTACGAATTTGTAAGAGAAGCCGTGCATCATCCCTTAACCATGACTTGCGAGAGGGATCTTTTTCTTCCAGAGGGTCATCGGTCAAGTGATCTTCCTTCTCAATACTTCGGAAGTAAATACGAATAGATTTGCTCCAATCTAGGTAATTCTTCCAGGTTAATTTGTATTCCGTAATCTTAGTGACTACTGGAACCATCTCATAGACTGTTGTAGACTTAGTTGCAGCCATCCAAAACAGATTAGTGTCAATAAAATCAACCAAACAGCGATTAGCCAAAGGAACTGGATTACCGTTGCTTCACTGGGAGCCTCGTAAGAATAAATGGTCAAACCATTAGAAAAATCACTCCAGGGGTCAAATAAAATCACCATAACGAACAAACTGATCTGCAATCAGAAACAGCAAATCTCCCGCCAAAAAATATGGACCAGAGATGAAAGACCCAGTATGTGACAGTCAAAACCAGGGCATGAAACTTCAGGGGTATGCTGAGGAAGATGAGTTGAGCCCAAAGGAAGGAATCGCCTTCGGAAAAGGTCACCGGAGATGGCCTCACGCACCGGCGCGTGAATTTTCTAGCGAAGCTGACGGTGGCGCGTGACACTCACGCGCTGCTCAGACGGCCACGAGATTTTGGGGAAACGCCGATCTGGGCAGTGCGACCGTCCCTAGCTGACGCGTGTCGTGGTATGTTGTCAAAAAATGTGCGTCACGGTGATGAACAGTGCTGTCAGAAACAGAGACTAAAGAACAGCAGAAAATCGACGCCAAAAATAGCCAAACGTGCATCCAAAGTTTAATGCTCTGATACCATGTTAATTCAGAGAGAAAGGATTTGTAGAATGCTTGAATATTATTGATGTGCTGAGGGGTATTTATATACAATAGGTAACCCTAGTCATTAATGCTATAGTATCATATCGTATCCTCTATACTAAATACAGAATATTACGTACTAATTACTGGATATTACATTTCCTAGAATATCGCTACAATATCTCTACATGACTGAATAATATCATAAACTATATTTGGTATAACTAAGTTAATGGCCACAATTAGGAGATATTTTATTCAAATTAGAAAACCATAATATATACAATATATTATAATTATTGTAATATTCAGAATATTTATATTTAATAAATTAAAAAAATCTAGAATTTTCAATTTTCAAATATATCACAATAATATATAGATACAATCTATTTATTTGAATTAACAATATATTTTATAATAATAATTAATAAAATATTTAACAGAGTTTACATTATTTGAAAGCTTATTATCAATAATCATTAAGTATGTAAGAGAAGTTTTATTGGTGGGAGGCAAGTTTGGGGTTATAGGAGTAAAGAGACAGGTAAGAAATATCAGCTTGGGGGAACCAGGAGAGGTCAGGGTAGGAGGAGGATGCTTTCAAAGAAAAAAAAATTAAATATACTTAAGATATAATTAAGATATTTTGATCACAACAATTAAAAAAAGAAAATAACTAACATATATTATACATATCCAATATTTATAAATATAATTAATACAAGTTATCAAGTATATCAATAAATAGTTTTAATATATAATAAATTAACATCAATAGATAAACACAATAAAACAATTTATATTTAGTTAAAAACAGGAAAAATAACAATGGAAGAGGACTGGTTTAAAAAAATTACCAAAAGAGATAATGCATGAGAATGGCTGAAGAAACAATAAAGAGGAAGAGACAATTAGTGCATGATTGGAGATAGCTTTTGAAAATAAATTTTGGGCAAAATCTCAATTTGACAAAATTTAAAACAAACAGCCATTTTTGTTTAGAATTAATTTTAGCTAAAATAATTGTTTGAAACTATGGTTTTGAATAAGTGACTGAAAATAGCTTTTGAAACAGTAAAAGAGCTTATGGACTATTCAATTACTATTTTACCCCTACTTTTTCTTATACCCTCTCTCCTCTCTCATCTCGATTCTCTCTCCTCTTTCATCTCTCTTCTTCACCCTATCTCCTCTCTCCTCTCTCATATTTATTCTCTATTCTCTCTCCTCTCTCATATTTATTCTCTATCATCTCTCATTTCTCATACTTTAATCAAATCATACACTTTTTGGTAATTTATCAATATAAAAAATGATTCTACTACTAATCATCTAAATATCTTTATTTTCAAAATCTATTCTATCCATTCTACCCAGAATATATTTTTCTCAAAATCTATTCTCCAGAATCTATTCTTTCCAAAATCTATTCTCCAAAAGCTAATCTAAAAAAAAACAGCAGTCCTCCTTGATCATATAACAAAAAAAGTAATTTAAATAATTATAGTTGCAAGTTTGAAAAATTTCATTCCACAAAATAAATAAATATAAATTCAAACGTAATAATCAACATAACTATATAAAATAATGCAATGCGAAGAGAAAAGAGAGAGTCAAAAATAAACTAAATATATCTCAACTCAAGAAGAACAAATATCTTTTAATATAATTTCCACATAAAAAATAAAGACGCGTGACCATATATAATTAGAGAATTTAACATAATAGATATAAGAAATTTAACGTAAATATTTTCCCATTTTTTCAGCAAAATTGCAAAATCCTTGTTCTAACCACGCATAATCAACAATATGCTAACCTATGAAAAAGCAGTCACCTTTAACAATATAACAAATAACAAAATCTATCCCAAATAATCATACCTCTAGGTTGAACAAATTTCAATACCAAAATAAATATAAATTCAAATAATTAAACAACTGTCAATCCATAATACTGAACACTATTATTATCTAATCCAATGCAATACGCAAAATTAAGAGAAGCAGGCTATTAAATTTCCTCAGTGCAACGAAAAGAATAATAAATTTAAAAAATATTATACATTTTTAATATTTATAAATATAATTTTATTATATTGTCTCAATAAATATTTTAAATTAAATAATAATAGATAAATACAATAAAATAATATAAAAATAATGAGCAATGGCATATAGAAACAATAATGCATGGATGCCGCCAAAAAAAAAACTAAATGCATGAGGATGTGAAGAAAACCAAATAGGAATATGAAGGTGGGGAAGCATTCCGCTATAATTTATAATAAAAAAAATCCCCTTTAGCAATATAACAAAAATTAACCCAAATAATTATATCTCTAAGTTACAATAAATATAAATTATAGTAATTAAACAACTTTCAATCCATATAATGCTCACCACTATAGCGCAATATAATATACAAAAGGAAAAAGAGATATATTAAAAGATAATTTACTCAGCACAACAAAAAGAAGAATAAATTAAATATTAATATACATATTCTGTATTTATAAATATAATTAATATAAGTGATAAATTATATTATTAGAATGAATATTTTAAATTATATAATAAGCAATAAAATATAGTGCAGTTAATAATAATATAAAATTAATAATGCATGGATGCTTGCCGTAAAAAAAAACTAATAAATGCAGGTGAATGTCAAGAAAAAGAACAGGGAAGACGAAAGTGAAGATGCCTTCCACTCCAATAAATGGATGCCTTCTTGGATTCTAACCAACCTATGTATGATATTAAATAATATCTATTGGCAAAAAAATAATACACACACACACACACACTAAATAAAACGATATATATTAAATAATATATACTTTAAATAAAACCATATATATGGAATTAATATATATATATATATATATATTAATTAAAATGATATATATTTGTGGGTAGAGTAGCACCTATTATGCCCAACTCTATCTGACAATTAGCCTGGTTTAAAAATGTCTAAATTTTTTTCTCAAGTCAAAGTTGGGTTGAACATTTTTGACAAGCATGTTGGGGACTATGCGCTATACACACCCCGAAAGGAATGATTGAAGATTTTCTTGATACCATCACAGACTCCTCTACATAAAAATTTAGGGAGGTATTGTTAGGTATTGAATATACCCACGTATTAAAGAACTAGCTATTTCCACTTTGACTTGGCCGTTGGTACAATTAAGGATACTTACAAATATTGCTCAGTGGTTAGAGGATAATGTTGTGGATCACAATGAAGACTGAGATGGGTCAAATGCAGGCCCAAGGCCCAACTATTAGACCCGACTTGTGGAATTTTTGGAGTTTCTGTGGTACACCCACGTGGCATGACATGGACGAAGACCAGACATTATGATTTGACAAACTAGAAACATGCGAATCAATCTGGCCGTTACATATCTGAATTAATCTGATCCTATTCCTATCCTATTGAAAAGCAAAACGAATTTGGCCGTTACATTTCCCTCCACACACTCCATTCTTGCCTTATCACCTTTCTTTTCCTCTATTTCCAAGCAACTCCTCCGTTCATGGTTGCATAACTTCACTCTGTTTCTCACAAACATGGCGACTCACAAATTTTCCTTCACATTAACGTGCCCTCGTCCCTCCATTGTTCCCAACCCAAGACCTTCCATTCTAATTTCTTTGTTGTCTTCTCCTGATGCTTCTGGTGGAGTCCACTTGATTCAGTTCAATGGCCGCCGCTACTTCTGTCTTCGCCGCCGTGGCCGTGTTTTCAAGGCCGCAGCCGATCAACAAGGTGTCACTCCACCACCACCACCGCCTTCAGGCAAGGTTGAAGAAGATGAAGAAGGCGTTGACGGTAAAATCCTTCCGTATTGTAGCATAGACAAAAAAGAGAAGAAATCAGTCGGCGAACTTGAACAAGAATTTCTTCAAGCACTGCAAGTATATATATATATATATCTATTTGTTCTCCAAAATCTTCTTCTTTTTATTTAGCTCAGTAGTCGTTTATATATATTTAATTTGAATCAACAGGCATTCTACTATGAGGGAAAGGCTATTATGTCGAATGAGGAATTTGATAATCTGAAGGAAGAACTTATGTGGGAAGGAAGCAGCGTTGTCATGCTAAGTACGAAATTAATAACTGAGAGATCAGTAGCATTAGAAACTGTGATAAGTGGATTCATGTTATGGCTTATATATATTTGTTTTGTTTTTCAAGTCATTTTGGTTTATTACTACTGCTACAGGTTCTGATGAACAGAAGTTTCTGGAAGCTTCTATGGCTTATGTTTCTGGAAAACCAATCTTGAACGATAAAGAGTTTGATGATTTGAAGCTGAGGCTAAAGGTTATCCTTTTGCTGTTTTCATTTTCAGTTATATATATATATATATATATATATATATGATCATCTTCTCCATGACTAACTAATTAAAAGTATATCATGCCACCCAGAATACCACCGTGAACTATAGAAATTCATATTTTCTGATGTCATAGTTTGTTTTGTAGATAGAAGGAAGTGAAATTGTCGCTGAGGGTCCACGGTGCAGTCTTCGTAGTAGAAAGGTGAGTGATAGTTTTGTCATTCCTATTTGTATTACTCCCTCCCTTCTTATTACAAGCTTCAATTAATAAATATTTACGTAAGCTAAAAAAATTAGTTGTTTTTATAAGATCTCAAAATTACTTTCAATAAAAATATTAATTAGAAGAGTTTAGTTAATTAATTATAAAGTTTTATAGATAGTTAGTAATGGGTAAAAAAAATTAATCTTTTAAACAAAACATATTATATTGTAAAACATACAGAGGTTCTTATAATTGAGGAAATAGTTTATTAAACCAATCATATTACTCGTTACTAATGGAGTCTTTCAGGTTGAACAACTTATGTATACTAGCTAGTTATATATTGCAGGTATCTATATATACTATACTTTTCCCAAATTGTTAATTTGGTACAAGCGTACTTTTAGAAGAAAAAAAACATAGATATTAAGGGAAAATGTAGGTAGCTGCAATATGATTTTTCCTATTGACAAAGGCAAAATATCATATAGCATAATCAATTGACGTTATTATCCTTATTAACTAGAATTTTATAGTACGCTTTAGTTAGAAATGATTAATCACGACTATTAATTTGACTCTGATGTCCAATTAATCTTTATTTCTCTGATATTAATTGGCATCATCTTCTTTGAATAGGTTTACAGTGACTTGTCTATTGATTACTTGAAGATGCTCTCACTGAACGTCCCAGCAACCGTCGTTTCATTAGGATTGTAAGCAACTCTCTCTCTCTATAATCATGTATGAAACTAAGTACGTGCATGGTTATAGGACCAAATATCCAAAAATATAAAATCATATCATTCATATACTTTAAGATCATGTAGATATTGACGTAATCAAATATATGAGTAGTTTGATTTAAGATTTCCTATTGAGCTAGCATATGTTTTGACTCTATCATATTTATTACTCCTCCCGTCCTAAATATAAGATCTACTTATGGAATTAATCTTAATCATAAATATAAGATATATTTTTTAAATTTATCAATTCTTTTCTTAATTACCCCTATTGAATGAGAAAAATAATATGATATAACATATAAGGAGGAGAAAAATAAAATCATCTAATAAATAATATGATATAACTAATACTATTTTATTTTTATTTATTTTTTATAAAAAATAAATAAAAATAAAAATATTTTTTTAAAAAAAAAATATTCGGGACTGAATGGGAATCCGGAGGGTCAGGCAGAAACCCGTCCTGTCCTGACCCTCTTCCTTGTCCTGTCTCGGGATGTCCCGTCCTAACCCTTCACGGGACGGGACAAACCCGTCTCAAATTACCCGGGACCGGGACGGGACGGACTCGTCTCGAATTGCCTGGGACTGGGTCGGGACAACCTAGAACAGGACAAAATGAGCACCCCTAGTTATGACTACATCTTTTGTTTTAATACTTTTTCTCTATTTCTTAGGTTCTTTTTCGTTGATGATCTGACTGGATTTGAGATCAAAAATCTGATAGAGGTATGCTCTAATTTTTTTCTTTTTACTCTTGTTTCTATAATTAATTGCAAATTGGTGTTGGTCATTTGGATACAGTTTCATTCCATAAAGTCAGTGTCTAATATTAGTAGTTGAATGTTTAGGGCCTTTCTTATGTTTAATCCATTTTCAATATCAAGAGACTTAATAGATATAAATATTTGGATATTTTTCATGTGAAAAATGCATGTTGATTTTCTGAAATACCCTATTTAATTATTTATAATGAAATAGTTTAATGAAAAAAGTTATAAATTTAGAAGATAAAATAGATTGAGATATTATATTTAAGATAAAAATAAACCTCACAACTATATTCTACCATTAGGACCCGAAGAGAGTACTATACATTAAGAGTGTTTATGAAACAATTTTAATTATGAGAAATCAAAGATGAAGTTTATGTAGAAATGAAAGCTATGACAACATGAGTAGTTCTTTATGTCTCAGTTAAATTAGAAATTATAATTGCTAATGATTTATATTATACTCCCTCATATTTTAATTATAAGAGTTAGATTCATATTCATAGATATTAAAAAAAACTAATTAAGTTGTTATAAATTTATAACAAATATGTGTTGCTTTCCTTTAATATCCTCTTTAAATATTATCCTCATTCATGAAAACCCCTTTTAATATATGCAATTAATATACACTACAAAAAAAATAATTTTCAGCGGCGACTCTGAAGGTTTAAAAGTCGCCGCTGAATACCTATAGTGACAACATTTTATCGCCGCTAAGTCGCCGCCTATGAGACTGTCGTCTATACATATTGGCGGCGACAATTTAAAGTCGCCGCCTAAAGAGGAATTAGCGGCGACAATTTAAAGTCGCCGCCTAAATAGGAATTAGCGGCGACATCCTAAACTTGGATTAGCGGTGACATTAAACTGGGATTAGCGGCGACAATAATGTCGCCGCCTAAAGATACAAAAATTAATATTATTTTTTATATGTTTTTCTAAAATTTCTGTAATACCAAAATATACAATATAATAATAAATG